>CM075777.1:61508194-61863960 GCA_037974665.1 Ehretia macrophylla
AAAGCTTTCCAGCGGTATGCTGTGCGTCCCATAACTCCTTACAGATCAAAAGTTATGGGCACCGGAGCGACGGATACTTGGTCATAAGCCCCATGCCCTCGGTTTGCAGGCCTAGCCTCTCCGTCAAGTGAAGTTGTCTTGTCCAAGGTGCCGTGGGATTCAGTAATTGAAATGTGATGGATTAGGTTGTCGTTCTTTTCGCTGCTCATGATGTACGATACAGGATTAAAAAATAGCGCAAAAGAAGAAAAGTGTCCCGAAATTGATGAGACGTTCGATTTTGGGCTCTGAAAATAGGCACAGTCAAATAGGCTTGCTGTTCCCGTCGTAGAGCTCTCAGAGAGCTTTCCAACGGTATGCGGTGCGCCGCGTAACTCCTTACAGATCAAAAGTTATGGGCACTAGAGCGACGGACACCTGGTCACAAGCCCGACGCCCTCGGTTTGCAGGCCCAGCCTCTACATGAAGTAAAGCTGCCTTCCTAATGGTGCCATGGGATTCGATAATAGAAATGTGATGGATTAGGTTGTTGTCCTTTTCACGGTTCATGACGTACGATCCGAGACGGAAAAACAGCGCAGAAGAAGAAAAGTATCCCAAAACTGATGAAAACGTTCAATTTTGGGCTCCAAAAATAGCCGTAGCAAAACAAGCTTGATGCCTCCGTCGTAGATCTCTCAGAGAGCTTTCCAACGGTATGTTGTGCGCCTCGTAACTCCTTACGGATCAAAAGTTATGCGCACCGGAGCGACAGATACCTAGTCACAAGCCCCACGCCCTAGGTTTGCGGGACCAGCCTCCACATGAAGTGAAGTTGTCTTGCCAAGGTGCCGTGAGATTCGGTGATAGAAATGTGATGGATTAGGTTGTCGTCCTTTTCACGGCTCACAACGTACGATCCGGGACGGAAAAACAGAACAAAAGAAGAAAAGTGTCCCAAAACTGATGAAAATGTTCGATTTTGGACTCCAAAAACACCAATAGCAAAGCAAGCTTGCTACCCCCATCGTAGAGCTCTCAGAGAGCTTTCCAACGGTATGCTGTGCACCTCGTAACTCCTTACGGATCAAAAGTTATGGGCATCGGAACGACGGATACCTGGTCACAAGCCCCACGCCCTCGGTTTGCGTGACCAGCCTCCACGGGAAGTGAAGTTCTCTTGCCAAGGTGCCGTGAGATTCGGTAATAGAAATATGATGGATTTGGTTGTCATCCTTTTCACGGCTCACGACGTACGATCCGGGATGAAAAACAGCTCAAATGAAGAAAAGTGTCCCGAAACTGATGAAAACATTCAATTTTAGGCTCTAAAAATAGGCGCCGCTGAGCAGGCTTGCTGTCCATATCGAAGACCTCTTGGAGAACATTCAAACGGTATACTGTACGCCTCGTAACTCCTTACGGATCAAAAGTTATGGGCACCAGAGCGACGAATACCTGGTCACAAGCTCCACGCCCTCGGTTTGTGGGCCTAGCCTCTATGTGTAGTGAAGTTGTCTTGCCCAAGGTGCCGTGGGATTCGGTAATAGAAATGTGATGGATTAGGTTGTCGTCCTTTTCGCGGCTCACGATGTACGATCCGGTACGGAAAAACAGCACAAAAGAAGAAAAGTTTCCTAAAACTGATGAAAATGTTCGATTTTGGGCTCCAAAAATACGCGCAGCCGATCAGGCTAGCTATCCCCGTCGTAGAGATCTCGAAGAGCTTTTCAACGGTATGTTTTGCGCCGCGTAACTCCTTACGGATCAAAAGTTATGGGCATCGGAGCGACAAATACCTAGTCACAAGCCCCATGCCCTCGGTTTGCGGGCCCAGCCTCTATGTGAAGTGAAGTTGTCTTGCCCAAGGTGTAGCTAGATTCGGTAATAGAAATGTGATGGATTATGTTGTCGTCCTTTTCGCGGCTCACGACGTATGATCCAGGACGGAAAAACATTGCAAAAGAAGAAAAGTGTCCTGATACTTATGAAAATGTTCAATTTTGGGATTCGAAAACCGGCGCAGCTAAGCAGGCTTGGTATCCCTATCGTAGAGCGCTCGGAGAGCTTTCCAAAGAAATACTGTGCCCCGCGTAACTCCTTACGGATCAAAACTTATAGGCACCGGAGCGACGGATACTTGGTCACAAGCCCCATGCCCTCGGTTTGCGGGCCCAGCCTCTACGTTATGTGAAGTTGTCTTGACCAAGGTGCAGAGAGATTCTGTAATGGAAATGTGATGGATTAGGTTATCGTCCTTTTCGCGGCTCACGACATATGATCCGGGATGAAAAAATAGCGCAAAAGAAGAAAAGTGTCCCGAAACTGATGAAAACGTTCAATTTTGGGGTTCAAAAATAGGCGCAGCTGAGCAAGCTTACTGCCACCGTCGTAGAGCACTTGGAGAGCTCTCCAATGGTATGCTGTGCGATGCATAGCTCCTTACGGATCAAAAGTAATGGGCACCGGAGCGACGGATACCTGGTCACAAGCCCCATGCCCTCGGTTTGCGGGCCCAGCCTCTATGTGAAGTGAAGTTGTCACACCCAAGGTGTCGTGGGATTCGGTAATAGAAATGTGATGGATTAGGTTGTCATCTTTTTCGCGGCTCACGACGTACAATCTGGGACGGAAAAACATGGCAAAAGAGGAAAAGTGTCATAAAACTGATGAAAATACTCGATTTTGGGCTTCGAAAATAGGTGCAGCCAAGCAAGCTCACTTTCCTCGTCATAGAGCTCTCGGAGAGCATTCCAACGGTATGTTGTGCGCCGCGTAACTCTTGACGAATCAAAAGTTATGGGCATCGGAGGGACGGACAATTAGTCCCAAGCCCCTCGCCCTCGGTTTGCGAGCACAGCCTCTATGTGAAACGAAGTTGTCTTGCCTAAGGTTCCGTGGGATTCGGTCATAGAAATTTGATGGATAAGGTTGTCGTCCTTTTTGCGGCTCACGGCGTATGATCCGGAATGGAAAAATAGCACAAAAAAAGAAAAGTGTCCTGAAACTGATGAAAATGTTCGATTAGGTTGTCATCCTTTTCGCGGCTCACGACGTACGATCTGGGACAAAAAAATAACGCAAAAGAAGAAAAGTTCCCCAAAACTAAATTTTGGGCTCTGAAAACAGCCGCAACAAAGCAAGCTTACTGCCCCTGTCGTAGAGCTCTCGGAGAGCTTTCCAATGGTATGTTGTGCGCCGCGTAACTCCTTACGGATCAAAAGTTATGGGCACTAGAGCGACGGATACCTGGTCACAAGCCCCTTGCCCACGGTTTGCGGGCCCAACCTCTACGTGAAGTGAAGTTGTCTTGCCCAAGGTGCCAAGAGATTCGGTAATAGAAATATGGTGGATTATGTTGTCGTCATTTTGGCAGCTCACGACATACGATCCGGGACGGAAAAACAGCGCAAAAGAAGAAAAGTGTCCCAAAACGGATGAAAAGGTTCGATTTTGGGGTCCAAAAACAAGCACAGCCGAGCAGGCATCCTGCCACCGTTGTAGAGCTCTCGGAAAGCTATCCAACGGTATGCTGTGTACCGCGTAACTCCTTACAGATCAAAAGTTATGGGCACCGTAATGACGGATACCTGGTTACAAGCCCCATGCCCTCGGTTTGCGGGCCCAGCCTCTACATAAAGTGAAGTTGTCTTGCCCAAGGTGCCATAAGATTCGGTAATAGAAATGTGATGGATTAGGTTGTTGTCCTTTTCGCGGCTCACGACTTACAATCCGGGATGAAATAATATCGCAAAAGAAGAAAAGTGTCCCGAATCTGATGAAAACGTTGTATTATGGGCTCCGAAAAGAGCCGCATCAAAGTACACTTACTATCCCCGACGCAGAGCTCTCGGAGAGCTTTCAATGGTATGCTTTGCACCGCGTAACTCCTTGCGAATCAAAAGTTATGGGTACCGGAGCGACGGATACTTGGTCACAAGCCCCACGCCCACAGTTTGTGGGCCCAGCCTCTACGTGAACTGAAATTGTCTTGCCCAAGGTGCTGTGAGATTCGGTAATAGAAATGTGATGGATTAGATTGTCGTCTTTTTCGCGGCTCACAACGTACGATCCGGGACGGAAAAACAGCGCAAAAGAAGAAAAGTGTCATGAAACTGATGAAAACATTCTATTTTGGGCTCCGAAAGTAGGCGGAGCCAAGCAAGCTCGATGTCGCCGTCGTGGAGCTCAGGCAGAGCTTTCCAACGGTATGATGTGCGCCGCGTAACTCCTTACAAATCAAAAGTTATGGGCATCGGAGCGACGAATACTTGGTCACAAGCCCCACGCCCTCGGTTTGCGGGCCCAGCCTCCACGTGAAGTGAAGTTGTCTTGCCCAAGGTACCGTGGGATTCGGTAATAGAAATGTGATGGATTAGGTTGTCATCCTTTTCGCGGCTCACAACGTACGATCCGGGTCGGAAAAATAGCGCAAAAGAAGAAAAGTGTCCCGAAACTGGTGAAAACGTTCAATTTTGAGCTCTGAAAACAAGCACAGCCAAGCAGGCCTGTTGTCCGCATCGTAGATCTCTCGGAGAGCTTTCCAATATTACGCTGTGCGCTACGTAACTCCTTACGGATCAAAAGTTATGGGCAACGGAGCGACGGATACTTGGTCGCAAGCCCCACACCCTCGGTTTGCAGGCCCAGCCACTGCGTGAAGTGAAGTTGTCTTGCCCAACGTGCCATTAGATTCGGTAATAGAAATGTGGTGGATTAGGTTGTCGTCCTTTTTTAGGCTCATGACGTACGATCTGGGACCGTAAAACAGCGAAAAAGAAGAAAAGTATTCCAAAATTGATGAAAACATTCGATTTTGGGCTCCAAAAATACCCGCAGCAAAGCAAGCTTGCTGCCCCCGTCGTAGAGCTCTCTGAGAGATTTCCAAAGGTATGCTGTGCGCCACGTAACTCCTTACGGATCAAAATTTATGGACACCGGAGCGACGGAGACATGGTCCCAAGCCCCACGCTCTCGGTTTGCTGGCCCAGCCTCTACGTGAAGCGAAGTTGTCTTGCCCAAGGTGCCATGGGATTCGGTAATAAAAATGTGATGGATTAGGTTGTCATTCTTTTTGCGACTAACGACGTACGATACGGGATGAAAAAATAGCGCAAAAGAAGAAAAGTGCCCAAAAACTGATGGAAACGTTCGATTTTGGGCTCCAAAAATAGCTGCAGCAAAGCAAGCTTGCTGCCGTCGTCGTTGAGCTCTCGGAGAGCTTTCCAACGGTATGCTGTGCGCCGCGTAACTCCTTACAGATCAAAAGTTATAGACACCAGAGCGACGGATACCTGGTCACAAGCCCCACGCCCTCGGTTTGCGGGCCCAGCCTCTACGTTAAGTGAAGTTGTCTTGACCAAGGTGCAGAGAGATTCTGTAATGGAAATGTGATGGATTAGGTTATCATCCTTTTCGCGGCTCACGACGTACGATCCGGGACGAAAAAACTGCACAAAGGAAGAAAAGTGTCCCAAAACTAACGAAAATGTTCGATTTTCGACTCCAAAAATAGGCACAGCCGAACAGGCTTGTTGCCGCCGTCGTAGAGCTCTCGAAGAGCTTTCCAACGATATGCTGTGCGCCGCGTAACTCCTTACGGATCAAAACTTATGAGCACCGGAGTGACGGATACGTGGTCACAAGCCCCATGCCCTCGGTTTGCAGGCCCAGGCTCTACGTGAAGTGAAGTTGTCTTGCCCAAGGTGCCATGGGATTTGGTAATATAAATGTGATGGATTAGGTTGTCGTATTTTTCGCGGCTCACGACGTACTATCCTGGACAGAAAAATAGTGCAAAAGAAGAAAAATGTCTCAAAACTGGTGAAAACGTTCAATTTTGGGCTCCGCAAACAGCCGTAGCAGAGCAAGCTTGCTGCCCTCGTCGTAGAGCTCTCGGAGAGCTTTCCAACGGTATGCTTTGCGCCATGTACCTCCTTACGTATCAAAAGTTATGGGCACCGGAGCGACAAATACCTTGTCACAAGTCCCACGCCCCCGGTTTGCGGGCCCAGCCTCTACGTGATGTGAAGTTGTCTTGCCCAAGTTACCGTGAGATTCGGTAATAGAAATGTGATGGATTAGGTTGTCAGCCTTTTCGCGACTCACAAAGTACGATCGAGGATGGAAAAACAGCGCAAAAGAAGAAAAATGTCTTGAAACTGATTAAAACATTCGATTTTTGGCTTCGAAAATAGGTACAGCCAAGTAGGCTCACTGCCCCCGTCGTAGAGCTCTCAGAGAGCTTTCCAACGGTATGCTGTGCGCCGCGTAACTCCTTACGAATCAAAAGTTATGGGCATCAAAGCGACAGATACCTAGTCACAAGCCCCACAGCCTCGGTTTGCGGGCCCAGCCTCTACGTGAAGTGAAGTTGTCTTGCCCAAGGTGCCATGGGATTCGGTAATAGAAATGTGATGGATTCGGTTGTCATCCTTTTCTCGGCTCACGACGTATGATCCGGGATGAAAAAATAGCGCAAAAGAAGAAAAGTGTCTCGAAATGGATGAAAACGTTTGATTTTGTGCTCCGAAAACAAGCGTAGCCCAGTAGGCCTACTGTCCCCGTCGTAGAGCTCTCGGAGAGCTTTCCAACGGTATGCTGTGTGCCGCGTAACTCCTTACGGATCAAAACTTATGGGCATCGGAGCGACGGATACCTGGTCACAAGTCCCATGCCCTCGGTTTGCGGGCCCAGCCTCTACGTGAAGCGAAGTTGTCTTGCCCAAGGTGCCGTAGGATTCGGTAAAATAAATGTGATGGATTATGTTGTCATCCTTTTAGCGGCTCACGACCTACATTCCGAGACAGAAAAACAGCGCAAAAGAAGAAAAGTGTCCCAAAACTAATGAAAAGGTTCAATTTTGGGGTCCAAAAACAGGCGCAGTGTCACGCCCCCAACCCGACCTATGGAGGTTTGACTAGGGTGTGATCTAATCATTCACGTTCTTTTACGATTATAACTGGTTAACGAAGGTTAAGCTTATCCGTTAGACTAGAACTCCAAAAGTTTTTCGAAAAACTGGCAGTATAACAGCTGCAGTTAGGACCTTTTAGTTTGACCTAATTTCTAAACGCCTCAGTTATTCCAATCATTAATCCAATTCCATTAAAGACTCCTATTTTGTCATCAACCGATATGCCTACTAGTCTATTTTGAAAGTCTCGTTTGGTTAATAAGCCTAGCATGATAACTATGTCCCGTTTATTTATCAATTTCCTATCATGCAAGTACCTAATATCCTTTAGTTTACAAATAAGCACCTAAGTGAAATTAGATAGAATTGACTTAGTTGACTTTTCATCTAGTGGTTTAATTACCTACGATAGCTACTATTCAAGATAATGAAAGAAAATAATCAAATAAGAAGTTCATCCGGTTATAGATAGTACAATCCAAAACTAGACCCAAATTACAATGGGGTCATTTACATCAACAAAATAAGTGGTCTTCAGAGCAAACACAACGTTCATAGAACAGCCACTGACAAGCAAGGCAGATAAAGCACGTAATCACTCAAAGGAATCATCAACAGGCACATTCTCCTCGGGTACCTGTTCCAAATCTTCTTCACTTGTGATGATAAAAGAGGGTGAGTCCTTATGAACTCAGCGAGGGGGAACGAGAAATAACGTTTTGTAATCTCTTTTTCGGTTAATCTTATGAAAACCCCTTTTTGAGAACATGTCACATATTACAATTAATAAGTATGCAAAATATAAGAATCAAATTGAACAACATATACAATTACCAATCATTTCAAGGATACGGTGAGCTTTCGCTCTCGAAATCAATCGGTGAGCATTTGCTCTCAATATCATTTTCGATAACAATTGTTGCGGCCAGCTACAATCATTCACTTATCGCTCCCAATTGGGTGTACTCCGGATGTACCTCGAAAACCTACGACCCAACTCTCCGAGGGTGGAATGCCAAGCGAGAGAGGGAATTGGACCATGGTAGTCACGAGAGCACCGGCAAGCCCTATGCCACCCGGCGTTTGTGAAACGCTACCATGCCGCGATGATCTTAGCTTAACAATGAGTACCTGCTTAAGATTGGATAGATTCATTTTACTTAATCCTTACCTAATACTTCATAATCCTATGATAGATACTAACCAGTAGCGATAGCAAAAACGACCATAAGAGTATCTATCTAGTTATGATCAGTACAAGCCAAAATTAGACCCCAAATTACAACGGGGGTCATTTACAATACAACAACAAGCAACACAAGAAATAGTCTTCAAGCAACATATTGTTCACAAAATGGCCATAGTCAAGTAAGGCACGTAGGGCAAGCAATCATTCCAAGGAATCATCGTTAGGCACGTCGTCCTCGAGTACCTGTTCCTGGTCTTCTTCACCTGAGATGATAAAAGAGGGTGAGTCATTATGAACTCAGCGAGGGGGAACGAGAAATAAGTTTTGAAACTCATTTTCTGGTTCAATTATGAAAATCCTTTGCAAGCATGACATATATCACAAGTAAGTACATAATGTAATGTAAAAGTAAAAGAGAACAATTACCCGTCTTTCCTCCCCGAGGTCCTCTAGAAACCAAGCGAGAGTACTTAAACACATAGTGAAAAGGATACGGTGAGCTTTTTGCTCTCAATTCATTTCCAGCATCATGCATTTTCAACATCATTTACCTGGTCAAAATCACTTCGTTCCAACAGAACAGAAAGCTGCCAAATACACGATTTCACGTATCTTTACATTCTAGCCAAATATCTTGCCATGAGCATGTACACACATATATCACAAGTACAGCGGTAAAAATAGACATTTAAAGGCATGCATGTGGTTTTTAAAAGCTTTTCAAAGAAGTTTTAGCCCTCACCTTAGCAAGACAACAAAGAAGATGCACAAACTCTTTATGAAGCACAATGTCGACCTTTTTCCTTGCTTAGCCGAGAGACCACTTGAGATTGCTCTAATTCCTAGCTTAGTAACCATGTTCTTAGTATGTGCACATGGTTAGAACAAAAAAAAAATGAAATGGGAGCTTATCAAACATACCTAAGCCGAATGAAGGTTCTAAAGGCTTGTATGTGTTTTTCTTTGCATTCTAGCTGCTTGGTCGAGTTCCTTGGTGGCTTGCATGTCTTGAAGAGCCTTAGGATGAAGAACTTAAGCCATGGAGAGTGAAATAGCAGATAGGGCCGAGAGAGAGAGAGAAGAAATAAGAGAGTGAGAGAAAATGAGAGAAAAATGAAAGCTTTGAGGGACTTTGATGCATGTGTCAGCTATGGGCTTTGGAATTTCAGATTTTTGTGTCTTCAAGGAGCATGTTTGAATCACCTAGCATGGGCATGGAGTGTGTGTCGAGATTGGTGTGCATTGGGTAGGGTTTTTGAGCCATTTTGTTTTGTTTTGTGTCATAACATGTCATCGAATGTCTAGGAATAAATTTTGAATTATGCAAAGCTAGTTCAATATGCAATAGTGGTCGGCCAAGCTTGTGCAAGAATCTGAATTTTTGTCTTGGTTGAGCAATATAATATTGTGTGTTTGGGATGTGCAAAAGAATAAGGAATAAAGAATAAAGAATGTCTAGCTTTTGGTGCAATTTCGTCTTCTAGTGGGTTGAATTAACAATTTAATATTAGTTAGTGGAGTTTGTAGAATTAATTAATGATCTAGTGCTTCATGTAAGATGCTCTCTTGATTAGCGTGCGGGCACGCTTTCTTAGGTCTAGGGCACGCACTACGAGGTAGGGCACGAACTACGAGATGAATGCACGTTTCCCAAGTAAGTGCATGCAACCCTAAATGTATGCACGTAATTCAATACAAGGCACACAAAATGAAGCACAACTCTTAAACTTAGGTCAAGGCACGTAAATCTAGATTAGGGCACAAAAAACGAGGTATCGCAGGTAAATCGAGGTCGAGCCTTACATCCTCCCCTCCTTAAAAGAATTTCGTCCCGAAATCAATATTTATCTTTGAAATAAAGCTGGATACTGTTGCTCCATCTGGTCTCGCCTTTCCCATGTTGCTTCTTCAACTTCATGATGATCCCATAACACTTTCACCATCGGTATAGATTTGCTACGCAACTCCCGATCTTGCTGGTGTAGGATCCGAATGGGCTTCTCTTCATAAGACAAGTTCTCTCGAAGCTACAAAGGCTCTGGCTCCATGATATGCGATGGATCAGGGTGATACTTCCGCAGCATCGAAACATGAAAAACGTCGTGAATATTGGAGAGGTTTTGGGGTAGTTCCAGGTGATACGCCAACTTGCCAACCTTCTCAATTATCTCAAATGGTCCTATAAACCTCGGGCTCAACTTTCCACCCTTGCCGTGTTTAATCAGTCCCCTCCGAGGTGATATCTTCAAGAATACCTTGTCACCGACCTCAAACTCTAGACTCCGTCTCCGTCTCCGTCGATCTGCATAACTTTTCGCCTGCTTTGGGGGGTAAGCATCCGTTTTCGGATGAGGTGGGTATTATCAACCGTCTTCATAAGTTCACGTAGAAGGGTCGGGTCAAAAGTCTTCGTCTCACCTACTTCATCCCAGTAAATTGGGGATCGACACTTACGTCCATACAATGGCTCAAATGGGGCCATCCCGATAGTGGCCTGATAACTGTTATTATAAGCGAACTCCGCTAAAGGCTGATATTTCTCCCAACCTTTTTCGAAGTCCAAAACACACGCCCTCAGCATATCCTCCAGAATCTGAATAGTTCTCTAAGATTGTCCATCAGTCTGAGGGTGATAAGCCGTGCTGAAACTCAACTTCGTTCCCAAAGCTTCTTGCAATCTCTTCCAAAATTGAGAAGTAAAACGAGGATCCCTATCCGATACAATACTCACAGACATCCCGTGCAACCTTACAATATCCGCCACATAAATATCTCCCAATTTCTAAGAACTATCCTCCTTGTTCATCGGTAAGAAGTGCACTGACTTGGTCAATCTATCCACTATGACCCAAACGGCGTCATGATCCTTTTGTGACCTGGGCAGGTCCATGACAAAGTCCATAGTTATATGTTCCCATTTCCATTCAGGAATCTCCAACGGCTGAAGTAAACCTGCTGGTCATTGATGTTCTGCTTTGACTCTCTGGCAAGTCAAACACCGTGCCACAAACTCCGCAATCTCTCTTTTCATGTTATTCCACCAATAGTGTTGCTTCAAATCCCGGTACATCTTTGTTCCGCTGAGGTGAATAGTGTATCTTGAATTATGGGCTTCTTCAAGAATCTTCTTTTTCAGCTCTGGCTCATTAGGAACACAAATCCGATTCCTAAACCTCCAAATACCATCATCACGAAACTTGAAATCCGTGTTGCTCTCTTTAATCTTCTGAAACTGTTGGTCCTTCTGTTGAGCCTCTCGTAATTCAGACAACAAGGTCGATTGAACTTTTGTAGTGGCAAATAGTAACCATTTTTGAGTCAATCGTGGTTTCCACAAGAATGCTTCCTCCAACATTTCCTGCACCTTAACTTCCAGTTTTGCCATGCTCGCTTTCCAATTTAAGGCATCTGCAACTACATTTGCTTTACCGGGCACATAATTGATTGTGCAGTTATAATCATCCAAAAGCTCCATCCACCATCTTTGCCTCATGTTCAATTCTTTTTGTGAGAACAAGTATTTCAAGCTCTTGTGTTCAGTAAACATCTCGAACTTGTTACCCCATAGATAGTGCCTCCATTTCTTGAGTGCAAACACAATAGCCGCTAACTCCAAATCATGCGTCGGGTAGTTCAATTCATACGGCTTCGATTTCCTAGAAGCATACGCAATCACTCTACCATTTTGCATCAACACACAACCCAGTCCTTCCTTCGAAGCATCGCTATAGATTACAAAACCTTGACTCCCTTCAGGCAATGCAAGAATAGGTGCGGTAGTCAATCTTTTCTTCAATTCTTGGAAACTGGTCTCACACTTGTCATCCCACACGAACTTTGTTTTCTTTTGAGTGAGCTTTGTAAGCGGACCTGCGATCTTTGAGAAATCCTTCACGAACCTCTGATAATAGCTGGCTAGACCAAGAAAACTCCGAACCTCCGTAACGTTTTCCGGCTTCTTCCAAGACATTACGGCTTCTATCTTTGCTGGGTCTACCGCTATTCCCTCTTGGGATATGATATGCCCCAAAAATGCAATCTGTTGCAACCAAAATTCACATTTGCTAAACTTCACGTACAATCGATGCTCATGAAGTTTCTGCAGTACCAATCGCAGATGTTGTTCATGCTCAGCCTCAGATTTCGAGTATACCAAAATATCATCAATGAAGATCACTACAAATTGGTCCAAGTAGGGTTGAAACACCCAGTGCATCAAGTCCATAAAAGCTGCAGGGGCATTAGTTAGTCCAAATGGCATCACCACATATTCATAATGCCCATATCTTGTCCTGAAAGCCGTTTTAGGCACATCATCCTTTTTGATCCGCAATTGGTAGTACCCTTGCCTGAAGTCAAGCTTTGAATACACATTGGCTCCTTGAAGTTGATCAAATAACTCGTCGATCAGTGGAAGTGGGTAGTTATTCTTGACGGTTACTTGGTTCAATCCTCGGTAATCGATGCATAGCCTCAACGTTTCGTCTTTCTTCTTTACAAATAGGATTGGCGCACCCTATGGAGAAGAACTTGGTTGAATGAACCCCTTCTTCAACAATCCTTGCAATTAGTCCTTCAATTCTTGTAGCTCGGCTGGTTCCATACGATAGGGAGCTTTAGATATCGGCTGGGTACCAAGCAGTAATTCTATAATGAACTCGATCTCCCGATTTGGGGGTAAACCGGGTAATTCTTCTGGAAACACGTCCGCATAATCTTTAATCACTGGCATCTCCTCCAACTTAGCTTTGTCCGACGATTTGTTGATGAGGTAAGCTAAGTATCCACTACATCATTTCCTCAAGGACTTCACTGCTTTCGTAGATGAAATTATGGAACTCCTGGTGAAGTCTCTTCGACCCATTACCTCCAATATTGGTTGACCATGTATCCGGATCGTTACAATCTTCGTCCGGCAATCTAGTTGGGCATGATGTTTTACCAACCAGTCCATCCCTAAAATGACTTCATAGTCTCGGAAGGGTAATACAATAAGATTCGCTGAGAATTCCTTATCTTTAATTTGGATTTTACATGCTTTAGAAGCTGAGCTAATAACAAGTTTAGAACCCATCGGAGTACCAACTTCTACTTTGTAAGGCAAACATACAACTCATAGCTTCACACATTGTACACTTAAGGGAGTAATAAATGAATGAGTAGCACCAGGATCAATTAGCACCCAAACAGGTTGATTCAGTATCAAGAATGTACCTTCAACAACAACTATAATACCCGAGCCCGGAATGTGAATTTTCTTTGTTTATTATTTAAAAAATTATATTTCCTTAAATTCTTTGTGAATTAATTGTTACTTTCTCGCCGATGCAACGTGCATTGCATTTAAGGAGCGTTAGCTAGAGAACGATTTCCAGTCCTCAGCAAATAGTGAAACTAGTATTTAGATGACTTAAATTTTATATTTTAAATGTTGCTAGCTTTATTTGATCTTACCTTAGCTAAAACGGCTTTAAAACGCACAAAATAGGGCCCTTTGACCAAGTCTTAAGTTGTTTGACCTTGGACCTTTGACTTGTTGACCATTTACCACTTAATTAAGCTAAAAACTAAGCAAAATAAAAGAGAAACAGCAGCAAAAAAAGAGCAGCAGGCCGTGAGCTTCTTTGAGGGAAAAAAAAAACCTTTCAACTTCCAAACGATCAATCTTCGCGAGAGCTCGTGCAGGGTGATTTCTGAGGCAACCAACGTTGCTTTCCTAGCGACTAGGAGTACCTAAGGTGAGGGAAGCATGTTATTTGCGCATTTATACGTTGTGTATGTTAACTTTGTCAATTTTTAGATTTATCCGTAGATCGTTATTTAAAGCGATTTGATGCTTCTAGAATGTTCCTTGGCATTTGTAGAACATGTATTTATAGCTTTGTAACATTTTCTGTAGTTAAATGTTGTGATTGCAATTTTAATTGTTAAATGAATAGTGTTTTGTGAATAGTAAAACCTTGAAACGTTAAAATTGCTCTGTTATGCTTTCCGTTGATGTAGAAACGTGCTAAGTATGCTAGAATGCTAAAATGTGTGGTTTTTTTGGGTTGCGTAGTGAAAAAAATGAGAATTATGCCTTTGGGAAAGTCGGGGTTGTTTAGGTCGACTTTAGCGTTTTCTCGTTTTGCATGTTGGCATTGCTTCGGGAAGCCATGGAAGCACTTTTGGTGCGATTATGGCGTTGGTTGGGTGTTTGGTTGTTATAGTTGTAGTTCAAACGAGAAAGGGGGAAATCGGGGCTTTGCGCAAGTTCTAGGGTAAAGTAAGGTTTCGGGGTCTTTAGACGTGCCTTATGGTGACCTAGGAGGGTTGGCGAAGTTGGTTTCCAAAACTCGTGGCTCGTTTGGAAATGGTAGCGTTTTGATAGTTGGGGCCGATTTGTGTTTTTGTGTGTTTTCTTGTCTTTATGCCTATAGAATGCTTAGAATTACTTGAAATACTTGTTTGAGTTGTTTTGGATTGAATTGCTTATCAATTGCTGCTATTGCGTGCGAGAGTAACCTACTTTGTTATTCTCCCACGTGTGGCTTTATCGCTTGTTTATCGCCTTGTATCGAGTCTTGCATTGCATAGTGTCTCGCGCGTGAGTGATGGGCCTCTCTGGGTTGCCAGTGTTGGTTGCTCTAGCTCCGCTACTATTCCCTTTCTCGCTTGGGTTGCCTCCCAGGGAGATTTGGGTCGTAGGTTGATGGATACTTCCGGGGTATTCCAAACTGGTGTTATAAGGTGGTTTTGGGCCGGCGCGTCGTCATCGAATTCGTGTTTGAAAGTTGCTCGTGAAAAGAGTATCGTATCCTTTGATTGAGTGTTTGCAGCTTTAAATACTTGCCTTGCTTTATTGTTGGCTTTGGATGTATCTTTATATGTTTTATATGTATTGCTTGGCTAATTGCATTGCATACTCCTTTCATCTCCGTCCTTGAGACCAATTGCTCTCGCTGAGCAATAGTTTTTGCTCATTCCTTTCTATACCATGTTTTTACAGGAGTAGTCGAAGCAGACCCTCTCGAGGTAATAGAGGAGGAGGAGCAGGTGGAGGTGTTTCTGTGATAGCACTTCCCTGCTTTGCTGGTAGTTGGTTACCAGTTTTGTGCAAACCTTGCTTGTTATGTATATTGCGTGAAGGTCGCTTAATTTTGAGGCTTGTAGCCTTGTATGTATTTTCCTATTTTGAGACCTTTAATGGTCTTATGTTGTAATGGATTAAAGTTTGTAAAATTGTAAACTTATACTCGGATGACTAGTGAAGAAATGCATGCTAATAGCTAATGGTTTAGTGGCATGAATACCTGTGTAGTATGCATGGCATTTTTGGCTTGGAAAGTTGGATAATAGGAAATGTATGTTTGGAAGAAAGTTGGCTGGTTTGATTACTATTATATGGCTTTCGCAAGTGTTATATTGATTTTAGGGTTTTTGGATCGTCCGCGGTACAGAGGAAACTCCGTCCGTGTGTCGGGTCCGGGTTTGGCCTTTCGCGGGGTCGGGTCGGGGCGTGACAACAACGGTCTCCTCTGGAAGCTCCTCGCACTCAATAGCATAAGCTCGAGCCTGAACTCTGGGAACTGGAATCTTGTCTCTACCAGTTGGTTTAACTTGATTTTGTCCTCTTTGCCATTTAGGGCAATCCTTGATCTGATGTTGATCACTGCCATACCGCACACATCGTACTGACTTCTTCCAGCACTGGGCCTCGGTATGACCCTTCTTGTCACAGTAAGAACAGTTGATAGACTGAGTAGCAGGTGAACTACCTGTGGATCCGCGTGTGGAAGAGGCTGATGGTGCTTTAGTCGGACCACAGTTAATAACTGGTCTGTTCTGGCTCTGGCCCTGACTGCGACTCTGACTCTGGAATTTCCTCTGTTGACCTGAAGGATGATATGGTTTCTTGTTCGGCTGACTTGAACCGACTCTATCAAGTTTCCTCTTCTCAACTCGGGAAGCAGCAGCTAAGAGAGCCGGATAGGTATTGAAGTCATGCGAAGCCAACTGGTCCTGAATTTCTGGCCTCAACTCATTCGTAAATTTCCACATCTTCGCCTCAGGGATACTGGCCATATATTAAGCGTAGCGGGATAGTCGGTCAAAACGAGCCTCGTACTGGGCCACCGTCATGTTACCCTAGTTCAAGTGCATGAATTCCTCAATCTGTCTCTGCCTGGAAACTGCTGGTACATATTTCTCCTTGAATGCCTTAACGAAATTACCCCACAAGTGAGGTGTATGATCAGTTTCCCAAAGTGCCTCCACAGTGTGCCACCAGTGCTCAGCATCCCCGTGCAACAGAAACACAGCGAACTCCACTTTTTCTTCATTAGTATAGTCAAGTGGCCTGAAAATCCTCTAGATCTTAGATAGCCAAGCCTCTGCCTTTTCATCATTAGCTTCCCCGTGGAATTTGGACGGGCGAAAGTCAAGAAACTCCCACATTCTGCTATGTCTCCCATGGTTACCATCATTCCTGTTGTTGTTATTGTTTGCTTCACGTGCATCTTGACATTCCATCACTCACGACACACGATCCATGGCATTCGCCATCATATTAAACATAGCCATCCGTGATTAGTTTGATAAGCATCTCCGATCTCTTGGGACTCACCGCTCCTATTAGTAGTGCGGGTACTAGGGCCAGCCATCTATAGGCACAGATTATGATGCACAATTTATTGGAATATGACAAACAAGAATTTAATGCATAAGATATGCAACATATAATTTTATATAGATACACAATTCTAAAAATAGTTAAGACATGTTAATCACATAAGCACATAGAACATAGAAGGCACAATCAACATTATCACACATTATCACACATAAGCAAGTCATCCTAATAACCTTAGGGCTTCTACCCACAGTCCGAGAGTTAAACCCGGCTTAAGCAATCTAAGCTCTGATACCATTCAGATAGGGTGTCATGCCCCAACCAGACCTATAGAGGTTAGACTAGGGTGTGATCTAAACTTTCAAGTCATTTCACGTACTTAATCGTTCATGAAGGTTTAATACTTAGCATTGAGCCTAAACTCCACAAATTATCCGGAAAACCGGTAGCATAACGGCTGTAATTAGACTCCTTAGTTTGACCTAATTTTCTAAAGGCCTCAAAACTTTCAATCTCAAATTCATTTCCAACTACGATTACTATTTATCAACAATTGAAACGCCTACTAGTTGTCTCGAAGTCTCGTTTGATTAACAGCCTAGCATGATAACTATGTCTCGTTTGTTTGTTAATCCTTGTTACAAAAGTACCAGTTGATCTTAGCTTAACAATGAGTACCTACTTAAGATTGGATAGATTCATTTTACTTAATCCTTACATGATACTTCATAATCTTATGATAGATACTAGCCAGTAGCGATAGCAAAAACGACCATAAGAGTATCTATCTAGTTATGATCAGTACAAGCCAAAATTAGACCCCAAATTACAACGGGGGTCATTTACAATACAACAACAAGCAACACAAGAAATAGTCTTCAAGCAACATATTGTTCACAAAATGGCCATAGTCAAGTAAGGCACGTAGGGCAAGCAATCATTCCAAGGAATCATCGTTAGGCACGTCATCCTCGGGTACCTATTCCCGGTCTTCTTCACCTGAGATGATAAAAGAGGGTGAGTCCTTATGAACTAAACGAGGGGGAACGAGAAATAAGTTTTGAAACTCATTTTCCGGTTCAATTATGAAAACCCTTTGCAAGCATGACATATATCACAAGTAAGTACATAATGTAATGTAAAAGTAAAAGAGAACAATTACCCGTCTTTCCTCCCCGAGGTCCTCTAGGAACCAAGCGAGAGTACTTAAACACATAGTGAAAAGGATACGGTGAGCTTTTTGCTCTCAATTCATTTCCAGTATCAGTTGTTGCGGCCGACTTCAAATCATCCCCTTATCACGCCAAATGGGTGTACTCCAGATGTACCCCGAAATCCTACGACCCAACTCTCCGAAGAAGTCTAGCCCCCAAGCAAGAGAGGGAATTGGACAATGGTAGTCACGGTTGCACCGACAAGCCCGATGCTGCTCGGTGTGCGTGAACGCTACCACGCCAGAATGAATGGTTGCAACCTTGTATGCAATGCACATTTATGACATTTAATATATCACATTAGGAGGACAACAAAGTAGGTCATCTCCGAGCAGTCATAAAATTGCACATTGACAAGTAAACAAGCGAGGCACGATATGACAAGTAATTTCACTTGAAAAGCACATGGAGTTATATGAATATTAAACGGGCAGCCATGTAACGCATGCAAATCAAGTCATATAACTCATTTCGAAGTTCACGTAATCAAATAATAAGATTATACAACATGCAACGACATCTACGTGGGACCGGGTGCAAGAAAGGCCTACTTGTCAACATGTAATCATCGAAATCATGTTTAGGGCTAGGAGGGCAACTACGGGCAGCCTACTAATTACATAATTAAACACGATATTCATAGGATCAACACTTAGCGAGTTTTCCTAGTCATTGGGGTTCCAATTCATGTTTACCCGTGCGATTAAGCCCTAAGTTGTCACGTAATTAAACTCAAGCCATGCATTGATTAATTCAAACACCCTCAAGCATTCAAAACAGTCTACACAACATCCCAATGCCACAATCCCAAGCATTTAATACAACAAGAGAAGTTACAATAATTTTCAGGGCAAATCACTAGATGAAAACCTCACTGCACTGGTCTGTTTTCTTACAATCATTGAGACAAGCAAAAAAACTACAATTCTAGTGAAAAAAATTTCAAATTTAATCTAAAGGAGTGAACTAAATCCAGAAACAAACCTCGCATCATTTGGAATTCGGGTTCAAGAGTTATAGCCAAAACTGTGAGACTACGCAAAACTGTCCAGATTTGCACACATTTCAATACGTGTCATTTTTTAGGATCTTAGGGTCCGATTTAGCCTTAGTCTATTTCTGAAAAAAAATGTCCAGAACTGAAAAATATAGCAGCATACCAAATTTCATGCATTTTGGATATCATTTACTAAGTCAAAACTGGCTCGTTCTGCATAGATAGTGAATCTGCCAAAACCTGCTTCATTTTTCCAGATTTTCCAGATTTGGACACATTTTGATATTTTGCCATTTTGAGGACCTTAGAGTCAAAATTAGCTTTGTCCTATTTCTACGAAAAATGCTCATAACTGGAAACAATAATCACCTACCAATTTTAATACATTTTCAACATCATTTACCTGGTAAAAATCACTTTGTTCCAACAGAATAGAAAGCTGCCAAATACACGATTTCACCTATGTTCACATTCTAGCCAAATATCTTGCCATGCATGCTCACCAAAGCTCATGTACACACATATATCACAAGTACAGAGGTAAAAATAGACATTTAAAGGCATGCATGTGGTTTTTAAAAGCTTTTCAAAGAAGTTTTAGCCCTCACCTTAGCAAGACAACAAAGAAGATGCACAAACTCTTGATGTAGCACAATGTCGACCTTTTTCCTTGCTTAGCCGAGAGACCACTTGAGATTTCTCTAATTCCTAGCTTAGTAACCATGTTCTTAGTATGTGCACATGGTTAGAACAAAAAGAAAATGAAATGGGAGCTTATCAAACATACCTAAGCCGAATGAAGGTTCTAAAGGCTTGTATGTGTTTTTCTTTGCATTCTAGCTTATTTGGTCGAGTTCCTTGGTGGCTTGCATGTCTTGAAGAGCCTTAGGATGAAGAACTTAAGCCATGGAGAGTGAAATAGCAGCTAGGGCCAAGAGAGAGAGAGAAGAAATGAGAGAGTGAGAGAAAATGAGAGAAAAATGAAAGCTTTGAGGTACTTTGATGCATGTGTCGGCTATGGGCTTTGGAATTTCAGATTTTTGTGTCTTCAAGGAACATGTTTGAATCACCTACCATGGGCATGGAGTGTGTGTTGAGATTGGTGTGCATTGGGTAGGGTTTTTCAGTCATTTTGTTTTATTTTGTGTCATAACATGTCATAGAATGTCTAGGAATAAATTTTGAATTATGCAAAGCTAGTTCAATATGCAATAGTGGTCGGCCAAGCTTGTGCAAGAATCTGAATTTTTGTCTTGGTTGAGCAAGATAATATTGTGTGTTTGGGATGTGCAAAAGAATAAGGAATAAAGAATAAAGAATGTCTAGCTTTTGGTGCAATTTCGTCTTCTAGTGGGTTAAATTAACAATTTAATATTAGTTAGTGAAGTTTGTAGGATTAATTAATGATCTAGTGCTTCGTGTAAGATGCTTTCTTGATTAGCGTGCGGACACGCTTTTCTAAGTCTAGGGCACGCACTACGAGGTAGGGCACGCACTACGAGACGAATGCACGTTTTCCAAGTAAGTGCACGCAACCCTAAATGTATACACGTAATTCAATGCAAGGCACACAAAACGAAGCACGACTCTTAAACCTAGGTCAAGGCATGCAAATCTAGATTAGGGCACACAAAATGAGGTATTGCACGTAAATCGAGGTCGAGCCTCACATCCTCTCCTCCTTAAAAGAATTTCGTCCCGAAATTCAATATTTATCTTTGAAATAAAGCTGGATACTGTTGTTCCATCTGGTCTCGCCTTTCCCACGTTGCTTCTTCAACTCTATGATGATCCCATAACACTTTCACCATCGGTATAGATTTGCTACGCAACTCCCGATCTTGCTGGTCTCGGATCCGAATGGGCTTCTCTTCATAAGACAAGTTCTCTCGAAGCTGCAACGGCTCTGGCTCCATGATATGCGATGGATCAGGGTAATACTTCCGCAGCATCGAAACATGAAAAACGTCGTGAATATTGGAGAGGTTTTGGGGTAGTTCCAGGCGATACGCCAACTTGCCAACCTTCTCAATTATCTCAAATGGTCCTACAAACCTCGTGCTCAACTTTCCACACTTGCCGTGTTTAATCAGTCCTCTCCGAGGTGATATCTTCAAGAACACATCGTCGCCGACCTCAAACTCTAGACTCCATCTCCGTCTCCGTCGGTCTGCATAACTTTTCTACCTGCTTTGGGCGGTAAGCATCCGTTTTCGGATGAGGTGGGTATTATCAACCGTCTTCATAAGTTCAGGTAGAAGGGTCGGGTCAAAAGTCTTCGTCTCACCTACTTCATCCCAGTAAATTGGGGATCGACACTTACGTCCATACAATGGCTCAAATGGGGCCATCCCAATAGTGGCCTGATAACTGTTATTATAAGCGAACTCCGCTAAAGGCAGATATTTCTCCCAACCTTTTCCGAAGTCCAAAACACTCGCCCTAAGCATATCCTCCAGAATCTGAATAGTTCTCTCAGATTGTCCATCAGTCTGAGGGTGATAAGCCGTGCTGAAACTCAACTTCGTTCCCAAAGCTTCTTGCAATCTCTTCCAAAATCGGGAAGTAAAACGAGGATCCCTATCCGATACAATACTCACAGGCATCTCGTGCAATCTTACAATATCCGCCACATACATATCTCCCAATTTCTAAGAACTATCCTCCTTGTTCATCGGTAAGAAGTGCGCTGACTTGGTCAATCTATCCACTATGACCCAAACGGCGTCATGACCCTTTTGTGACCTGGGCAGGTCCATGACAAAGTCCATAGTTATATGTTCCCATTTCCATTGAGGAATCTCCAACGACTGAAGTAAACCTGCTGGTCATTGATGTTCTGCTTTGACTCTCTGGCAAGTCAAACACCGTGCCACAAACTCCGCAATCTCTCTCTTCATGTTATTCCACCAATAGTGTTGCTTCAAATCCCGGTACATCTTTGTTCCGCTGAGGTGAATAGTATATCTTGAATTATGGGCTTCTTCAAGAATCTTCTTTTTCAGCTCTGGCTCATTAGGAACACAAATCCGATTCCTAAACCTCCAAATACCATCATCACGAAACTTGAAATCCGTGTTGCTCTCCTTAATCTTCTGAAACTGTTGGTCCTTCTGTTGAGCCTCTCGTAATTCAGACAACAAGGTCGATTGAACTTGTGTAGTGGCAAATAGTAACCCTTTTTGAGTCAATCGTGGTTTCCACAAGAATGCTTCCTCCAACATCTCCTGCACCTTAACTTCCAGTTTTGCCATGCTCATTTTCCGACTTAAGGTATCTGCAACTACATTTGCTTTACCGGGCACATAATTGATTGTGCAGTTATAATCATCCAAAAGCTCCATCCACCGTCTTTGCCTCATGTTCAATTCTTTTTGTGAGAACAAGTATTTCAAGCTCTTGTGATCAGTAAACACCTCGAACTTGTTACCCCACAGATAGTGCCTCCATTTCTTGAGTGCAAACACAATAGCCGCTAACTCCAAATCATGCGTCGGGTAGTTCAATTCATACGGCTTCGGTTTCCTAGAAGCATACGCAATCACTCTACCATTTTGCATCAACACACAACCCAGTCCTTCCTTCGAAGCATCGCTATAGATTACAAAACCTTGACTCCCTTCAGGCAATGCAAGAACAGGTGCGGTAGTCAATTTTTTCTTCAATTCTTGGAAACTGGTCTCACACTTGTCATCCCACACGAACTTTGTTTTCTTTTGAGTGAGCTTTGTAAGCGGACCTGCGATCTTTGAGAAATCCTTCACGAACCTCCGATAATAGCCGGCTAGACCAAGAAAACTCCGAACCTCCGTAACGTTTTCCAGCTTCTTCCAAGACATCACGGCTTCTATCTTTGCTGGGTCTACCGATATTCCCTCTTGGGATATGATATGCCCCAAAAATGCAATCTGCTGCAACCAAAATTCACATTTGCTAAACTTCGTGTACAATTGATGCTCTCGAAGTTTCTGCAGTACCAATCGCAGATGTTGTTCATGCTCAGCCTCAGATTTCGAGTATACCAAAATATCATCAATGAAGATCACTACAAATTGGTCCAAGTAGGGTTGAAACACCCAGTGCATCAAGTCCATAAAGGCTGTAGGGGCATTAGTTAGTCCAAATGGCATCACCACATATTCATAATGCCCATATCTCGTCCTAAAAGCCGTTTTAGGCACATCCTCCTTTTCGATCCGCAACTGGTAGTACCCTTGCCTGAAGTCAAGCTTCGAATACACTTTGGCTCCTTGAAGTTGATCAAATAACTCGTCGATCAGTGGAAATGGGTAGTTATTCTTGACGGTTACTTGGTTCAATCCTCAGTAATCGATGCATAGCCTCAACGTTCCGTCTTTCTTCTTTACAAATAGGACTGGCGCACCCCATGGAGAAGAACTTGGTTGAACGAACCCCTTCTTCAACAATCCTTGCAATTAGTCCTTCAATTCTTGTAGCTCGGCTGGTGCCATACGATAGGGAGCTTTAGATATCGGCTGGGTACCAGGCAGTAATTCTATAATGAACTCGATCTCCCGATTTGAGGGTAAACCGGGTAATTCTTTTGGAAACACGTCCGCATAATCTTTAATCACTGGCATCTCCTCCAACTTAGCTTTGTCCGATGATTTGTTGATGAGGTAAGCTAAGTATCCACTACATTCTTTCCTCAAGGACTTCACTGCTTTCGTAGATGAAATGATGGAACTCCCGGTGAAGTCTCTTCGACCCATTACCTCCAACATTGGTTGACCAGGTATCCGGAACGTTATAATCTTCGTCCGGCAATCTAGTTGGGCATGATGCTTTGCCAACCAATCCATCCCTAAAATGACTTCATAGTCTCGGAAGGGTAATACAATAAGATTGGCTGAGAATTATTATCTTTAATTTGGATTTTACATGCTTTACAAGCTGAGCTAGTAACAAGTTTAGAACCCATTGGAGTACCAACTTCTACTTCGTAAGGCAAACATACAACTCGTAGCTTCACACATTGCACACTTAAGGGAGTAATAAATGAATGAGTAGCACCAGGATCAATTAGCACCTTAACAAGTTGATTCAGTATCAAGAATGTACCTTCAACAACAACGGTCTCCTCTGGAAGCTCCTCGCACTCAATAGCATAAGCTCGAGCCTGAACTCTGGGAACTGGAATCTTGCCTCTACCAGCTGGTTTAACTTGATTTTGTCCTCCTTGCCATTTAGGGCAATCCTTGATCTGATGCTGATCACTGCCACACCGCACACATCGTCCTGACTTCTTCCAGCACTGGGCCTCGGTATGACCCTTCTTGTCACAGTAAGAACAGTTGATAGACTGAGTAGCAGGTGAACTACCTGTGGATCTGCAGGTGGAAGAGGCTGATGGTGCTTTAGTCGGGCCACGGTTAATAACTGGTCTGTTCTGGCTCTGGCCCTGACTGTGACTTTGACTCTGGAATTTTCTCTGTTGACCTGAAGGCTGATATGGTTTCTTGTTCGGCTGCCTTGAACCGACTCTATCAAGTTTCCTCTTCTCAACTCGGGAAGCAGCAGCTAAGAGAGCAGGATAGGTATTGAAGTCATGCGAAGCCAACTGATCCTGAATTTCTGGCCTCAACTCATTCGTAAATTTCCACATCTTCGCCTCAGGGGTACTGGCCATATATTAAGCGTAGCGGGATAGTCGGTCAAAACGAGCCTCGTACTGGGCCACCGTCATGTTACCCTAGTTCAAGTGCATGAATTCCTCAATCTGTCTCTGCCTGGAAACTGCTGGTACATATTTCTCCTTGAATGCCTTAACGAAATTACCCCACAAGTGAGGTGTATGATCAGTTTCCCAAAGTGCCTCCACAGTGTGCCACCAGTGCTCAGCATCCCCGTGCAACAGAAACACAGCGAACTCCACTTTTTCTTCATTAGTATAGTCAAGTGGCCTAAAAATCCTCTCGATCTTAGATAGCCAAGCCTCTGCCTTTTCATCATCAGCTTCCCCGTGGAATTTGGACGGGCGAAAGTCAAGAAACTCCCATATTCTGCTATGTCTCCCACAGTTACCATCATTCCTGTTGTTGTTGTTGTTTGCTTCACGTGCATCTTGACATTCCATCACTCGCGACACGCGATCCATGGCATTTGCCATCATATTAAACATAGCCATGCTGGGATTAGTTTGATAAGCATCTCCGATCTCTTGGGGCTCACCGCTCCTATTAGTAGTGCGGGTACTAGAGCCAGCCATCTATAGGCACAGATTACGATGCACAATTTATTGGAATAAGACAAACAAGAATTTAATGCATAAGATATGCAACATATAATTTTATATAGATACACAATTCTAAAAATAGTTAAGACATGTTAATCACATAAGCACATAGAACATAGAAGGCACAATCAACATTATCACACATTATCACACATAAGCAAGTCATCCTAATAACCTTAGGGCTTCTACCCACGGTCCGAGAGTTAAACCCGGCTTAAGCAATCTAAGCTCTGATACGATTCAGATAGGGTGTCACGCCCCAACCCGACCTATAAAGGTTAGACTAGGGTGTGATCTAAACTTTCAAGTCATTTCACGTACTTAATCGTTCATGAAGGTTTAATACTTAACGTTTAGCCTAAACTCCACAAATTCTCCAGAAAATCGGCAGCATAACTGCTGTAATTGGGCTCCTTAGTTTGACCTAATTTTCTAAAGGCCTCAAAACTTTCAATCTCAAATTCATTTCCAACTACGATTACTATTTATCATCAATTGAAACGCCTACTAGTTGTCTCGAAGTCTCGTTTGATTAACAGCCTAGCATGATAACTATGTCTCGTTTGTTTGTTAATCCTTGTTACAAAAGTACTTGTTGATCTTAGCTTAACAATGAGTACCTGCTTAAGATTGGATAGATTCATTTTACTTAATCCTTACCTGATACTTCATAATTCTATGATAGATATTAGCCAGTAGCGATCGCAAAAACGACCATAAGAGTATCTATCTAGTTATGATCAGTACAAGCCAAAATTAGACCCCAAATTACAACGGGGGTCATTTACAATACAAAAACAAGCAACACAATAAATAGTCTTCAAGCAACATATTGTTCACAAAATGGCCATAGTCAAGTAAGGCACGTAGGGCAAGCAATCATTCCAAGGAATCATCGTTAGGCACGTCGTCCTCGGGTACCTGTTCCTGGTCTTCTTCACCTGAGATGATAAAAGAGGGTGAGTCCTTATGAACTCAGCGAGGGGGAACGAGAAATAAGTTTTGAAACTCATTTTCTGGTTCAATTATGAAAACCCTTTGCAAGCATGACATATATCACAAGTAAGTACATAATGTAATGTAAAAGTAAAAGAGCACAATTACCCGTCTTTCCTACCCGAGGTCCTCTAGAAACCAAGCGAGAGTACTTAAGCACATAGTGAAAAGGATACGGTGAGCTTTTTGCTCTACATTCATTTCCAGTATCAGTTGTTGCGGCCGACTTCAAATCATCCCCTTATCACGCCAAATGGGTGTACTCCGGATGTACCCCGAAATCCTACGACCCAACTCTCCGAGGAAGTCTAGCCCCCAAGCGAGAGAGGGATTTGGACAATGGTAGTCACGGTTGCACCGACAAGCCCGATGCCGCCCGGTGTACGTGAACGCTACCATGCCAGAATGAAAGGTTGCAACCTTGTATGCAATGCACATTTATGACATTTAATATATCACATTAGGAGGACAACAAAGTAGGTCACCTCCGAGCAGTCATAAAATTGCACATTGACAAGTAAACAAGCGAGGCACGATATGACAAGTAATTTCACTTGAAAAGCACATGGAGTTATATGAATATTAAACGGGCAGCCATGTAACGCATGCAAATCAAGTCATATAACTCATTTTGAAGTTCACGTAATCAAATAATAAGATTATACAACATGCAACGACATCTACGTGGGACCGGGTGCAAGAAAGGCCTACTTGTCAACATGTAATCATCGAAATCATGTTTAGGGCTATGAGGGCAACTACGGGCAGCCTACTAATTACATAATTAAACACAATATTCATAGGATCAACACTTAGTGAGTTTTTCTAGTCATTGGGGTTCCAATTCATGCTTACCCGTGCGATTAAACCCTAAGTTGTCACGTAATTAAACTCAAGCCATGCATTGATTAATTCAAACACCCTCAAGCATTCAAAACAGTCTACACAACATCCCAATGCCACAATCCCAAGCATTTAATACAACAAGAGAAGTTACAATAATTTTCATGGCAAATCACTAGATGAAAACCTCACTGCAATAGTCTGTTTTCTCACAATCATTGAGACAAGAAAACAAACTCCAATTCTAGTGAAAAAACTTTCAAATTAAAGCTTAAGGATTGAACTAAATCCAGAAACAAACCTTGCATCATTTGGAGTTCGGGTTCAAGAGTTATAGCCAAAACCGTGAGACTACGCAAAACTGTCCAGATTTGCACACATTTCAATACTTGTCGTTTTTTAGGACCTTAAGGTCAGATTTAGCCTTAGTCTATTTCTGACAAACATATCCAGAACTGAAAAATATAGCATCGTACCAAATTTCATACATTTTGGATATCATTTACTGAGTCAAAACTGGTTCGTTCTACAAGGACAGTGAATCTGCGAAAACCTGCTTCATTTTCCCAGATTTTCCAGATTTGGACACATTTTGATATTTTGCCATTTTGAGGACCTTAGATTCAAAATTAGCTTTGTCCTATTTCTACGAAAATGCTTAGAATTGGAAACACTAATCACCTACCAATTTTCATACATTTTCAACATCATTTACCGGCTCAAAATCACTTCGTTCCAACAGAATAGAAAGCTGCCAAATACACGATTTCACCTATCTTTACATTCTAGCCAAATATCTTGTCATGCATGCTCACCAAAGCTCATGTACACACATATATCACAAGTACAGAGGTAAAAATAGACATTTAAAGGCATGCATGTGGTTTTTAAAAGCTTTTCGAAGAAGTTTTAGCCCTCACCTTAGCAAGACAACAAAGAAGATGCACAAACTCTTGATGAAGCACAATGTTGACCTTTTTCCTTGCTTAGCCGAGAGACCACTCGAGATTTCTCTAATTCCTAGCTTAGTAACCATGTTCTTAGTATGTGCACATGGTTAGAAAAAAAAGAAAACGAAATGGGAGCTTATCAAACATACCTAAGCCGAATGAAGGTTCTAAAGGCTTGTATGTGTTTTTCTTTGCATTCTAGCTGCTTGGTCGAGTTCCTTGGTGGCTTGCATGTCTTGAAGAGCCTTAGGATGAAGAACTTAAGCCATGGAGAGTGAAATAGCAGCTAGGACCGAGAGAGAGAGAGAAGAAATGAGAAAGTGAGAGAAAATGAGAGAAAAATGAAAGCTTTGAGGGACTTTGATGCATGTGTCGGCTATGGGCTTTGGAATTTCAGATTTTTGTGTCTTCAAGGAGCATGTTTGAATCACCTAGCATGGGCATGGAGTGTGTGTCGAGATTGGTGTGCATTGGGTAGGGTTTTTGAGCCATTTTGTTTTGTTTTGTGTCATAACATGTCATAGAATGTCTAGGAATAAATTTTGAATTATGCAAAGCTAGTTCAATATGCAATAGTGGTTGGCCAAGCTTGTGCAAGAATCTGAATTTTTGTCTTGGTTGAGCAATATAATATTGTGTGTTTGGGATGTGCAAATGAATAAGGAATAAAGAATAAAGAATGTCTAGCTTTTGGTGCAATTTCGTTTTCTAGTGGGTTGAATTAACAATTTAATATTAGTTAGTGGAGTTTGTAGGATTAATTAATGATCTAGTGCTTCGTGTAAGATGCTTTCTTGATTAGCGTGTGGGCACGCTTTCTTAGGTCTAGGGCAAGCACTACGAGGTAGGGCACGAACTACAAAACGAATGCACGTTTCCCAAGTAAGTGCACGCAACCCTAAATGTATGCACATAATTCAATGCAAGGCACACAAAACGAAGCACGACTCTTAAACCTAGGTCAAGGCATGCAAATCTAGATTAGGGCACACGAAACGAGGTATCACACATAAATCGAGGTCGGGCCTCACAGTTGCAACCTTGTATGCAATGTACATTTATGCCATTTAACATTTCACATTAGGAGGTCAACAAAGTAGGTTGCCCCCGAGAAAGTATAAGATCACATTTTAACATATTGGCATATAAGGCATTGTAAGAACATGCAATCATTTCATATGTCAATTCGAAAGCAATTAAACTCTCACGGGCAGCCAAGTAACCATGTTCAAATAAGCCATAGCTTGTCTTTTAACAATTCACATTAGGAGGTCAACAAAGTAGGTTGCTTCCGAGCAATTATAAGATCGCATATCGATAAGTAAACTTACAAGGCATGCTTTAACATGTACATTCACTTTGTAAAACACTTAGGAGCATGTGAACATTTAACGGACATCCAAGTAATACCATATAAAACACGTCATATAGCTCATTTTAGTTCAAATATTAAGTGTTGAGATCATACGAGCATGCAACGACACTTATACAAGACTGGGTGCAAGAATAGTTCATGTATCAACATGCAATCATCAGGAATCATATTTAGAGCTATATGGAAAATTCCGGGCAGCCTATTAACCTCCTTCAACATCATTTATAATTCACACAAGAATGGTTTATAACTCGGGAACCCACGGGGCCATTAGGGTTTACTAGGCCGTGCTCGGGGTTAGTTTTATTTGCTAAGCACCACAAGTAATACTTAAACCACATCAAGCCTATATAACATTTATTGGGCAGCCTACTAATCACACAATTAAACACATTAATCATATGATCATCACTTAGTGACATTTCATAGTTAATAGGATTTCAATTCATGCTTACACGTGCGATTAAGCCACAAGTTGTCACATAATTAAACCCAAGCCATGCATCGATTACTTAAGCATCCTCAATCATCCAAAACAGTCCACACAACATCTAAGGGGCACAATTTCAAGCATTCAATACCACAAGAGAAGTTACAACATGTTTCAAAGCATATCACTAAACAAAACCTCACTGCATTGGTCTGTTTTCCCACATTCATTTAGATAAGCAAACAATCTCCAATTTCAGTGAACAAAATTTCAAATTAAAGCTTAATGAGTGATTTAAATCAAAAAACAAACCTCACCTCATTTGGAGTTTGGACTCAAGAGTTATAGCCAAAACCGTGAGACTACACAAAACTGTCCAGATTCGTACACATTTCAATACTTTCCATTTTTGAGGGTCTTAGGGTCATATTTAGCCTTAGTCTATTTCTGGCAAAAATGTCCAGAACTGAAAAATCTATCGACATGCCAATTTTCATGCATATTCACCAACATTTACTAGGTCAAAAATGCTTTTTTCTACAAAGCTAGTAATCTGCCAGAAACCTATTTCATATTTCCAGATTTTCCAGATTTAGACACCTTTCAATATTTTTCCATTTTGGAAGCCCTAGAATCAAAATTGGCCTTGGCCTATTTCTACAAAAAATTCTCAGGACAAAACTAGTGACCTACCAATTTTCACACATTTTTGACATCATTTGATAGGCTAACACGGTTTCGTTCCACAAGGTCAGAAATCTGCCAACAGAAACATTTTTACCTATCTTCAAGTTCTAGCCAAACATCCAGCCATGCATGGGTATATAAGCTCATGTACACACATATACAATAACTACAGAGGTAAATATAGCCATATGGAAGCATGCATATGGTTTTTGAAAGCTTTTAAAAGAGTTTAACCCTCACCTTATCAAGTTAATAGATGAAGATGCACAATGTTCTTGAAGATGCACCAATGGAGCTTCTTTCTTGCTTCTTGCTTGCTTGGGCTGCTATGGCTGAGCTTGGGACAGATCTTGAGAGCATGCTTGAGGTCTTGGAAGGTCAAGAGGAAGCCATGGTCGAAATGGAGAAAGAATGAGAGCTTGAGAGGGTTTTTGAGAGGAAAAATGAAGTTTAAGTGTGTGTGTGTGTGTGTGCTCGGTTTTGCAGAATTTTTGTGTGTCAAATGCCTTCTAAAGTTGCTGAATATTGTGCCTAGGAAATGTAGTGTGTAAGGAATAAGTGCATGAGCATGTTGGAGGCTTAGGAGTTAGCAAAAAAAGCATAGAACTTAGGAAAAGTTATGACATAGTGTAAGAGAATGTTGGGTAGAATAGAATATTTTATAGTTAGTGGGATTTGTAGAGAATTTGAATTAGGAATATAATATTGGTTAGTGGATTGTATAGGATTATTTTAGTGTTTTGTGCTTTGTGCAAGAATCTTTATTGATTAGCGTGCAAGCACGTATTCCTAGGTCTAGGGCACGTATTTCAAAGTAAATGCATAGATTTTTATGTAAATGCACACAATTCTGGGCAAGTGCACACAAACCAATGCAAGGTACATAATTCAATGCAATGCACGTAAATCAAGGTATAACGTTTAAACCTAGGTTAGGGTACGCAGTTCAAGGTTATGGTATATAAAATGAGGAACCGCACACAAATCGAAGTCTCACATGTAATTCAAGGTTAGAGCACGTATATCTAGGTATGCACGTACATCAAGGATTAGGGCACACAATTTTAGGTCAAGGCACGTATGACGAAGCATGCACAAAAATCAAGACAGGGCACGCAATCCAAGATCAGTCATATAATTCTAGGTTTAAGGCACGTAAATTGAGGTTAGACACATTATTCGAGGTCAGGCCTCACACGCAGCCAAGCAAGATTGCTGCCACCATCGTAGAGATCTCGGAGAGCTATCCAACGGTATGCTGTGCCCCGCGTAACGCCTTACGGATCAAAAGTTATGGGCACCAGAACGACAGATACCTGGTCACAAGCCCCATGCCCTCAGTTTGCTGGCCCAGCCTCTATGTGAAGTGAAGTTGTCTTGCCCAAGGTGCCATGGGATTCGGTAATAGAAATGTGATGGATTAGGTTGTCGTATTTTTCGCGGCTCACGACGTACGATCCGGGACAGAAAAACAATGCAAAAGAAGAAAAGTGTCCCGAAACTAATGAAAATGTTCAATTTTGGGCTCTGAAATCAGGCGCAGCCGAGTAGGCTTGCTACCCCCTACGTAGAGCTCTCGGAGAGCTTTCCAACAGTATGATGTACGCGGCGTAACTCCTTATGTATCAAAAGTTATGGGCACCGGAGCGACGGAGACCTGGTCCCAAGCCCCACGCCCTCGGTTTGCGGTCCCAGCCTCTACATGAAGTGAAGTTGTCTTGCCCATGGTGCCGTGGGATTCGGTAATAGATATGTGATGGATTAGGTTGTCATCCTTTTCGCGGCTCATGACGTACGATCCGGGACGAAAAAATAGCGCAAAAAAAGAAAAGCGTCCTGAAACTGATGAAAACATTCGATTTTGGGCTCCAAAAATAGCTGCAACATAGTAGGCTTGCTACCATCGTCGTAGAGCTCCCGGAGCGCTTTCAAACGGTATGCTGTGCGCCGCGTAACTCCTTACGAATCAAAAGTTATGGGCACCGGAGGGACGGATACTTGGCCACAAGCCCCAAGCCCTCGATTTGCGGGCCCAGCCTCTACGTGAAGTGAAGTTGTCTTGCCTAATGTGCCATGGGATTTGGTAATAGAAATGTGATGGATTAGGATGTCGTTCTTTTCGCAGCTCACGACGTACGATCCGGGACGGAAAAACAGCGCAAAAGAAGGAAAGTGTCCGAAAATTGATGAAAACGTTCAATTTTGGTTTCTGAAAATAGGCGCAGCCGAGTAGGCTTGCTGCCCCAGACATAGAGCACTCAAAGAACTTTCCAACGGTATACTGTGTGCCACGTAACTCCTTACAGATCAAAAGTAATGGGCACCGGAGCGACGGATACCTAGTCCCAAGCCCTACGCCCTCGGTTTGCAGGCCCAACCTCTACGTGAGGTGAAGTTTTCTTGCCTAAGGTACTGTGGGATTCGGTAATAGAAATATGATGGATTAGGTTGTCGTGCTTTTCGCGGCTCACGACGTACGAACCAGGATGGAAAAACAGCGCAAAAGTAGAAAAGTATCCCAAAACTAATGAAAACGTTCGATTTTGGGATCCGAAAATAGGCGCAACCGAGCATGCTTGCTGCCACCATCGTAGAGCTCTCCGAGAGCTTTCCAGCGGTATGCTATGCGCCGCATAACTCCGTACGGATCAAAAGTTATGGGCACCGGAGCAACGGATACCTGGTCACAAGCCTCATGCCCTCGGTTTACGGGCCCAACCTCTAGGTGAAGTGAAGTTGTCTTGCCCAAGATGCCGTGGGATTCGGTAATAGAAATGTGATGGATTAGGTTGTCATCTTTTTGGCGGCTCACGACATACGATCCGGGACGAAAAAACAACGCAAAAGAATAAATATGTCATGAAATAGATGAAAACGTTCGATTTTGGGCTCTGAAAATAGGTGCAGCCAAGCAGGATCGATGTCCCCGTCGTAGAGCTCTCGGAGAGCTTTCCAACGGTATGTTGTGCGCTGCATAACTCCTTACGAATCAAAAGTTATGGGCATCGGAGCGACGGATACCTGGTCACAAACCCGACGCCCTCGGTTTGCGGGCCCAGCCTCTACGTGAAGTGAAGTTGTCTTGGCCAAGGTGCTGTGGGATTCTGTAATAGAAATGTGATGGATTAAGTTGTCGTCCTTTTCGTGGCTCACGACGTACGATCCGGGATGGAAAAACATCGCAAAAGTAGAAAAGTATCCCGAAACTGATGAAAATGTTCGATTTTGGGCTCCGAAAACAAGTGCAGCCTAGCAGGCCTGCTATCCCCATCGTAGAGCTTTTGGAGAGCTATCGAACGGTATGATGTGCGCCACGTAACTCCTTACGGATCAAAAGTTATGGGCACCGGAGCGACGGATACCTGGTCACAAGCCCCATGCCCTCGGTTTGCGGGCCCAGCCTCTATATGAAGTGATGTTGTCTTGCCCAAGGTGTCATGAGATTCGGCAATAAAAATGTGATGGATTAGGTTGTCGTCCTTTTGGCGGCTCACGACGTACGATCCGCGACAGAAAAACAGCGCAAAAGAAGAAAAGTGTCCTGAAACTGATGAAAACGTTCGATTTTGGGCTCCAAAAATAGGCGCTGCCGTCAGGCTTGCTGCTGCCATCGTACAGCTCTCCGAGAGCTTTACAGCGGTATGCTGTGCACCGCATAACTCCTTACGGATCAAAAGTTATGGGCACCGGAGCGACGTATACCAGGTCACAAGCCCCATGCCCTCAATTTGCAGGCCTAGCTTCTACGTGAAGTGAAATTATCTTGCCCAAGGTGTCGTGGGATTCGGTAATAGAAATGTGATAGATTAGGTTGTCGTCCTTTTCGCTACTCACGACGTACGATCCGAGACAAAAAATCACCGCAAAAGAAGAAAAGTGTCCCGAAATTGATGAAAACATTCAATTTTGGTCTCCGAAAGACGTTGCAGCCTAGCAAGCTTGCTTCCCCATTGTAGAGCACTCGGAGAGCTTTCCAATGTATGCTATGTGTTGCATAACTCCTTCCGGATCAAAAGTTATGGGCACCGAAACGACAGAGACCTTGTCCCAAGCCCCAAGCCCTCGGTTTGTGGGCCCAGCCTCAACGTCAAGCGAAGTTGTCTTGCCCAAGGTGCCTTGGGATTCAGTAATAGAAATGTTATGGATTAGGTTGTTGTCCTTTTCGCGGCTCATGATGTACGATCCGAGATGGAAAATAGCGCAAAAGAAGAAAAGTGTCCCGAAACTGATGAAAATGTTCAATTTTGGGCTCCAAAAATAGGGGTAGACGAGTAGGCTTTCTTCCCCCATTGTAGAGCTCTCGGAGAGCTTTCCAATGGTATGTTGTGCGCCGTGTAACTCCTTACCTATAAAAAGTTATGGGCACCGGAGCGACGGATACCTGGTAACAAGCCTCACGCCCTCGGTTTGCGGGCCCAACCTCTACGTGAAGTGAAGTTGTCTTGCCCAAGGTACCGTGTGTGAGGCCCGACCTCAATTTATGTACGATATCTCGTTTCGTGTGCCCTAACCTAGATTTGCGTGCCTTGACCTAGGTTTAAGAATCATGTTTCGTTTTGTGAGTCTTGCATTGAACTACGTGCATACATTTAGGGTTACGTGCATTTGCTTGGGAAACGTGCATTCGTCTCGTAGTTCGTGCCCTACCTCATAGTGCATGCCCTAAACCTAGGAAAGCGTGCCCGTACAGTAATCGAGAAAGCATATTACACGAAGCACTAGATCATTAATTAATCCTACAAACTCCACGAACTAATATTAAATTGCTAATTCAACTCACTAGAAGACGAAATTGCACCAAAAGCTAGACATTCTTATTCTTTATTCCTTATTCTTTTCCATATCCCAAACACACAATTAAATAATGCTCAACCAAGACAAAAATTCAGATTCTTGCAACGCCTTGGCCGACCACTTTTTGTGCATTTGTACTTGCTTGCTTAATTCAAATTCATTCCTAGCAATTCTATGACAACTAATGACACAAAGCAATAAAAAAAATGGTTCAAAAACCCTCCCCAATGCACCAATCTTGACACACATTCCCTTGCCCATGCTAGGACAATTCAAACATGCTTCTTGAAGACACAAAATCAGATTTTACAAGGCCCTAGGCTGACATATGCATTAAACCTATCAACCTTTTCATTTTTTTCTTTCATTCTTTCTTCCTTCTCTCATTTTCCTCTCACTCTCTCATTCTTCTCTCTCTCTCTCTCTCGGCCCTAGCTGAAACTTTACTCTCCTTAGCTTAAGTTCATCACTCAATGGTTCATCAAGACATGCAAGACCCTTAGGAGCTCGACCAAGCAAAGCTAGGAGCAAAGAAACGCACATGCAAGCCTTTAGCACATCCATTTCGTCTTAGGTGAGTTTGTTAGCTTCCATTTTATCTTCTTCTTGTTCTAACCATATGCACCTACTAAGAACTTGGTTACTAAGCTAGGAAATTAGAGAAATCTCAAGTGGTCTCTCGGCTAAGCAAGGAAAAAGGGACAACATTATGCTTCATCAAGAGTTTGTGCATCTTTTTTGTTGTCTTGCTAAGGTGAGGGCTAAAACTTCTTGAAAATCTTTTAAAAACCACATGCATTCCTTTGAATGTCTATTTTTACCTCTGTACTTGTGATATATGTGTGTTCATGAACTTTTATAAACATACGATTGGTACTACAAAAACTTCGAGAGCATCAATTGTATGCAAAGTTTAGCAAGTGCGAATTTTGGTTGCAGCAGATTGCATTTTTGGGGCACATCATATCCCAAGAGGGAATAGCAGTGGATCCAGCAAAGATAGAAGCGGTGATGTCTTGGAAGAAGCCGAAAAAAGTTACGGAGGTTCGGAGTTTTCTTGGTCTAGCCGGCTATTATCGGAGGTTCATGAAGGATTCTCAAAGATCGCAGGACCGCTTACAAAGCTTACTCAAAAGAAAACAAAGTTCGTGTGGGATGACAAATGTGAGAACAACTTCCAAGAATTGAAGAAAAGATTGACTACCGCACCTATTCTTGCATTGCCTGAGGGGAGTCAAGGTTTTGTAATCTATAGCGATGCTTCGAAGGAAGGACTGGGTTGTGTGTTGATGCAAAATGGTAGAGTGATTGCGTATGCTTCTAGGAAACCAAAGCCGTATGAATTGAACTGCCCGACGCATGATTTGGAGTTAGCGGCTATTGTGTTTGCACTCAAGAAATGGAGGCACTATCTGTGGGGTAACAAGTTCGAGGTGTTTACTGATCACAAGATCTTGAAATACTTGTTCTCACAAAAGGAGTTGAACATGAGGCAAAGACGGTGGATGGAGTTTTTGAATGATTATAACTGCATAATCAATTATGTGACCGGTAAAGCAAATGTAGTTGCAGATGCCTTAAGTCGGAAAGCAAGCATGGCAAAACTGGAAGTTAAGGTGCAGGAGTTGTTGGAGGAAGCATTCTTGTGGAAACCACGATTGACCTAAAAAGGGTTGCTATTTGCCACTACACAAGTTTAATCGACCTTGTTGTCTGAATTATGAGAGGCTCAACAGAAGGACCAACAGTTTCAGAAGATTAAAGAAAGCAACGCAGATTCAAGTTTCATGATGATGGTATTTGGAGGTTTAGGAATCGGATTTGTGTTCCTAATGAGCCAGAGCTGAAAAAGAAGATTCTTGAAGAAGCCCATACTTCAAGATACACTATTCACCCCGACAGAACAAAGATGTACTGGGATTTGAAGCAACACTATTGGTAGAATAACATGAAGAGAGAGATTGCGGAGTTTGTGGCACGGTGTTTGACTTGCCAGAGAGTCAAAGCAGAACATCAACGACCAGTAGGTTTACTTCAGCCGTTGGAAATCCCTCAATGGAAATGGGAGCATATAACTATGGACTTTGTTATGGACCTGCCCAGGTCACAAAAGAGTCATGACGTCGTTTGGGTCATAGTGGATAGATTGACTAAGTCAGCGCACTTCTTACCGATGAACAAGGAGCATAGTCCTGAGAAATTGGGAGATATATATGTGGTGGAGATTGTAAGATTGCACGGGATGCCTGTGAGTATTGTATCGGATAGGGATCCTCAATTTACTTCCCGATTTTGGAAGAGATTGCAAGAAGCTTTGGGAACGAAGTTGAGTTTCAGCACGACTTATCACCCTCAGACTGATGGACAATCTGAGAGAACTATTCAGATTCTGGAGGATATGCTGAGGGCGTGTGTTTTAGACTTCGGGAAAGGTTGGGAGAAATATCTATCTCTAGCGGAGTTCGCTTATAATAATAGTTATCAGGCCACTATCGGGATGGCCCCATTTGAGGCATTGTATGGACGTAAGTGTCGATCCCCAATTTACTTGGATGAAGTAGGTAAGACGAAGAGTTTTGACCTGACCCTTCTACCTGAACTTATGAAGACTGTTGATAATATCCACCTCATCCAGAAACGGATGATTACTACCCAATGCAGGCAGAAAAGTTATGCAGACAGACGGAGACGGAGTCTAGAGTTTGAGGTCGGCGACAAGGTGTTCTTGAAGATATCACCTCGGAGGGGACGGATTAAACACGGCAAGGGTGGAAAGTTGGGCCTGAGGTTTGTAGGACCATTTGAGATAAGTGAGAAGGTTGGCAAGTTGGCATATCGCCTGGAACTACCCCAAAACCTCTCCAATATTCACAACGTCTTTCATGTTTCAATGCTGCAGAAGTATCACCCTGATCCATCGCATGTCTTGGAGCCAGAGCCATTGCAGCTTCGGGAGAACTTGTCTTATGAAGAGAAGCCAATTCGGATCCTAGACCAGCAAGATCGGGAGTTGCGCAACAAATCTATACTGATGGTGAAAGTGTTGTGGGATCACCATGGAGTTGAAGAAGCAATGTGGGAAAGGCAAGACTAGATGGAGCAACAGTATCCAGCATTATTTCAAAGGAAATATTCAATTTCGGGACGAAATTCTTTTAAGGAGGGGAGGATGTGAGGCCCGACCTCAATTTGTGTGCGATACCTCATTTCGTTTGCCCTAACCTAGATTTACGTGCCTTGACCTAGGTTTAAGAATCGTGTTTCGTTTTGTGTGCCTTGCATTGAACTCGTGCATACATTTAGGGTTGCGTGCATTTGCTTGGGAAACGTGCATTCGTCTCGTAGTTCGTGCACTACCTCGTAGTGCATGCCCTAAACCTAGGAAAGCGTGCCCGCACACTAATCGAGAAAGCATCTTACACAAAGCACTAGATCATTAATTAATCCTACAAACTCCATGATCTAATATTAAATTGCTAATTCAACTCACTAGAAGACAAAATTGCACCAAAAGCTAGACATTCTTATTCTTTATTCCTTATTCTTTTCCATATCCCAAACACACAATTAAATATTGCTCAACCAAGACAAAAATTCAGATTCTTGCAACGCCTTGGCCGACCACTTTTTGTGCATTTGTGCTTGCTTGCTTAATTCAAATTCATTCCTAGCAATTCTATGACAACTAATGACACAAAGCAATAAAAAAATGGCTCAAAAACCCTCCCCAATGCACCAATCTCGACACACATTCCCTTACCCATGCTAGGACAATTCAAACATGCTTCTTGAAGACACAAAATCAGATTTTACAAGGCCCTAGGCTGACATATGCATTAAACCTATCAAGCTTTTCATTTTTTTCTTTCATTCTTTCTTCCTTCTCTCATTTTCCTCTCACTCTCTCATTCTTCTCTCTCTCTCTCGGCCCTAGCTGAAACTTTACTCTCCTTAGCTTAAGTTCATCACTCAATGGTTCATCAAGACATGCAAGACCCTTAGGAGCTCGACCAAGCAAAGCTAGGAGCAAAGAAACGCACATGCAAGCCTTTAGCACATCCATTTCGGCTTAAGTGAGTTTGTTAGCTTCCATTTCATCTTCTTCTCATTCTAACCACATGCACCTACTAAGAACTTGGTTACTAAGCTATGAAATTAGAGAAATCTCAAGTGGTCTCTCGGCTAAGCAAGGAAAAAGGGACAACATTGAGCTTCATCAAGAGTTTGTGCATCTTTTTTGTTGTCTTGCTAAGGTGAGGGCTAAAACTTCTTGAAAATCTTTTAAAAACCACATGCATGCCTTTGAATGTCTATTTTTACCTCTGTACTTGTGATATATGTGTGTTCATGAGCTTTTATAAACATGCATGGCAAGATATTTGGCTAGAATGTGATGATAGATGAAATCACGTATGGAACAGTCTTCTGTCTCGATGGTTCGAGGTGATTTTTACCAGGTAAATGATGTTGAAAATGCATGAAAATTGGTAGATAACTAGTTTTTCCAGTTCGGAGAATTTTTCATAGAAATAGGCCAAAGCTAATTTTGACTCTCAAGTCCTCAAAATGGCAAAATATCAAAATGTGTCCAAATCTGGAAAGTCTGGAAAAATGAAGTAGGTTTTGGCAGATTCACTGACCTTGTAGAACGAACCAGTTTTGACTTAGTAAATGATATCCAAAATGCATTCAATTTGGTGCGCTGATATATTTTTCGGTTCTGGACATTTTTGTCAGAAATGGACTAAGGCTAAATCTGACCCTAAGGCCCTAAAAAACGACAAGTATTGAAAATGTGTGCAAATCTGGACAGTTTTGCGTAGTCTCACGGTTTTGCCTATAACTCTTGAACCCGAACTCCAAATGATGCGAGGTTTGTTTCTGAATTTAGTTCACTCCTTAAGATTTAATTTGACATATTGTTCACTGGAATTGGAGATTTTTTGCTTGTCTCAAAGATTGTGAGAATACAGTCCATTGCAGTGAGGGTTTCACCTATTGATATGCTTAGAAAAATAATGGTAGCTTCTCTTGTTGTATTAAATGCTTGGGATTGTGGCATTTGGCTGTTGTGTGGACTGTTTTGAATACTTGAGGGTGTTTGAATTAATCAATGCATGGCTTGAGTTTAATTACGGGATGACTTGCGGCTTAATCGCACGGGTAAGCACGAATTGAAACACTAGTGACTAGGTAAACTCACTAAGTGTTGATCCTATGGATATCGTGTTTGATTATGTAATTAGTAGGCTGCCCGTAGTTGCCCTCATAGACCTAAACATGTTTTTGATGATTACATGTTGACAAGTAGGCCTTTCTTGCACCCGGTCCCACGTAGATGTCGTTGCATGTTGAATAATCTTGTTATTTGATTACGTGAACTTCGAAGTGAGTTATATGACTTGATTTACATGCATTACATGGCTACCCGTTTAATATCCATATAACTCCATGTGCTTTATAAGTGGAATTACCCGTCATATTGTGCCTCGCGTGTTTAACTGTCAATGTGCAATCTTATGACTGCTCGGAGGCAACCTACTTTGTTGTCCTCCAAATGTGATATATTAAATGTCATAAATGTGCATTGCATACAAGGTTGCAACCTTTCATTGTGGCATGGTAGCGTTCACGCACACCGGGCGGCATCGGGCTTGCCTGTGCAACCGTGACTACCATTGTCCAATTCCCTCTCTTGTTTGGGGGCTAGACTTCCTCGGAGAGTTGGGTCGTAGGATTTCGGGGTACATCTGGATTACACCCATTTGGCGTGATAAGGGGATGATTTGAAGTCTGCCGCAACAACTGATACTAGAAATGAACTAAGAGCAAAAGCTCATCGTATCCTTTTCACTATGTGTAAAGTACTCTCGCTTGGTTCCTAGAGGACCTCGGGGAGGAAAGACGGGTAATTGTATTCTTTTACTTTTACATTACATTAAGTACTTACTTGTGATATATGTCATGCTTGCCAAAAGGGTTTTCATATGTTGAACCGGAAAATGAGTTTCAAAACTTATTTCTCGTTCCCCCTCGCTGAGTTCATAAGGACTCACCCTCTTTTATCATCTCAGGTGAAGAAGACCAGGAAAAGATACCTGCGGACAACGTGCCTAATGATGATTCCTTGGAATGATTGCTTGCCCTACGTGCCTCACTTGACTATGGCCATTTTGTGAATGATGTGTTGCTTGAAGACTATTTCATTTCTTATGTTGCTTGTTATTGTATTGTAAATGACCCCTGTTGTAATTTGGGTTCTAATTTTGGCTTGTACTGATCATAACTAGATAGATACTACTATGGTCCTTTTTGCTATCGTTATTGGCTAGTATCTATCATAGGATTATGAAGTATCAGGTAAGGATTAAGTAAAATGAACCTATCCAATCTTAAGTAGGTAGTCATTGATAAGCTAAGATCAACAGGTACTTTTGTAACAAGGATTAACAAACAAACGAGACATAGTATCATGCTAGGTTATTAATCAAACGAGACTTTGAGATAACTAGTAGGCGTTTCGATTGGTTATAAATAGTAATCTTAGTTGGAAATGAAATTGGAATTGAATGTTTTGAGGTCTTTAGAAAATTGGGTCAAACTAAGGAGCCCAATTACAGCCGTTATGCTGCCGGTTTTTCTGGAGAACTGGTAGAGTTTAGGCTAAAACGTTAAGTGTTAAACTTTCATGAACGATTAAGTACGTGATATGATTTGAATGTTTAAATCACACCCTAGTCTAACCTTTATAGGTCGGGTTAGGGCGTGACACCTTAGAAGAATGGTATCAGAGCTTAGATTGCTTAAGCTAGGTTTAACTCTCGGACCATGGGTAGAAGCCCTAAGGTTATTAGGATGACTTGTTTATGTGTGATAATGTTAATTGTGCCTTCTATATTCTATGTATTTATGTGATTAACATGTCTTAACTGTTTCTAGAATTGTGTATCTATATAAAATTATATGTTGCATATCTTATGCATTAAATTCTTGTTTGTCGTATTCCAATAAATTGTGCATCGTAATCTGTGCCTATAGATGGCTGGCCCTAGTACCCGTACTACTAATAGGAGCAGTGAGCCCTAAGAGACCGGAGATGCTTATCAAACTAATCCCGGCATAGCTATGTTTAATATGATGGCGAATGCCATGGATCACGTGTCGTGAGTGATCGAACGTCAAGATGCACGTGAAGCAAACAACAACAACAAGAGTGATTGTAACCATGGGAGACATAGCAGAATGCGGGAGTTTCTTGACTTTCGCCCGTCCAAATTCCACAGGAAAGCTAATGATGAAAAAGAAGAGGCTTGGCTGTCTGAGATCGAGAGGATTTTCAGGCCACTTGACTATACTAATGAAGAAATGGTGGAGTTCGCTGTGTTTCTGTTGCACGGGGATGCTGAGCATTGGTGGCACACTGTGGAGGCACTTTGGGAATTAGATCATACACCTCGCTTGTGGGGTAATTTCGTTAAGGCATTCAAGGAGAAATATGTACCTGCAGTTTCCAGGCCGAGGCGGATTGAGGAATTCATGCACGTGAACCAGGGTAACATGACGGTGGCCCAGTACGAGGCTCGTTTTGACCGACTGTCCCGTTATGCTCAATACATGATTAGTACTCCTGAGGCGAAGATGTGAAAATTTACGAATGGGTTGAGGCCGAAAATTCAGGACCAGTTGGCTTCGCATGACTTCGATACCTATTCTGCTCTCCTTGCTGCTACTTCCAGAGTTGAGAAGAGGAAACTTGATAGAGCCGGTTCGAGTCAGCCGAACAAGAAACCATACCAGCCTCCAGGTCAACAGAGGAAATTCCAGAGCCAGAGTCGTAGTCAGGGCCAGAGCCAGAACAGACCAGTTAATAACCGTGGCCTGACTAAAGCACCATCAGCCTCTTCCACCCGCGGATCCACAGGTAATTCACCTGTTACTCAGTCTATCAACAGTTCTTACTGTGACAAGAAAGGTCACACCGAGGCCCAGTGTTGGAAGAAGTCAGGATGATGTGTGCGGTGTGGCAGTGATCAGCATCAGATCAAGGATTTCCCTAAATGGCAAGGAGGACAAAATCAGGTTAAACCAGCTGGTAGAGGCAAGACTCCAGTTCCTAGAGTTCAGGCTCGAGCTTATGCTATAGAGTGCGAGGAGCTTCTAGAGGAGACCACTGTTGTTGAAGGTACATTCTTCATACTGAATCAACCTGTTAGGGTGCTAATTGATCCGGGTGCTACTCATTCATTTATTACTCCCTTATGTGTGCAACGTGTGAAACTGTGAGTTGTATGTTTGCCTTACGAAGTAGAAGTTAGTACTCCGATGGGTTCTAAACTTGTTACTAGCTCAGCTTGTAAAGCATGTAAAATCTAAATTAAAGATAGGGAATTCTCAGCCAATCTTATTGTATTACCTTTTCGAGACTATGAAGTCATCTTAGGGATGGACTGGTTGGCAAAGCATCATGCCCAACTAGATTGCCGGACGAAGATTGTAACATTCCGGATACTTGGTCAACCAATATTGGAGGTAATGGGTCGAAGAGACTTCACCGGGAGTTCTATCATTTCATCTACGAAAGTAGTGAAGTCCTTGAGAAAAGGATGTAGTGGATACTTAGCTTACCTCATCAACAAGCCGTCGGACAAAGCTAAGTTGGAGGAGATGCCAGTGATTAAAGATTATGCGGATGTGTTTCCAGAAGAATTACCCGGTTTACCCCCAAATCGGGAGATCGAGTTCATTATAGAATTACTGCCTGGTACCCAGCCGATATCTAAAGCTCCCTATCGTATGGCACCAGCCGAGCTACAAGAATTGAAGGACCAATTGCAAGGATTGTTGAAGAAGGGGTTTGTTCAACCAAGTTCTTCTTCGTAGGGTGTGCCAGTCCTATTTGTAAAGAAGAAAGACGGAACGTTGAGGCTATGCATCGATTACCGAGGATTGAACCAAGTGACCGTCAAGAATAAATACCCACTTCCACTGATCGACGAGTTATTTGATCAACTTCAAGGAGCCAAAGTATATTTGAAGCTCGACTTGAGGCAAGGATACTATCTATTGCGGATCAAAAAGGAGGATGTGCCTAAAACGGCTTTCAGGACGAGATATGGGCATTATGAGTATGTGGTGATGCCATTTGGGCTAACTAATGCCCCTGCAGCTTTTATGGACTTGATACACAGGGTGTTTCAACCTTACTTGGACCAATTTGTAGTGATCTTTATTGATGATATTTTGGTATACTCGAAATCCGAGGCTGAGCATGAACAACATCTGCGATTGGTACTGCAAAAACTTCGAGAGCATCAATTGTATGCAAAGTTTAGAAAGTGTGAATTTTGGTTGCAGCAGATTGCATTTTTGGGGCACATCAAATCCCAAGAGGGAATAGTAGTGGATCCAGCAAAGATAGAAGCGGTGATGTCTTGGAAGAAGCCGGAAAAAGTTACGGAGGTTCGGAGTTTTCTTGGTCTAGCCGGCTATTATCGGAGGTTCGTGAAGGATTCTCAAAGATCGCAGGACCTCTTACAAAGCTTACTCAAAAGAAAACAAAGTTCGTGTGGGATGACAAGTGTGAGAACAACTTCCAAGAATTGAAGAAAACATTGACTACCGCACCTATTCTTGCATTGCCTGAGGGGAGTCAAGGTTTTGTAATCTATAGCGATGCTTCGAAGGAAGGACTGGGTTGTGTGATGATGCAAAATGGTAGAGTGATTGCGTATGTTTCTAGGAAACCAAAGCTGTATGAATTGAACTACCCGACACATGATTTGGAGTTAGCGGTTATTGTGTTTGCACGCAAGAAATGGAGGCACTATCTGTAGGGTAACAAGTTCGAGGTGTTTACTGATCACAAGAGCTTGAAATACTTGTTCTCACAAAAGGAGTTGAAAATGAGGCAAAGACGGTGGATGGAGTTTTTGGATGATTATAACTGCACAATCAATTATGTGCCCGGTAAAGCAAATGTAGTTGCAGATACCTTAAGTCGGAAAGCAAGCATGGCAAAACTGGAAGTTAAGGTGCAGGAGTTGTTGGAGGAAGCATTCTTGTGGAAACCACGATTGACCCAAAAAGGGTTGCTATTTGCCACTACACAAGTTTAATCGACCTTGTTGTCTGAATTACGAGAGGCTCAATAGAAGGACCAACAGTTTCAGAAGATTAAAGAAAGCAACGCAGATTTCAAGTTTCATGATGATGGTATTTGGAGGTTTAGGAATCGGATTTGTGTTCCTAATGAGCCAGAGCTGAAAAAGAAGATTCTTGAAGAACCCCATAATTCAAGATACACTATTCACCCCTGCGGAACAAAGACGTACTGGGATTTGAAGCAGCACTATTGGTGGAATAACATGAAGAGAGAGATTGCGGAGTTTGTGGCACGGTGTTTGACTTGCCAGAGAGTCAAAGCAGAACATCAACGACTAACAGGTTTACTTCAGCCGTTGGAAATCCCTCAATGGAAATGGGAGCATATAACTATGGACTTTGTTATGGACCTGCCCAGGTCACAAAAGAGTCATGACGCCGTTTGGGTCATAGTGGATAGATTGACTAAGTCAGCGCACTTCTTACCGATGAACAAGGAGGATAGTCCTGAGAAATTGGGAGATATGTATGTGGCGGAGATTGTAAGATTGCACGGGATGCCTGTGAGTATTGTATCGGATAGGGATCCTCGTTTTACTTCCCGATTTTAGAAGAGATTGCAAGAAGATTTGGGAATGAAGTTGAGTTTCAGCACGACTTATCACCCTCAGACTGATGGACAATCTGAGAGAACTATTCAGATTCTGGAGGATAGGCTGAGGACGTGTGTTTTAGACTTCGGGAAAGGTTGGGAGAAATATCTGTCTCTAGCGGAGTTCGCTTATAATAATAGTTATCAGGCCACTATCGGGATGGCCCCATTTGAGGCATTGTATGGACGTAAGTGTCGATCCCTAATTTACTGGGATGAAGTAGGTGAGACGAAGAGTTTTGACCCGACCCTTCTACCTGAACTTATGAAGACTATTGATAATATCCACCTCATCCGAAAACGGATGCTTACTACCCAATGCAGGCAGAAAAGTTATGCAGACAGACGGAGACAGAGTCTAGAGTTTGAGGTCGGCGACAAGGTGTTCTTGAAGATATCACCTCGGAGGGGACTGATTAAACACGGCAAGGGTGGAAAGTTGAGCCCGAGGTTTGTAGTACCATTTGAGATAAGTGAGAAGGTTGGCAAGTTGGCATATCGCCTGGAACTACCCCAAAACCTCTCCAATATTCACAACGTCTTTCATGTTTCAATGCTGCAGAAGTATCACCCTGATCCATCACATGTCTTGGAGCCAGAGCCATTGCAGCTTCGGGAGAACTTGTCTTATGAAGAGAAGCCCATTTGGATCCTAGACCAGCAAGATCGGGAGTTGCGCAACAAATCTATACCGATGGTGAAAGTGTTGTGGGATCACCATGGAGTTGAAGAAGCAATGTGGGAAAGGCGAGACCAGATGGAGCAACAGTATCCAGCATTATTTCAAAAGGTAATATTGAATTTCGGGACGAAATTCTTTTAAGGAGGGGAGGATGTAAGGCCCGACCTCAATTTGCGTGTGATACCTCATTTCGTGTGCCCTAACCTAGATTTACGTGCCTTGACCTAGGTTTAAGAATCGTGTTTCATTTTGTGTGCCTTGCATTGAACTACGTGCATACATTTAGGGTTGCGTGCATTTGCTTGGGAAATGTGCATTCGTCTCGTAGTTTGTGCCCTACCTCGTAGTGCGTGCCCTAAACCTAGGAAAGCGTGCCCGCACACTAATCGAAAAAGAATCTTACACAAAACACTAGATCATTAATTAATCCTACAAACTCCATGATCTAATATTAAATTGCTAATTCAACTCACTAGAAGACAAAATTGCACCAAAAGCTAGACATTCTTATTCTTTATTCCTTATTCTTTTCCATACCCCAAACACACAATTAAATATTGCTCAACCAAGACAAAAATTCAGATTCTTGCAACGGCTTGGCCGACCACTTTTTGTGCATTTGTACTTGCTTGCTTAATTCAAATTCATTCCTAGCAATTCTATGACAACTAATGACACAAAGCAATAAAACAAATGGCTCAAAAACCCTCCCCAATGCACCAATCTCGACACACATTCCCTTGCCCATGCTAGGACAATTCAAACATGCTTCTTGAAGACACAAAATCAGATTTTACAAGGCCCTAGGCCGACATATGCATTAAACCTATCAAGCTTTTCATTTTTTTCTTTCATTCTTTCTTCCTTCTCTCATTTTCCTCTCACTCTCTCATTCTTCTCTCTCTCTCTCGGCCCTAGCTGAAACTTTACTCTCCTTAGCTTAAGTTCATCACTCAATGGTTCATCAAGACATGCAAGACCCTTAGGAGCTTGACCAAGCAAAGCTAGGAGCAAAGAAACACACATGCAAGCCTTTAGCACATCCATTTCGGCTTAGGTGAGTTTGTTAGCTTCCATTTCATCTTCTTCTTGTTCTAACCACATGCACCTACTAAGAACTTGGTTACTAAGCTAGGAAATTAGAGAAATCTCAAGTGGTCTCTCGGCTAAGCAAGGAAAAAGGGACAACATTGTGCTTCATCAAGAGTTTGTGCATCTTTTTTGTTGTCTTGCTAAGGTGAGGGCTAAAACTTCTTGAAAATCTTTTAAAAACCACATGCATGCCTTTGAATGTCTATTTTTACCTCTGTACTTGTGATATATGTGTGTTCATGAGCTTTTATAAACATGCATGGCAAGATATTTGGCTAGAATGTGATGATAGATGAAATCACGTATGGGACAGTCTTCTGTCTCGATGGTGCGAGGTGAATTTTACCAGGTAAATGATGTTGAAAATGAGGTAAAATTGGCAGATAACTAGTTTTTCCAGTTCTGAGAATTTTTCATAGAAATAGGCCAAAGCTAATTTTGACTCTAAGGTCCTCAAAATGGCAAAATATCAAAATGTGTCCAAATCTGGAAAGTCTGGAAAAATGAAGCAGGTTTTGGCAGATTCACTGACCTTGTAGAACGAACCAGTTTTGACTTAGTAAATGATATCCAAAATGCATTCAATTTGGTGTGCTGATAAATTTTTCAGTTCTGGACATTTTTATCAGAAATGGACTAAGGCTAAATCTAACCCTAAGGCTCTTAAAAACGACAAGTATTGAAATGTGTGCAAATCTGGAAAATTTTGCGTAGTCTCACGGTTTTGCCTATAACTCTTGAACCCGAACTCCAAATGATGCGAGGTTTGTTTCTGAATTTTGTTCACTCCTTAAGATTTAATTTGACAACTTGTTCACTAGAATTGGAGATTGTTTGCTTGTCACAATGATTGTGAGAAAAAAGTCCATTGCAGTGAGGGTTTCACCTATTGATATGCTTAGAAAAATAATGGTAGCTTCTCTTGTTGTATTAAATGCTTGGGATTGTGGCATTTGGCTGTTGTGTGGACTGTTTTGAATACTTGAGGGTGTTTGAATTAATCAATGCATGGCTTGAGTTTAATGACGGGATGACTTGGGGCTTAATCGTACGGGTAAGCACGGATTGAAACCCTAGTGACTAGGTAAACTCACTAAGTGTTGATCCTATGGATATCGTGTTTGATTATGTAATTAGTAGGCTGCCCGTAGTTGCCCTCATAGCCTGAAACATGATTTTGATGATTACATGTTGACAAGTAGGCCTTTCTTGCACCCGGTCCCACGTAGATGTCGTTGCATGTTGAATAATCTTGTTATTTGATTACGTGAACTTCGAAGTGAGTTATATGACTTGATTTACATGCGTTACATGGCTGCCCGTTTAATATTCATATAACTCCACGTGCTTTATAAGTGAAATTACCTGTCATATCGTGCCTCGCGTGTTTAACTGTCAATGTACAATATTATGACTGCTCCGAGACAACCTACTTTGTTGTCCTCCAAATGTGATATATTAAATGTCATATATCACACCGGGCGGCATCGGGCTTGCCGGTGCAACCGTGACTACCATTGTCCAATTCCCTCTCTCACTTAGGGGCTAGTCTTCCTCAGAGAGTTGGGTCGTAGGATTTCAAGGTACAATCGGAGTACACCCATTTGGCGTGATAAGGGGATGATTTGAAGTCGGCCGTAACAACTGATACTGGAAATGAACTGAGAGCAAAAGCTCACCGTATCCTTTTCACTATGTGTATAAGTACTCTCGCTTGGTTCCTAGAGGACCTCGGGGAGGAAAGACGAGTAATTATGTTCTTTTACTTTTACATTACATTAAGTACTTACTTGTGATATATGTCATGCTTGCCAAAAGGGTTTTCATAAGTTGAACCGGAAAATGAGTTTCAAAACTTATTTCTCATTCCCCCTCACTGAGTTCATAAGGACTCACCCTCTTTTATCATCTCAGGTGAAGAAGACCAGGAACAGATACCCGAGGACAACGTGCCTAATGATGATTCTTTGGAATGATTGCTTGCCTTACGTGCCTTACTTGACTATGGTCATTTTGTGAACGATATGTTGCTTTAAGACTATTTTATTTCTTATGTTGCTTGTTATTGTATTGTAAATGACCCCCGTTATAATTTGGGGTCTAATTTTGGCTTGTACTGATCATAACTAGATAGACACTACTATGGTCATTTTTGCTATCGTTATTGGCTAGTATCTATCATAGGATTTTGAAGTATCAGGTAAGGATTAAGTAAAATGAACATATCCAATCTTAAGCAGGTACTCATTGATAAGCTAAGATCAACAGGTACTTTTCTAACAAGGATTAACAAACAAACGAGACATAGTATCATGCTAGGTTATTAATCAAATGAGACTTTGAGATAACTAGTAGGCGTTTCGATTGGTTATAAATAATAATCTTAGTTGGAAATGAAAATGGAATTGAATGTTTTGAGGTCTTTAGAAAATTAGGTCAAACTAAGGAGCCCAATTACAGCCGTTATGCTGCCGGTTTTTCCGGAGAACTGGTGGAGTTTAGGCTAAAACGTTAAGTGTTAAACTTTCATGAACGATTAAGTACGTGATATGATTTGAATGTTTAGATCAAACCTTTATAGGTCGGGTTGGGGCGTGACACCTTAGAAGAATGGTATCAGAGCTTAGATTGCTTAAGCTGCGTTTAACTCTCGGACCGTGGGTAGAAGCCCTAAGGTTATTAGGATGACTTGTTTATGTGTGATAATATTAATTGTGCCTCCTATGTTCTATGTATTTATGTGATTAACATGTCTTAACTGTTTCTAGAATTGTGTATCTATATAAAATTATATGTTGTATATCTTATGCATTAAATTCTTGTTTGTCGTATTCCAATAAATTGTGCATCGTAATCTGTGCCTATAGATGGCTGGCCCTAGTACCCGCACTACTAATAGGAGCGGTGAGCCCCAAGAGACCGAAGATGCTTATCAAACTAATCCCGGCATAGCTGTGTTTAATATGATGGCGAATGCCATGGATCACGTGTCGTGAGTGATGGAACGTCAAGATGCACGTGAACCAAACAACAACAACAACAACAACAGGAGTGATCGTAACCATGGGAGACATAGCAAAATGCGGGAGTTTCTTGACTTTCGCCCGTCCAAATTCCACAGGGAAGCTGATGATGAAAAAGTAGAGGCTTGGCTGTCTAAGATTGAGATGATTTTCAGGCCACTTGACTATACTGATGAAGAAAATGTGGAGTTCGTTGTGTTTCTGTTGCACGGGGATGCTGAGTATTGGTGGCACACTGTCGAGGCACAGCCGAGCAGGCTTGCCGCCCCAGTCATAGAACTCTCGGAGAGCTTTTCAACGGTATACTGTCCGCCGCGTATCTCCTTACGGATCAAAAGTTATGGGCACCAGAGTGACGGAGACCTAGTCCCAAGCCCCATGCCCTCGGTTTGCGGGCCCAGCCTCTACTTGAGGCGAAGTTGTCTTGCCCAAGGTACCGTGGGATTCGGTAATAGAAATGTGATGGATTAAGTAGTCGTCCTTTTCGCGGCTCACGACATACGATCTGGGACAGAAAAATAGCGCAATAGAAGAAAAGTGTCCCGAAACTGATGAAAACGTTGATTTTGGGCTCTAAAAACAGGCTTGCTGCCCCTGTCATACAGCTCTCGGAGAACATTCCAATGGTATGCTGTGCGCCGCATAACTCCTTACAGATCAAAAGTTATGAGCAACGGAGCGACGAAGACCTGGTCCCATGCCCCAGGCCCTCGGTTTGTAGTCCCAGTCTCAACGTGAAGTGAAGTTGAATTGTCCAAGGTGCCGTGTGATTCGGTAATAGTAATTTGATGGATTATGTTGTAGTCCTTTTTACGGATCAAGATGTATCATCCGGGACGAAAAAATAGCGCAAAAGAAGAAAAGTGTCCCGAAACTAATGAAAACATTCGATTTTGGTCTCCGAAAATAGTTGCAGCTTAGCAGACTTGCTGCCCCTATCGTAGAGCTCTCGGAGAGCTCTCCAACGGTATGTTGTGTGTTGCATAACTCCTTACGGATCAAAAGTTATGGGCACCGAAGCGACAAAGACCTGGTCTCTAACCCCCTGCCCTCGGTTTATGGGCCCAGCATCAACGTGAAGCGAAGTTTTCTTGCCCAAGGTACCCTAGGATTCGGTAAATGAAATGTTATGGAATAGGTTGTTGTCCTTTTCGCGGCTCACAATGTACGATCCGAGACCGAAAAATAGCGCAAAAGAAGAAAAGTGTTCCGAAACTGATTAAAATGTTTGATTTTGGGCTCCAAAAATAGGGGCAGATGAGCAGGCTTGCTTCCCCCGTCGTAGAGCACTCGGAAAGCTTTCCAACGGTATGTTCTACGCCGTGTAACTCCTTACGTATCAAAAGTAATGGGCATCGGAGTGACGGAGACCTGGTCCCAAGCCCCACGCCCTCGGTTTGCGGGCCTAGCCTCTACTTGAGGTGAAGTTGTCTTGCCCAAGGTGTTGTGGAATTCGGTAATAGAAATGTGATGGATTAGGTTGTCGTCCTTTTCGCGGCTCACGACATACGATCCGGGACGAAAAAACAGCGCAAAAAAAGAAAAGTGTCCCGAAATTGATGAAAATGTTCGATTTTGGGCTCTGAAAATAGGCACAGCCGAGCAGGCTTGCTGCCCCAATCATAGAGCTCTCGGACAGCTTTCCAACAGTATACAGTCCGCCGCATAACTCATTACGGATCAAACGTTATGGACACCGGAGCGACGGAGACTTGGTCTCATGCCCCACGCCCTCGGTTTGAGGGCCTAGCCTCTACTTGAGGTGAAGTTTTCTTGCCCAAGGTGTCGTGGGATTCGGTAATAGAAATGTGATGGATTAGGTTGTCGACCTTTTTGCGGCTCACGACGTACGATCCGGGACTAAAAAAATAGCGCAAAAAAAGAAAAGTATCCCGAAATTGATGAAAACATTCGATTTTGGGCTCTGAAAATAGGCACAGCCGAGCAGGCTTGCTGCACCAGTCATAGAGCTCTCGGAGAGCTTTCCAACGGTATACTAACCGCCGCGTAACACCTTACAGATCAAAAGTTATGGGCACCGAAGTGACGGAGACCTGGTCCCAAGCCCCATGCCCTCGATTTGCAGGCACAGCCTTTACATGAGGCGAAGTTGTCTTGCCCAAGGTGCCATGGGATTCGGTAATAGAAATGTAATGGATTAGGTAGTCTTCCTTTTCACGGCTCACAACGTACGATCCGGGACGGAAAAATAGCGCAATAGAAGAAAAGCGTCCCGGAACTGATGAAAACGTTCGATTTTGGGCTCTGAAAATAGGCACAGCCTAGCAGGCTTGCTGTCCCCATCGTAGAGCTCTCAAGGAGCTTTCCAACGTTATGCTGTGCGCCGCGTAACTCTTTACGGATCAAAAGTTATAGGCACCGGAGCGACGGAGACTTGGTCGCAAGCCCCACGCCCCTAGTTTACCAGCCCAGCCTCTACTTGAGGTGAAGTTGTCTTGCCCAAGGTGCCGTGGGATTCAGTAATAGAAATGTGATGGATTAGATTGTCGTCCTTTTGGTGGCACACGACGTACGATCCGGGATGAAAAAATAGCGTAATAGATAAAAAGTGTCCCGAAACTAATGAAAACGTTTGATTTTGGGCTCCGAAAACAAGTTTGCTGCCCCCGTCGTAGAGCTCTCAGAGAGCTTTCCAACGGTATGTTGTGCGCCGTGTAACACCTTACGGATCAAAAGTTATAGGCACCGGAGCGATGGAGACCTGGTCCCATGCCCCAGGCCCTTAGTTTGCGGGCCCAGCCTCTACGTGAAGTGAATTTGTCTTGTCCAAGGTGCCGCGGAATTCGGTAATAGTAATATGATAGATTAGGTTGTCGTCCTTTTTGCGGATCAAGACGTACGATCCGGGACGGAAAAACAGCGCAAAAGAAGAAAAGTGTCCCAAAACTGATGAAAATATTTGATTTTGGGCTCTGAAAACAGGCACAGCCGAGAAGCTTGCTGCCCCAGTCATAGAGATCTCGGAGAGCTTTCCAACGGTATACTATCCACCGCGTAACTCCTTACGGATCAAAAGTTATGGGCACCGGAGCAACGGAGACCTGGTCCCAAGCCCCACGCCCTCGGTTTGCAGGCCCAGCCTCTATGTGAGGCAAAGTTGTCTTGCCCAAGGTGCTGTCGGATTCGGTAATAGAAATGTGTTGGTTTAGGTTGTCATCTTTTCGTGGCTCACGACGTATGATCTGGGACAAAAAAACAGCGCAAAAGAAGAAAAGTATCCCGAAACTGATGAAAACGTTTGATTTTGGGCTCCAAAATAGGGGCAGCCTAGCAGGTTTCCTGCGGCTGTCGTAGAGCTCTCGGAGTGCTTTCTAACTGTATGTTGTGTGCCGTGTAACTCCTTACGGATCAAAAGTTATGGGCACCGGAGTGACGGAGACCTGGTCCCAAGTCCCAAGCCCCACGCCCTCGGCTTGCCGGCCCAGCCTCTACTTGAGGCGAAGTTGTCTTGCCCAAGGTGCCGTGGGATTTGGTAATAAAAATGTGATGGATTAGGTAGTTGTCCTTTTCGCGGCTCATGACGTACGATCAGGGATGGAAAAATAGCGCAATAGAAGAAAAGTCTCCCGAAACTGATGAAAACGTTCGATTTTTGGCTCAAAAAATAGGCTTGCTGCTCTCGTCGTAAAGCTCTCGAAGAGCTTTCCAACGGTATGCTGTGTGTTGCATAACTCCTTACAGATCAAAAGTTATGGGCATCGAAGCGACGGAGACCTGGTCCTAAGCGCCAAGCCCTTCGGTTTGCGGGCCCAACCTCTACATGAAGTGAAGTTGTCTTGCCCAAGGTGCCATGGGATTCGGTAATAGAAATGTGATGGATTAGGTTGTCGTCCTTTTCGCGGCTCACGGCGTACGATCCGGGACGAAAAAATATCGTAAAAGAAGAAAATTTTCCTGAAATAGATAAAAAAAAGTTCAATTTTGCGCTCTGAAAATAGGCGCAGCTGAGCAGGCTTGCTGCCCTAGTCATAGAGCTCTCGGAGAGCTTTCCAATGGTATACTATGCGCCACGTAACTCCTTACAAATCAAAAGTTATGGGCACCGGAGCGACGGAGACCTAGTCCAAAGCCCCACGCCCTCGATTTGAGGGCCCAGCCTCTACGTGAGGCGAAGTTGTCTTGCCCAAGATGCAGTGGGATTCGGTATTAGAAATGTGATGGATTAGGTTGTCGTCCTTTTCGCGGCTCACGGCGTACGTCCGGGATGCAAAAACAGCGCAATAGAAGAAAATTGTCCTAAAACTGATGAAAACGTTCGATTTTGGTTTTCAAAAATAGACACAGTTGGGCAGGCTTGCTTCCCTCTTCGTAGAGCTCTCGGAGAGCTTTCCAACGGTATGCTGTGCGCCGCGTAACTCCATACGGATCAAAAGTTATGGGCACCGAAGCGACGGAGACGTGGTCCCAAGCCCCACACCCTCGGTTTGCGGGCTCGGCCTCCACGTGAAGCGAAGTTGTCTTGCCCAAGGTGTCGTGGGATTCGGTAATAGAAATGTGATGGATTAGGTTGTCGTCCTTTTCGCGGCTCACGATGTACGATCCGTGACGAAAAAACAGCGCTAAAGAAGAAATGTATCCCGAAACTGATGAAAACGTTCGATTTTGAGCTCCGAAAATAGGCATAGCCGAGAAGGTTTGCTGCCCCTGTAGTAGAGTTCTCAGAGAGCTTTCCAACAGTTTATTGTGTGCCGCGTAACTCCTTACAGATCAAACGTTATGGGCACCGGAGCAACGGAGACCTGGTCCTAAGCCCCTCGCCCTCGGTTTGTGGGCCCATCCTCGACTTGAGGAGAAGTTTTCTTGCCTAAGGTGCCATGGGATTCGGTAATATAAATGTTATGGATTAGGTTGTCGTCCTTTTTGTGTCTCACGATGTACGATACAGGACGAAAAAACAGCGCAAAAGAAGAAAAGTGTCCCAAAACTGATGAAAATGTTCAATTTTGGTCTCCCAAAATAGGCGCCTCAGAGCAGGCTTGCTGCCCCAGTCGTAGAACTCTCGGAGAGCTTTCCAACAGTACGTTGTGCGCTGCAGAACTCCTTACTGATCAAAAGTTATAGGCACTGAAGCGACGGAGACCTGGTCCCAAGCCCCACGCCCTCAGTTTGCGGGCTCAGCCTCTACTTGAGGGGAAGTTATCTTGCCCGAGGTGCCGTGGGATTTGGTAATAGAAATGTGATGGATTAGGTTGTCGTCCTTTTCGCGGCTCAAGACGTACGATTCGGGATGAAAAAACAGCGCAAAAGAAGAAATGTGTCCCAAAACTAATGAAAACGTTCGATTTTGGTCTACGATAATAGGCGCAGCCGGGCAGGCTTGCTGCCCTCGTCGTAGAGCTCTCGGACAGCTTTCCAATGGTATGTTGTGCGCCGCGTAACTCCTTACGGATCAAAACTTATGGGCACCGAAGCGACGGAGACCACATCCAAAGCCCACGCCCTCGGTTTGCAGGCCCAACCTCTAAGTGAAGAGAAGTTGTCTTGCCCAAGGTGCCGTGGGATTCGGTAACATAAATGTGATGGATTAGGTTGTCGTCCTTTTCACAGATCACGACGTACGATCCGGGACGAAAAAACAGCGTAAAAGAAGAAAAGTGTCCCGAAACTGATAAAAACGTTCGATTTTGGGCTCTGAAAATAGTTGTAGCCTAGCAGGCTTGCTGCTCCCGTCGTAGAGCTCTCAGAAAGCTTTCCAACGGTTTATTGTACGTCGCGCAACTCCTTACGGATCAAAAGTAATGGGCATCGGAGCGACGGAGACCTGGTCCCAAGCCCCACGCCATCGGTTTGTGGGCCCAGCCCCAACTTGAGGCGAAGTTGTCTTGCCCAAGGTACCTTGGGATTCGGTAATAAAAATGTGATGGATTAGGTTGTCGTCCTTTTTGCGGCTTACGATGTACGATACGGGATGGAAAAACAGCGCAAAAGAAGAAAAGTGTCCCGAAACTGATGAAAACGTTCGATTTTGGTCTCCCAAAATTGGCGCATTCGAGCAGGCATGCTGCCCCAATCGTAGAGCTCTCGGAAAGCTTTCCAACGGTACGATGTGCGCCGCATAACTCCTTACGGATCAAAAGTTATGGGTATTGAAGCAACGGAGACTTGGTCCCAAGCCCCACGTCCTCGGTTTGCGGGCCCAACCTCTACTTGAGGTGAAGTTGTCTTGCCCAAGCTGCCATGGGATTCGGTAATGAAAATGTGATGGATTAGGTTGTCGTCCTTTTTGCTGCTCACAACGTATGATCCGAGACGGAAAAACAGAGCAAAAGAAGAAAAGTGTCCCGTAACTGATGAAAACATTCGATTTTGGGCTTAGAAAATAGGCGCATCCACGTAGGCCTGTTGCCCCCGTCGTAGAGCTCTCGGAGAGCTTTCCAACGGTATGCTGTGCGCCGCGCAACTCCCTACGGATCAAAAGTTATGGGCACTGGAGCGACGGAGACCTGGTCCCAAGCCCCACGCACTCGGTTTGCGGGCCCAGCATCTACATGAAGCGAAGTTGTCTTGCCCAAGGTGCCATGGGATTCGATAATAGAAATGTAATGGATTAGGCTATCATCCTTTTCGCAGCTCATGACGTACGATCCAGGATGAAAAAATAGCACAAATGAAGCAAAGTGTCTTGAAACTAATGAAAACGTTCGATTTTGGGCTCAGAAAACAGACTCAGCTAGGCTGGCTTGCTGCACCCGTCGTAGAGCTCTCGGAGAGCTTTCCAACGGTATGTTGTGCGCCATGTAATTCCTTACGAATCAAAAGTTATAGGCACCGGAACGACGGAGACCTGGTCCCAAGCCCTACGCTCTCGGTTTGCGGGCCCAGCCTCTACATGAGGAGAAGTTGTCTTGCCTAAGGTGTCGTGGGATTCGGTAATAGAAATATGATGTATTAGGTTGTCGTCCTTTTTGCGGCTCACGACGTACGATCCGGGATGGAAAAACAGCGCAAAAGAAGAAAGGTGTCCTGAAAATAATGAAAATGTTCAATTTTGGTCTCCGAAAATAGGCGCAGCCGAGCAGTCTTGCTACCCCCATTGTAGAGCTCTCGGACAGCTTTACAACGGTATGCTGTGCCCCGCGTAACTCCTTACGGATCAAAACTTATGGGCACCAGAGCGACGGAGACTTGGTCCCAAGCCCCACGCCCTCGGTTTGCGAGTCCAACCTCTGCTTGAGGTGAAGTTCTCTTGTCTAAGATACCATGGGATTCGGCAATAGAAATATAATGGATTAGATTGTTGTCCATTTCGCGACTCACGACATACGATCCGGGATGAAAAAACAGAGCGAAAGAAGAAAAGTGTCCCGATAATGATGAAAACGTTCGATTTGGGGCTCCAAAACTAGGCACAGCCGAGCAGGCTTGCTGCCGCAGTCATAGAGCTCTCAGATAGCATTCCAACGGTATGCTGTGCACCGCGTAACTCCTTACGGATCAAAAGTTATGGGTACTGGAGCGACAGAGACTTGGTCTCAAGCCCCACACCCTCGGTTTGCGAGCCCAGCCTCTACGTTAGGCCAAGTTGTCTTGCCTAAGGTGCCGTGGGATGCAGTAATAGAAATGTGATAGATTAGGTTGTCATCCTTTTTGTGACTCACGACGTACGGTCCGGGAGAGAAAAATATCGCAAAAGAAGAAAAGTGTCCTGAAACTGATGAAAACGTTCGATTTTGGTCTCCGACAATAGGCGCAGACGAGCAGTCTTGCTGCACCAGTCATAGAGCTCTCGTAGAGCTTTCCAACGGTATGCTGTGTGCTGCGTAACTCCTTCCGAATAAAAAGTTATGGGCACCAGAGCGACGGAGACCTGGTCCCAAGCCCCACGCCCTCGGTTTGCGGACCCAGCCTCTACTTGAGGCGAAGTTGCCTTTCCCAAGGTGCCGTAGGATTCGGTAATAGAAATGTGATGGATTAGGTTGTTGTCCTTTTCGCTGCTCACGACGTACGATCCGGGTCGGAATAACAGCGCAAAAGAAGAAAAATGTCTCGAAACAGATGAAAACATTTGATTTTAGGCTCCAAAAAAAGGCACAGACAAGCAGGCTTGCTACCACCTTCGTAGAGCTCTCGGAGAGTTTTCCAATGGTATGTTGTGCGCTGCGTAACTCCTTACGGATCAAAAGTTATGGGCACCGGAGTGACGAAAACCTGGTCCCAAGACCCTTGCCCTCGGTTTGCGGGCCCAACCTCTAAGTGAAGCGAAGTTGCCTTGTCCAAGGTGCCATGGGATTCGGTAATAGAAATATGATGGATTAAGTTATCGTCCTTTTCGCTGCTCACAACATACGATCCGGGACGGAAAAACAACGCAAAAGAATAAAAGTGTCCTGAAACTGTTGAAAACGTTCGATTTTAGTTTCCAAAAACAGGCGTAGCCGAGCAAGCATGTTGCCCCCGTCATAGAGCTCTTGGAGAGCTTTCCAATGGTATGTTGTGCGTCGCGTAACTCCTTACGGATCAAAAGGTATGGGCACCGGAGCGACGGAGACCTGGTCCTAAGAACCACGCCCTCGGTTTGCGGGCCCAGCCTCTACTTGAGGCGAAATTGTCTTGTCCAAGGTGCCACGGGATTTGGTAATAGAAATATAATGGATTAGATTGTTGTCCTTTTCGCGGCTCACGACGTACAATTCGGGACGGAAAAACAGCGCAAAGGAAAAAAAGTGTCTCGAAATTGATGAAAATGTTCAATTTTGGTCTCCGAAAATAGGTGCAGATGAGTAGTCTTGCTGCACCGTCGTAGAGCTCTCGGAGAGCTTTCCAACGGTATGTTGTGTGCTGCGTAACTCCTTACGGATAAAGAGTTATGGGCACCGGAGCGACGGAGACCTGGTCCTAAGCACCACGCCCTCGGTTTGCGGGCCCAGCCTCTACTTGAGGTGAAGTTGTCCAAGGTGCCATGGGATTCTGTAATAGAAATGTGATGGATTAGGATTTCGTCCTTTTCGTTGCTCACGACGTACGATCCGGGACCGAATAACAGCGCAAAAAAAGAAAAGTTTCCCGAAATAGATGAAAATGTTCGATTTTGGGCTATGAAAAAAGGCCCAGCCAAGCATGCTTGTTGCCACCTTCGTAGAGCTCTCGGAGAGCTTTCCAACGGTATGTTGTGCACCGCGTAACTCCTTACAGATCAAAAGTTATGGGCACCGGAGTGACGGAGACCTGGTCCCAAGACCCTCGCCCTTGGTTTGCGGGCCCAGCCTCTACATGAATCGAAGTTTTTTTGTCCAAGGTGCCATGGGATTCGGTAATAGAAATATGATGGATTAAGTTATCGTCCTTTTCGAGACTCACGACGTACGATCCGGAACGGAAAAACAACGCAAAAGAATAAAAGTGTCCCGAAAGTGATGAAAACGTTCGATTTTAGTTTCCAAAAACAGGCGTAGCCGAGCAGGTATATTGCTCCAGTCGTAGAGCTCTCGGAGAGCTTTCCAACGATATGTTGTGCATCGCTTAACTCCTTACGGATCAAAAGTTATGGGCTACGAAGCGACGGAGACCTGGTCCCAAGCCCCACGCCCTCGGTTTGCGGGCCTAGCCTCTACTTGAGGTAAAGTTGTCTTGTCCAAAGTGCCGTGGGATTCGGTAATAGAAATATAATGGATTAGATTGTCGTCCTTTTCGCGGCTGATGACATACGATCCGGGATGAAAAATCAGCGCAAAAGAAGAAAAGTGTCCCGCTGATGAAAACTTTGAATTTGGGGCTTCGAAAATATTCACAATCGAGCAGACTTGCTGTCGCATTCATAGGACTCTCGGAGAGCTTCCCAACGGTATGCTGTGCACCGCGTAACTCCTTACAGATCAAAAGTTATGGGCACTAGAGCGACGGAGACCTGGTCCCAAGTCCCACGCCCTCGGTTTGTGAGCCCAGCCTCTACATTTGGCCAAGTTGTCTTGCCCAAGGTGCCGTGGGATTCGGTAATAGAAATGTGATGGATTAGGTTGTCGTCCTTTTCACGGCTCATGACGTACGATCCGGGACGAAAAAATAGCACAAAAGAAGAAAAGTGTCCCGAAACTGATAAAAATGTTCGATTCTGGTCTTCAAAAATAGGCGCAGACGAGTAGTCTTGTTGCACCCGTCGTAGAGCTCTCGGAGAGCTTTCCAACGGTATACTGTGTGCTGCATAACTCCTTACGGATAAAAAGTTATGGGCACCGGTGCGACAGAGACCTGGTCCCAAGACCCAAGCCGTCGGTTTGCGGGCCCAGCCTCTACTTGAGGCGAAGTTGTCTTGCCCAAGGTGCCGTGGGATTCGGTAATAGAAATGTGGTGCATTAGTGTGAGGCCCAACCTCGATTTGCGTGCGATACCTCGTTTTGTGTGCCCTAACGTAGATTTGCGTGCCTTGACCTAGGTTTAAGAATTGTGTTTCGTTTTGTGTGCCTTGCATTGAATTACGTGCATTCATTTAGGATTGCGTGCATTTACTTGAAAAATGTGCATTCGTCTCGTAGTTCGTGCCCTACCTCGTAGTGCGTGCCCTAAACCTAGGAAAGCGTGCCCTCACGCTAATCAAGAAAGCATCTTACACGAAGCACTAGATCATTAATTAATCCTACAAATTCTACTAACCAATATTAAATTGCTAATTCAACTCACTAGAAGACGAAATTGCACCAAAAGCTAGACATTCTTATTCTTTATTCCTTATTCTTTTGCACTTCCCAAACACACAATTAAATAATGCTCAACGAAGACAAAAAATTCAGATTTGAACACAAGCTTGGCCGACCACATGGAGCTTTTGTGCATGCATTTCAATTTCAAAATCTACACCTAGACATTCTATGACAATTTTATGACACAAGCATAAAAAAAAAATTGGCTCAAAACTCTACCCAAAGCTCTATATTCTCGACACACACTCAATTGCCCATGTTAAGGATTCAAATTATGCTCCTTGAAGACACAATTCTGAATTTTGCAAGGCCCTAGGCCGACACAAGCATCATATTCCTCAAAGCTTTCATTTTTCTTTCATTCTTTCTTTTTTTTTCTCACATTTTCTCTCACTCTCTCATTTCTCCTCTCTCTCTCTCGGCCCTAGCTGAAATCCTACACTCCACAGCTTAAGTTCTTCATCCAAAGGTTCTTCAAGACATGCAAGTTACTTAGGAGCTCGACCAAGCAAAGCTAGAATGAAAAAGACACACATGCAAGCTCATTGAACCTTCATTTCGGCTTAGGTGAGTTTGTTAGCTTCCATTTCATTTTCTTCTTGTTCTAACCACATGCACCTACTAAGAACATGGAAACTTAGCTAGGAAATTAGAGAAATCTCAAGTTGTCTCTCGGCTAAGCAAGGAGAAGGGTCGACATTGTGCTTCATCAAGAGTTTGTGCATCTTCTTTGTTGTCTTGCTAAGGTGAGGGCTAAAACTTCTTGAAAAGCTTTCAAAAAACCACATGCATGCCTTTAAATGTCTATTTTTACTTTTTTACTTGTGATATATGTGTGTTCATGAGCTTTTGTAAACATGCATGGCAAGATATTTGGCTAGAATGTGATGATAGATGAAATCGCGTATGGGACAGTCTTCTATCTTGTTGGTGCAGGGTGATTTTGACCTGGTAAATGATGTTCAAAATGCGTGAAAATTGGTAGGTGACAATTTTTTCCAGTTCTGAGAATTTTTCAAAGAAATAGGCCAAAGCTAATTTTGACTTTAAGGACCTAAAAATGGCAAAATATCAAAATGATCCAAATCTGGAAAATCTGGGAAAATGAAGCAGGTTTTGGCAGATTCACTGTCCTTGTAGAATGAACCAGTTTTGACCTAGTAAATGACATCCAAAATGCATACAATTTTGTGTGCTGCTATATTTTTCAGTTCTGGACATTTTTGTCAGAAATAGACTAAGGCTACATCTGACCCTAAGGTCCTAAAAAACGACAAGTATTGAAATGTGTGCAAATCTGGACAGTTTTGCGTAGTCTTACGGTTTTGGCTATAACCCTTGAACCCGAACTCCAAATGATGCAAGGTTTGTTTCTAGATTTAGTTCACTCCTTAAGATTTAATTTGAAATTTTTTTCACTGGAATTGGAGTTTGTTTGCTTGTCGCAATGATTGTGAGAAAACAGACCATTGCAGTGAGGTTTTCAATTAGGGAATTGCTTTGAAAATTATTGTAACTTCTCTTGTTGTATTAAATGCTTGGGATTGTGACACTTGGATGTTGTGTGGACTGTTTTGAATGCTTGAGGGTGCTTTAATTAATCAATGCATGGCTTGAGTTTAATTACGTGACAATTTAGGGCTTAATCGCACGGGTGAGCATGAAATGAAACCCTAATGACTAGGAAAAACTCGCTAAGTGCTGATCCTATGAATATCGTGTTTAATTATGTGATTAGTAGGCTGCCCGTAGTTTTCCTTGTAGCCCTAAGTGTGATTTCGATGATTACATGTTGACAAGTAGGCCTTTCTTGCACCCGGTCCCACGAAAACATCATTGCATGTTGTATGACTTTATTATTTGATTACGTGAACTTAGAAATGAGTTATATGACTTGATTTACATGCGTTACATGGCTGCCCATTTAATATTCATATAACTCCATGTGCTCTACAAGTGAAATTACCTGTCATATCGTGCCTCGCTTGTTTACTTGTCAATGTGCAATCTTATGACTGCTCGGAGGCAACCTAATTTGTTGTCCTCTAAATGTGATATATTAAATGTCATAAATGTGCATTGCATACAAGGTTGCAACCTTTCATTCTAGCGTGGTAGCGTTCACGCACATCGGGCGGCATCGGGCTTGCCGGTGCAACCGTGACTACCATTCTCCAATTCCTTCTCCGCTTGGGGGCTAGACTTCATCGGAGAGTTGGGTCGTAGGATTTCGGGGTACATCCGGAGTACACCCATTTGGCGTGATAAGGGGATGATTTGAAGTCGGCCGCAACAACTGATACTGGAAATGAACTGAGAGCAAAAGCTCACCATATCCTTTTCACAATGTGTATAAGTACTCTCGCTTGGTTCCTAGAGGACCTCGGGGAGGAAAGACGGGTAATTGAGTTCTTTTACTGTTATATTACATTATGTACTGATGTGAGGCCCGACCCCGAATAACGTATGTTACCTTGATTTGTGTGCCATAGACCAAGAATGATATGACTGACCTTGGATTACGTGCCATGTCTTGGTTTTCGTGCATGCCTCGTCATTCGTGCCTCGACCTAGAATTATGTGCCCTAATCCTCGACTTACGTGCCCTGACTTCGATTTAAGTGTGATACCTCGATTTGTGTGCACTGACTTTGAATTGCATGTCCTAACCTAGGTTTAAGAGTCGTATCTCGATTTGCATGCATTGCATTGAATTATGTGCCTTGCATTAGTTTACGAGCATTCACCTAGGATTAAGTGCATTAGTCTTGAAGTACGTGCCTTAGCCTTGAAGTTTGTGTCTACCTCGTGATTCGTGCCCCATATTGATTTTTGTGTGTCTCGTAGTACGTGTCATAGACATAGGAAATCGTGTCCACACGCTAATCAATAAAGAATCCTACACAAAGCACTAGACTATAAAATAATCCTACAAACACCATTAACTATTATTATAATCCTAATTCAAATCTCTACAAAATCCACTAACAATAAACAATTCAATCTACACAAATACCTAAACATTCTTTATTCTTTATTCTCACCTAAAACCAATGCACCTCAAATTCCACACTTATTATAATCTAAAATGTATTAACTTAAATCTAAAATTTTAGATTTTTCATTGCATTTCTCGGCCATATCAAAGTCTTGAGCAAGTTTTGAACAAAAAATATTCTACCCTAGACAATCTATGACAATTTAATGACACAATGCTTAAAAAAATAGCCCCAAAACCCTACCCAATGCACACCATTTTTGACCAAGTGCTCCTTGCCCATGCTAGGAATTTCAAAATTCCTCTTGAAGACATAAAAATCAGAATTGCTAAGCTCAAGGCTGAACCCATGCATCAACTTTTGCAAAAAGCCTCATTTTTCTCTCATTTCCCTCATTCTCCTCACATTTCTCTCTCTCCCTCTCATTCTTCTCTCTCCATCTCAGTTTTGGGCTGAGTTTTTTCATCCCTTAGCTCATCTTCATCATCCTATGGTGCATCAAGACAAACAACAAGCAAAGAAACTCACCCAAGCAAGCTAGGATGCAAGAAACACACATGCAAGCATTTTGAGTCACCATTTTCGGCCTTGGTGAGTTTCCTAGCTTCCATTTCTTTTCTTCTTGTTCTAACCACATGCATATACTAAGAACTTGGCCACTAAGCTAGGAAAAATAGAAAGAAATCGGGTGGAGTCTTGGCTAAGCAAGGAAGAAGAAGAAATTTGTGCTTCAACAAGTTTTTGTGCATCTTCTTGGTTGATTGCTAAGGTGAGGGTTAAAACCTTTTGAAAATCCTTCAAAAATCCACATGCATGCTCATTAAAGTATGTCTTTGCTTCTTTACTTGAGTTATATGTTCGTTCATAAGCTTTTGCAACCATGCATGCCAAGATTTTGGCTTGAAAGTGGTGATAGGTGAAGTCGAATTGTTGACAACTCTCTGACCAGTCTGTTTCGAGGTAAGTTTAGCTAGGAAAATGATGTTGCAAATGCATGAAAATTGGTAGGTGACTATTTTTCCAGTTTTGAACATTTTTTCCAGAAATAGGTCGAAGCTAATTTTGATTCTAAGGTCCTCAAAATAGCAAATGTTTGAAATGTGTCCAAATTTGGAAATCTGGAAAAATGAAGCAGGTTTTGGCAGATGCACTGACCTTGTAGAACGAATCAGATTTGACTTAGTAAATGATGTAAAAAATGCATGAAATTTGGTGTACTGCTATATTTTTCAGTTCTGGACAATTTTTTCAGAAATGGACCAAGGCTAAATCTGATCCTAAGGACCACAAAAACGTCAATTACTGAAAAGTGTGCAAATCTGGACAGTTTTGTGCTATTCCACTGTTTCGGCTATATCTAATGATCCCGAACTCCAATTGATGCAAGGTTTGTTTCTAATTTTATTTAACTTCTTAAGATTTAATTTGACATCTTATTCACTGGATTTGGAGATTGTTTGATTATCCTATTGATTGTGAGAAAACAGCCTATTGCAGTAAAGGTTTCACTTAGTTATATGCTTGGAAAATTGTTGTAACCTCTCTTGTGGTACTAATTGCTTGGAATTGTAGTGTTGGGATGTTGTGTGGACTGTTTTGAGTACTTGAGGATGTTTGAATTGAATGATGCATGACTTGAGAATGATCTTGAGTTGACTTAGGGTTTAATCACACGGTTAAGTATGAAACGGAAACCCTAATGACTAGGTAGTCTTGCTAAGTGTTGATCATTTGGATATTGTGTGGAAATTATATGCTTAGTGGGCCGCCCGTAAATGTCTTATAACTTCAAATGTGATTTTGACCATTGCATGTTGACAAATAAGCTTTTCTTGCACCGGAACCCTTGTTGATGTCATTGCATGTTGAATAATCTTATCACTTGATCACGTGGGCTTTGTAATGAGTTATATGGCCTGTTTTACATGTGTTACATGGCTTCCTGTTTAATTTTCATATAACTCTATTAGCCTTTCAAGTGAAATTTCATGTCTTATTGTGCCCTGCTTGTTTACCTGTCAATGTGCAATCTTATGACTGTCCGGAGGCAACCTACTTTGTTGTCCTCCTATTGTGATATATTACCTGTCATAAATGTGCATTGCATACAAGGTTGCAACCTTTCCTGTCGGCATGGTAGCGATCACGCACACCGGGTGGCATCGGGCTTGTCGGTGCACCCGTGACTACCATGGTCCCATTCCTTCTCTCGCTTGGGGGCTAGACTTCTTCGGAGAGTTGGGTCGTAGGATTTCGGGGTACATCCGGAGTACACCTACCTGGCGTGTTTGGGGGATGATTTGAAGTCGGCCGCAACAACTGATCCTGGAACTGATCTGAGAGCAACAGCTCACTGTATCCTTTTTACTATGTGTATAAGCACTCTCGCTTGGTTCCTAGAGAACCTTGGGGAGGAAAGACCGGTATTTCTGTTCTTGTACTTATATTATTGTTATATTCATGCTTGCAAAAGGATTTTCATAAGTTAAACCGGAAAATGAGTTTCAAAACCTATTTCTCGTTCCCCCTCACTGAGTTCATAAGGGCTCACCCTCTTTTATCATCTCAGGTGAAGAAGATCCAGAACAGGTACCCGATGACAGTGTGCCTAATGATGAATCCCTGGAGTGATTGCCTGTCTAGTTTGCTTTGCGTGATTGTGGCTACTTGTGAACTCTGTGCTACTTGAAGACTATTTCTTTCATGTTGCTTGCTATCTCTAATGTAAAAGACCCCCGTTGTAATTTGGGGTCTAATTTTGGTTTGTACTGATATTAAGTAGACTAACGCTAGACACTACTATGATCGTTTTTGCTATTATTACCTCTAGTATTTATCATAGGTCATAACGTATTAGTTAAGGACTAAGTAAATGAACTCATCCAATCTTAAACATGTACTCGCTATTAAGCTAAGATCAGCATGAACTTTTGTAACGAGGATAAACAAACAAACGAGACATAGTATCATGCTAGGTTGTAAATCAAACGAGACATCAAGACAACCAATAGACGTTTCAATTGATGATAAATAGAAATCTTAGTTGGAAATGAATTGAGATAGTAAATTTTGAGGCGTTTAGAGAATTAGGCCAAACCAAAGAGCCCAATTATAGCCGTTATGCTGTCGGTTTTCTGGAGAAACTTGGAGTTTAGACTAAAACGATAAGTGTTAAATCTTCGTAAACGGTTAAGTATGTGACATGTCTTGAACGTTTAGATCACACCCTAGTCTAACCTTATAGGCCGGGTTGGGACGTGATACCTTAGAACTAGAATGGTATCAGAGCTTAGTTTACTAACTAGGCATTAGTCGGGTTCAACTCTCAGACCGTGGGTAGAAGCCCTAATGTAACTATGATGTCTTGTTTATATGTGTTAATGTGTGCTAATGTGCTTTAATTGCTTTAAGTATTGAATATTATGTGCCTTTGTGGACCATATGTATTATGTATCATGCACACCGACACGTTCTCAATAATGCATGCATGCTTTTATACTCCTTCCTTGATACACGCGCATGTTACATAACCATTAATGACTGTTTATACACATAGATAGTTAGGACTAGAACTTTCAGGGAAGTGAATTTATGCAGAAAGAACGAAAAGTCTCGGTTGGAGATTTCTCGCATCTTTGTAGGTACTCGATGGATCGTATGCATTATTGGACATGCATATATAAAAAAAAATGCGTAGCACAGGTATAATTGTTGAGGTAAAGTTATCTCCTTATCTTTGGAATACCCATACCTGTAATTAAGTTATCAATTTTGTAACAATAAAGTTCTTGATTCTGTTAAACTATTCTTCTTATTGTGGTTCAAGTATAAAGGTTAAAGACATGCTACTTCCTTAGATATAAGGGTATACTATTAAATATGTAGAATAGTATATATTCTCATCTGCTGATAGTAGAAGTTGACTTGGAGGTTTCTTTGAATCCATTTCTCACATCTTAAAATTGGCTTGATAGACTATCTAAGAAGTCAGCAATATACTCGTACAATTGAATCCTTACTTGATTAGAATTAAGCATTGATGAATCTGATATGGTGTATTCTAGCGAGTTTCAAGTTCACAAAGTGTTGAGATCATGACCCAGAAATTAAAAGATAAATTCATGGAAGTTGACGATAGTTACTTTTAGGGGTTAGATTGTTGAGACATGGATAGTGTATTTGAGTGACTTAACAACAGATAACCTCAAAACATGTAGGCAACTCTAGAGACCGAATTTAACGAGGTTGATGATTTTATAATATAACAAGATATAAGGATGCTAGAATCGAGGAATTCACGTAACTAGAACTCGTGTTCGGAAGACTACACCTAAATGTTAGGTCGAAATAGAAGTGCAAGGTATTTAATTATGCATTAGATGATTAACGTTGCTAAGCTCCTAAGTTAGATATTGGTGATTTTAAGAATCATGGTATTAAATTATTGCCCCTCGGATTTAGTTATGATTATGTGAATTAAGTCATTCTATGCTCTGGTTATTTGGATACCCTAGAGGATATTAGGAAGCATATATCCCTAAGTAATACCGATGGACCTATTATATAAACCAACGAAATGATATTAAGCATCTAGTTGCAAAGTGGAGTCGTTAGGGTATGATTTGAAATCCTAAATAGCTAATTGTGAGTATGCAGGATGATTCATGGTGAACCCTAGGACTTAAGGTCAATGAGTCTTGATGCCTTTAGCTAGTTGAACATGTAAATAAGAAGAGTAAGATTTCATATAGTTAAGATAGATATGAATTAGAGTCATAATGACCCAAGAAACTATTGTTAGACCACTGTATCTATGTGTACCATTTCACATCTAGAAACTAGCGATCGGTAGACTTCGAATTGTGGTCGTTGAATAAGAGGGGTGAATCTTGTAGTAATAGTTAAATAAGTGGTTGATTACTTTTGAAGTTCTATTAGGTTATGTTGAAGGATGCCTCGTGGTCATAATTCTTATGTTGATACAACCTTGAAGTTATCTCGTGTAAGTATTTTATGAGCTCGGTCATTTCGGTACCCATTTATAGTCCTAGGATTGTTGTTGTACGGCCGGTAACCTAGTAGAGCATTGATATCACTTACATGGCGATGAACCCAGCTTAGTAACATTAATGTCGAAGATATATTGGCGGGCATTATGTGTTCGAAGGAATGACTAGGTCACTAAATGAGTAGGACCGTTGTCTTCTTAAGTATGACGTAACCTTGGATTGAGGTGAGTGGAATTTATTTGAGGTTGAAACTATTCGCCTTAGGAGTTTTGGATAAGATTAAAAGAAAGTTCTGAAGCCTCGTGACTTGAAAATAGAGATTTGAATATGGGAATAAATTGTGGATCACAAGCTGATGAAGCTTACTTGAAAAGTTGAACTAGTGCTACATGATTAGTTTACTCATGCAATTTCGATGGCAATTTGTTGGTGGTACCTAATAAACCTTAGAGTTTGAGTTTAACGAATCTCAACGGTCTTTCTTCTTAATTACGAGCTTGAAGGTTAACGAAGATGGGGAAGAATGTTAATGAATAGGAGCCTGTAACTGGGAGACTAGTCATTAGAAGATTTGCTAATCTAATATACCTACGAGATAAGGACTATGATACTATCGATAGATAATGATTTGAGATGGATTAGTTTGTTTGGTGAGTTCTTCTTGGAAATAGGGTCGTATTGTGGAAATAATCCATAACATGTGTATATCCTACGTATTAACAATTTTGAAGCTAGTAGATAGGATATGTAAATCAGATATAGACCTATCATCTTGAAATTAGCGTATGTCACCCTAGGATCATGGAATTATTGTGATATTCCTTTTGAGGTATGAATGCGAGATTGATACAACATGAGTCATGATTTTGGAGTTATAGTTATATTGTTAGAATACCGATGCAGCTTTGATGACTGTGTTTGGAGATTCTAACCTTAGTTAATGAACTCGACCTTAAGATCAATTGGAGAAAATAGAGTTGTTCAAAGGAACGAACTGTAAATGTAGGGGTCACACTGAATTAAATGATTGGAGAAAGCTAGGAAGTGAATTCATTGTGGTAAGAGAGATCACAGAGCAAAGGACGACTCGGAGTTGGAAAATAACAATGGTCAGAATTCGTCTAAATGACCTCAATAGGCAAGAATGAATTTCGGGACGAAATTCTTTTAAGGAGGGGAGGATGTGAGGCCCGACCCCGAATAACGTGTGTTACCTTGATTTGTGTGCCATAGACCAAGAATAATATGACTGACCTTGGATTACGTGCCTTGTCTTGGTTTTCGTGCATGCCTCGTCATTTGTGCCTCGACCTAGAATTATGTGCCCTAATCCTCGACTTACGTGCCCTGACTTCGATTTAAGTGCGATACCTCGATTTGTGTGCACTAACTTTGAATTACGTGCCCTAACCTAGGTTTAAGAGTCGTACCTCGATTTGCGTGTATTGCATTGGTTTACGTGCCTTCACCTAAGATTACGTGCATTAGTCTTGAAGTACGTGCCTTAGCCTTGAAGTTCGTGTCTTACCTCGTAGTTCGTGTCTACCTCGTGATTCGTGCCCTATATGGATTTCTGTGTGTCTCGTAGTACGTGTCATAGACATAGGAAATCGTGTCCACATGCTAATCAATAAAGAATCCTACACAAAGCACTAAACTATAAAATAATCCTACAAACACCACTAACTATTATTATAATCCTAATTCAAATCTCTACAAAATCCACTAACAATAAACAATTCAATCTACACAAACACCTAAACATTCTTTATTCTTTATTCTCACCTAAAACCAATACACCTCAAATTCCACACTTATTATAATCTAAAATGTATTAACTTAAATCTGAAATTTCAGATTTTTCATTGCATTTCTCGGCCATATCAAAGTCTTGAGCAAGTTTTGAACAAAAAATATTCTACCCTAGACAATCTATGACAATTTAATGACACAATGCTTAAAAAATAGCCCCAAAACCCTACCCAATGCACACCATTTTCGACCAAGTGCTCCTTGCCCATGCTAGGAATTTCAAAATGCCTCTTGAAGACATAAAAATCAGAATTGCTAAGCTCAAGGCTGAACCCATGCATCAACTTTTGCAAAAAGCCTCATTTTTCTTTCATTTCCCACATTCTCCTCACATTTCCCTCTCTCCCTCTCATTCTTCTCTCTCCATCTCGGTTTTGGGCTGAGTTTCTTCATCCCTTAGCTCATATTCATCATCCTATGGTGCATCAAGACAAACAACAAGCAAAGAAACTCACCCAAGCAAGCTAGGATGCAAGAAACACACATGCAAGCATTTTGAGTCACCATTTTCGGCCTTGGTGAGTTTCCTAGCTTCCATTTCTTTTCTTCTTGTTCTAACCACATGCATGTACTAAGAACTTGGCCACTAAGCTAGGAAAAATAGAAAGAAATCGGGTGGAGTCTTGGCTAAGCAAGGAAGAAGAAGAAATTTGTGCTTCAACAAGTTTTTGTGCATCTTCTTGGTTGATTGTTAAGGTGAGGGTTAAAACCTTTTGAAAATCCTTCAAAAATCCACATGCATGCTCATTAAAGTATGTCTTTGCTTCTTTACTTGAGTTATATGTTCGTTCATAAGCTTTTGCAACCATGCATGGCAAGATTTTGGCTTGAAAGTGGTGATAGGTGAAGTCGAATTGTTGACAGCTCTCTGACCTGTCTGTTTCGATGTAAGTTTAGCTACGAAAATGATGTTTCAAATGCATGAAAATTGGTAGGTGACCAGTTTTTCCAGTTTTGAACATTTTTCCCAGAAATAGGCCGAAGCTAATTTTGATTCTAAGGTACTCAAAATAGCAAATCTTTAAAATGTGTCCAAATCTGGAAATCTGGAAAAATGAAGCAGGTTTTGGCAGATGCACTGACCTTGTAGAACGAACCAGATTTGACTTAGTAAATGATGTCCAAAATTCATGAAATTTAGTGTACTGCTATATTTTTCAGTTCTGGACAATTTTTTCAGAAATGGACCAAGGCTAAATCTGACCCTAAGGACCTCAAAAACGTCAATTACTGAAAAGTGTGCAAATCTGGACAGTTTTGTGCTATTCCACTGTTTCGGCTATATCTAATGATCCCGAACTCCAATTGATTCAAGGTTTGTTTCTGATTTTAGTTAACTTCTTAAGGTTTAATTTTACATCTTATTCACTGGATTTGGAGATTGTTTGATTATCCTATTGATTGTGAGAAGACAGCCTATTGCAGTAAAGGTTTCACTTTGTTATATGCTTGGAAAATTGTTGTAACCTCTATTGTGGTACTAATTGCTTGGAATTGTAGTGTTGGGATGTTGTGTGGACTGTTTTGAGTACTTGAGGATGTTTGAATTGAATGATGCATGACTTGAGAATGATCTTGAGTTGACTTAGGGTTTAATCACACGGTTAAGCATGAAACGGAAACCCTAATGACTAGGTAGTCTTGCTAAGTGTTGATCATTTGGATATTGTGTGGAAATTATATGCTTAGTGGGCCGCCCGTAAATGTCTTATAACTTCAAATGTGATTTTGACCATTGCATGTTGACAAATAAGCTTTTCTTGCACCGGAACCCTTGTTGATGTCATTGCATGTTGAATAATCTTATCACTTGATCACGTGGGCTTTGTAATGAGTTATATGGCCTGTTTTACATGTGTTACATGGCTGCCTGTTTAATTTTCATATAACTCTATATGCCTTTCAAGTGAAATTTCATGTCTTATCGTGCCCTGCTTGTTTACCTGTCAATGTGCAATCTTATGACTGTCCGGAGGCAACCTACTTTGTTGTCCTCCTACTGTGATATATTACCTATCGTAAATGTGCATTGCATACAAGGTTGCAACCTTTCCTGTCGGCATGGTAGCGATCACGCACACCGGGTGGCATCGGGCTTGCCGGTGCACCCGTGACTACCATGGTCCCATTCCCTCTCTCGCTTGGGGGCTAGACTTCCTCGGAGAGTTGGATCGTAGGATTTTGGGGTACATCCGGAGTACACCTACCTGGCGTGTTTGGGGGATGATTTGAAGTCGGCCGCAACAACTGATCCTGGAACTGATCTGAGAGCAAAAGCTCACTGTATCCTTTTTACTATGTGTATAAGTACTCTCGCTTGGTTCCTAGAGAACCTCGGGGAGGAAAGACCGGTATTTCTGTTCCTGTACTTATATTGTTGTTATATTCATGCTTGCAAAAGTATTTTCATAAGTTAAACCGGAAAATGAGTTTCAAAACCTATTTCTCGTTCCCCATCGCTGAGTTCATAAGGACTCACCCTCTTTTATCATCTCAGGTGAAGAAGATCCAAAACAAGTACCCGATGACAGTGTGCCTAATGATAAATCCCTGGAGTGATTGCCTGTCTAGTTTGCTTTGCGTGATTGTGGCTACTTGTGAACTCTGTGCTACTTGAAGACTATTTCTTTCATGTTGCTTGCTATCTCTAATGTAAAAGACCCTTGTTGTAATTTGGGGTCTAATTTTGGTTTGTACTGATATTAAGTAGACTGACGCTAGACACTACTATGATCGTTTTTCCTATTATTACCGCTATATTTATCATAGGTCATAACGTATTAGTTAAGGACTAAGTAAATGAACTAATCCAATCTTAAATAGGTACTCGCTATTAAGCTAAGATCAACAGAAACTTTTGTAACGAGGATAAACAAACAAACGAGACATAGTATCATGCTAGGTTGTAAATCAAACGAGACATCAAAACAACCAATAGACGTTTCAATTGATGATAAATAGAAATCTTAGTTGGAAATGAATTGAGATAGTAAATTTTGAGGCGTTTAGAGAATTAGGCCAAACCAAAGAGCCCAATTACAACCGTTTTGCTGCCGGTTTTTCGGAGAAACTTGGAGTTTAGACTAAAATGATAAGTGTTAAATCTTCGTAAACGGTTAAGTATGTGACATGTCTTGAACGTTTAGATCACACCCTAGTCTAACCTTATAGGCCGGGTTGGGGCGTGACATATTAGAACTAGAATGGTATCAGAGCTTAGTTTACTGACTAAGCATTAGTCAGGTTCAACTCTCGGACCGTGGGTAGAAGCCCTAAGGTAACTATGATGTCTTGTTTTTATGTGTTAATGTGTGCTAATGTGCTTTAATTGCTTTAAGTATTGAATATTATGTGCCTTTGTGGACCATATGTATTATGTATCTTGCACACCGATACGTTCTCAATAATGCATGCGTGCTTTTATACTCCTTCCTTGATACATGCGCATGTTACATAACCATTAATGATTGTTTACACACATAGATAGTTAGGACTAGAATTTTCAGGGAAGTGAATTTATGCAGAAAGAACGAAAAGTCTCGGTTGGAGATTTCTCGCATCTTCGCAGGTACTTGATGGATCGTATGCATTATTGGACATGCATATATATAAAAAAAAATGCGTAGAACAGGTATAATTGTTGAGGTAAAGTTATCTCCTTATCTTTGGAATACCCATACCTGTAATTAAGTTATCAATTTTGTAACCATAAAGTTCTTGATTCTGTTAAACTATTCTTCTTATTGTGGTTCAAGTATAAAGGTTAAAGACATGCTACTTCCTTAGATATAAGGGTATACTATTTAATATGTAGAATAGTATATATTCTCATATGCTGATAGTGGAAGTTGACTTGGAGGTTTCTTTGAATCCATTTTTCACATCTTAAAATTGGCTTGAAAAACTATCTAAGAAGTTAGCAATATACTCGTACGATTGAATCCTTACTTGATTAGAATTAAGCATTGATGAATCTGATATGGTGTATACTAGCCAGTTTCAAGTTCACTAAGTGTTGAGATCATGACCCAGAAATTAAAAGATAAATTCGTGGAAGTTGATGATAGTTACTTTTAGGGGTTAGATTGTTGAGACATGGATAGTGTATTTGAGTGACTTAACAATGGATAACCTCAAAACATGTAGGCAACTCTGGAGACCGAATTTAACGAGGTTGATGATTTTATAATATAACAAGATATAAGTATGCTAGAATCGAGGAATTCACATAACTAGAACTCGTGTTCGGAAGACTATACCTAAATGTTAGGTCGAAATAGAAGTGCAAGGTATTTAATTATGCATTAGATGACTAACGTTGCTAAGGTCCTAAGTTGGATATTGGTGATTTTAAGAATCATAGTATTAAATCATTTCCCCTCGGATTTAGTTATGATTATGAGAAGTAAGTCATTCTATGCTCTCGTTATTTGGATACCCTAGACGATATTAGAAAGCATATATCCCTAAATAATACCAATGGACCTATTATATAAACCATCGAAATGATATTAAGCATTTAGTTGCAAAGTGGAGTCGTTAGGGTATGATTTGAAATCCTAAATAGCTAATTGTGAGTATGCAGGATGATTCATGCTGAACCCTAGGACCTAAGGTCGATGAGTCTTGATGCTCTTAGCTAGTTGAACATGTAAATAAGAAGAGTAAGATTTCATATAGTTAAGATAGATATGAATTAGAGTCATAATGACCCAAGAAACTATTGTTAGACCACTGTATCTATGTGCACCATTTCACATCTAGAAACTAGCGATCGGTAGACTTTGAATTGTGGTCGTTGAATAAGAGGGGTGAATCTTGTAGTAATAGTTAAATAAGTGGTTGATTACTTTTGAAGTTCTATTAGGTTATGTTGAAGGATGCCTTGTGGTCATAATTCTTATGTTGATACAACCTTGAAGTTATCTCGTGTAAGTATTTTATGAGCTCGGTCATTTCGGTACCCATTTATAGTCCTAGGATTGTTGTTGTACGGCCGGTAACCTAGTAGAGCATTGATATCACTTACATGGCGATGAACCCAGCTTAGTAACATTAATGTCGAAGATATATTGGCGGGCATTAAGTGTTCGAAGGAATGACTAGGTAACTAAATGAGTAGGACCGTTGTCTTCTTAAGTATGACGTAACCTTGGATTGAGGTGAGTGGAATTTATTTGAGGTTGAAACTATTCGCCTTAGGAGTTTTGGATAAGATTAAAAGAAAGTTCTGAAGCCTCGTGACTTGAAAATAGAGATTTGAATATGGGAATAAATTGTGGATCACAAGCTGATGAAGCTTACTTGAAAAGTTGAACTAGTGCTACAAGATTAGTTTACTCATGCAATATCGATGGCAATTTGTTGGTGGTACCTAATAAACCTTAGAGTTTGAGTTTAACGAATCTCAACGGTCTTTCTTCTTGATTACGAGCTTGAAGGTTAACGAAGTTGGGGAAGAATGTTAATGAATAGGAGCTGTAACTGGGAGACTAGTCATTAGAAGATTTGCTAATCTAATATACCTACGAGATAAGGACTATGATACTATCGATAGATAATGATTTGAGATGTATTAGTTTGTTTGGTGAGTTCTTCTTGGAAATAGGGTCATATTGTGGAAATAATCCATAACATGTGTATATCCTACGTATTAACAATTTTGAAGCTAGTAGATAGGATATGTAAATCAGATATAGACCTATTATCTTGAAATTAGCGTATGTCACCCTAGGATCATAGAATTATTGTGATATTCATTTTGAGGTATGAATGCGAGATTGATACAACATGAGTCATGATTTTGGAGTTATAGTTATATTGTTAGAATACCGATGCAGCTTTGATGACTGTGTTTGGAGATTCTAACCTTAGTTAATGAACTCGACCTTAAGATCAATTGGAGAAAATAGAGTTGTTCAAAGGAACGAACTGTAAATATAGGGGTCACACTGAATTAAATGATTGGAGAAAGCTAGGAAGTGAATTCGTTGTGGTAAGAGAGATCACAGAGCAAAGGACGACTCGGAGTTGGAAAATAACAATGGTCAGAATTCGTCTAAATGACCTCAATAGGCAAGAATGAATTTCGGGACGAAATTCTTTTAAGGAGGGGAGGATGTGAGGCCCGACCCCGAATAACGTGTATTACCTTGATTTGTGTGCCATAGACCAAGAATAATATGACTGACCTTGGATTACGTGCCTTGTCTTGGTTTTTGTGCATGCCTCGTCATTTGTGCCTCGACCTAGAATTATGTGCCCTAATCCTCGACTTACGTGCCCTGACTTCGATTTAAGTACAATACCTCGATTTGTGCGCACTGACTTTGAATTGCGTGCCCTAACCTAGGTTTAAGAGTCGTACCTTGATTTGCGTGCATTGTATTGAATTACGTGCCTTGCATTGGTTTATGTGCATTCACCTAGGATTACGTGCATTAGTCTTGAAGTACGTGCCTTAGCCTTGAAGTTCGTGTTTTACCTCGTATTTCGTGTCTACCTCGTGATTCGTGCCCCATATGGATTTCTGTGTGTCTCATAGTACGTGTCATAGACATAGGAAATCGTGTCCACACGCTAATCAATAAAGAATCCTACACAATGCACTAAACTATAAAATAATCCTACAAATACCACAAACTATTATTATAATCCTAATTCAAATCTCTATAAAATCCACTAACAATAAACAATTCACACCTCAAATTCCACACTTATTATAATCTAAAATGTATTAACTTAAATCTGAAATTTCAGATTTTTCATTGCATTTCTCGGCCATATCAAAGTCTTGAGCAAGTTTTGAACAAAAAATATTCTACCCTAGACAATCTATGACAATTTAATGACACAATGCATAAAAAATAGCCCCAAAACCCTACCCAATGCACACCATTTTCGACCAAGTGCTCCTTGCCCATTCTAGGAATTTCAAAATGCCTCTTGAAGACATAAAAATCAGAATTGCTAAGCTCAAGGCTGAACCCATGCATCAACTTTTGCAAAAAGCCTCATTTTTCTTTCATTTCCCACATTCTCCTCACATTTCCCTCTCTCCCTCTCATTCTTCTCTCTCCATCTCGGTTTTGGGCTGAGTTTCTTCATCCCTTAGCTCATCTTCATCATCCTATGGTGCATCAAGACAAACAACAAGCAAAGAAACTCACCCAAGCAAGCTAGGATGCAAGAAACACACATGCAAGCATTTTGAGTCACCATTTTCGGCCTTGGTGAGTTTCCTAGCTTCCATTTATTTTCTTCTTGTTCTAACCACATGCATGTACTAAGAACTTGGCCACTAAGCTAGGAAAAATAGAAAGAAATCGGGTGGAGTCTTGGCTAAGCAAGGAAGAAGAAGAAATTTGTGCTTCAACAAGTTTTTGTGCATCTTCTTGGTTGATTGCTAAGGTGAAGGTTAAAACCTTTTGAAAATCCTTCAAAAATCCACATGCATGCTCATTAAAGTATGTCTTTGCTTCTGTACTTGAGTTATATGTTCGTTCATAAGCTTTTGCAACCATGCATGGCAAGATTTTGGCTTGAAAGTGGTGATAGGTGAAGTCGAATTATTGACAGCTCTCTGACCAGTATGTTTCCAGGTAAGTTTAGCTAGGCCAATGATGTTGAAAATGCATGAAAATTGGTAGGTAACTAGTTTTGCCAGTTTTGAACATTTTTCCCAGAAATAGGCCGAAGCTAATTTTGATTCTAAGGTCCTCAAATTAGCCAATCTTTAAAATGTGTCCAAATCTGGAAATCTGGAAAAATGAAGCAGGTTTTGGCAGATGCACTGACCTTGTAGAACAAGCCAGATTTGACTTAGTAAATGATGTCAAAAATGCATGAAATTTGGTGTGCTTCTAGATTTTTCAGTTCTGGGAAATGTTTTCAGAAATGGACCAAGGCTAAATCTGACCCTAAGGACCTCAAAAACGTCAATTACTGAAAAGTGTACAAATCTAGACAGTTTTGTGCTATTCCACTGTTTCGGCTATATCTAATGATCCCGAACTCCAATTGATGCAAGGTTTGTTTCTGATTTTTGATAACGTCTTAAGCTTTAATTTGACATCTTATTCACTGGATTTGGAGATTGTTTGATTATCCTATTGATTGTGAGAAAACAGCCTATTGCAGTAAAGGTTTCACTTAGTTATATGCTTGGAAAATTGTTGTAACCTCTCTTGTGGTACTAATTGCTTGGAATTGTGGTGTTGGGATGTTGTGTGGACTGTTTTGAGTACTTGAGGATGTTTGAATTGAATGATGCATGACTTGAGAATGATCTTGAGTTGACTTAGGGTTTAATCACACGGTTAAGCATGAAACGGAAACCCTAATGACTAGGTAGTCTAGCTAAGTGTTGATCATTTGGATATTTTGTGGAAATTATATGCTTAGTGGGCTGCCCGTAAATGTCTTATAACTTCAAATGTGATTTTGACCATTGCATGTTGACAAATAAGCTTTTCTTGCACCGAAACCCTTGTTGATGTCATTGCATGTTGAATAATCTTATCAGTTGATCACGTGGGCTTTGTAATGAGTTATATGGCCTGTTTTACATGTGTTACATGGTTGCCTGTTTAATTTTCATATAACTCTATATGTCTTTCAAGCGAAATTTCTTGTCTTATCGTGCCCTACTTGTTTACCTGTCAATGTGCAATCTTATGACTGTCCGGAGGCAACCTACTTTGTTGTCCTCCTACTGTGATATATTACCTGTCATAAATGTGCATTGCATACAAGGTTGCAACCTTTCCTGTCGGCATGATAGCAATCACGCACACCGGGCGGCATCGGGCTTGCCGGTGCACCCGTGACTACCATGGTCCCATTCCCTCTCTCGCTTGGGGGTTAGACTTCCTCGGAGAGTTGGGTCATAGGATTTCGGGGTACATCCGGAGTACACCCACCTGGTGTGTTTGGGGGATGTTTTAAAGTCGGCCGCAACAACTGATCCTGGAACTGATCTGAGAGCAAAAGCTCACTGTATCTTTTTTACTATGTGTATAAGTACTCTCGCTTGGTTGCTAGAGAACCTCGGGGAGGAAAGACCAGTATTTCTGTTCCTGTACTTATATTATTGTTATATTCATGCTTGCAAAAGGATTTTCATAAGTTAAACCGAAAAATGAGTTTCAAAACCTATTTCTCGTTCCCCCTCGCTAAGTTCATAAGGACTCACCCTCTTTTATCATCTCAGGTGAAGAAGATCCAGAACAGGTACCCGATGACGGTGTGCCTAATGATGAATCCCTGGAGTGATTGCCTGTCTAGTTTGCTTTGCGTGATTGTGGCTACTTGTGAACTCTGTGCTACTTGAAGACTATTTCTTTCATGTTTCTTGCTATCTCTAATGTAAAAGACCCCCGTTGTAATTTGGGGTCTAATTTTGGTTTGTACTGATGTTAAGTAGACTGATGCTAGACACTACTATGATTGTTTTTGCTATTATTACCGCTAGTATTTATCATAGGTCATAACGTATTAGTTAAGGACTAAGTAAATGAACTCATCCAATCTTAAACAGGTACTCGCTATTAAGCTAAGATCAACAGGAACTTTTGTAACGAGGATAAACAAACAAACGAGACATAGTATCATGCTAGGTTGTAAATCAAACGAGACATCAAGACAACTAATAGGCATTTCAATTGATGATAAATAGCAATCTTAGTTGGAAATGAATTGAGATAGTAAATTTTGAGGCGTTTAGAGAATTAGGCCAAACCAAAGAGCCCAATTACAGTCGTTATGCTACCGATTTTTCAGAGAAACTTGGAGTTTAGACTAAAACGATAAGTGTTAAATCTTCGTAAATGGTTAAGTATGTGACATGTCTTGAACGTTTAGATCACACCTTAGTCTAACCTTATAGGCCGGGTTTGGGCGTGAGACCTTACTTGTGATACATGTCATGCTTGTAAAGGGTTTTTCATAAGTTGAACCAGAAAATGAGTTTCAAAACTTATTTCTCGTTCCCCCTCGCTGAGTTCATAAGGACTCATCCTCTTTTATCATCTCAAGTGAAGAAGACCAGGAACAGGTACCCGAGGACAACGTGCCTAATGATGATTCTTTGGAATGATTGCTTGCCCTACGTGCCTTACTTGACTATGGCCATTTTGTGAACGATATGTTGCTTGAGGACTATTTCTTATGTTGTTATTGTATTGTAAATGACCCCCGTTGTAATTTGGGGTCAACTTTTGGGTTGTACTGATCATAACTAAATAGAAACTACTATGGTCTTTTTTGCTATCGCTATTGACTAGTATCTATCATATGATTATGAAGTATCAGGTAAGGATTAAGTAAAATAAATCTATCAATCTTAAGCAGGTACTCATTGTTAAGCTAAGATCAACAGGTACTTTTGTAACAAGGATTAACAAACAAACGAGACATAGTATCATGCTAGGTTATTAATCAAACGAGACTTCGAGATAATTAGTAGGCGTTTCGATTGGTTATAAACAGTAATCTTAGTTGAAAATGAAATTGGAATTGAAAGTTTTGAGGTCTTTAGAAAATTAGGTCAAACTAAGGAGCCCAATTACAGCCATTATGCTGCCGGTTTTCCGGAGTATTTGTGGAGTTTAGGCTAAAACGTTAAGCGTTAGACTTTCATGAACGATTAAGTACATGATATGACTTGAATGTTTAGATCACACCCTAGTCTAACCTTTATAGGTCGGGTTGGGCTGTGACAATTAGGTTGTCGTCCTTTTCGCGGCTCACGACGTACGATCCGGGACGAAAAAATAGCGCAAAAGAAGAAAAGTATCCTGAAACTGATGAAAATATTCGATTTTAGTTTCAGAAAACAGGCGCAGCCTAGCAAGCATGTTGCCCCTACCGTAGAGCTCTTAGAGAGCTTTCCAACAGTATACTGTGCGTCGCGTAACTCCTTACGGATCAAAAGTTATGGGCACCGAAATGATGGAGACTAGGTCCTAAGCCCCACGCCATCGGTTTGCGGGCCCAGCCTCTACGTGAAGTGAAGCTGCCTTACCCAAGGTGCCGTGGGATTCGATAATAGAAATGTGATGGATTAGGTTGTCATCTTTTTCGCGGATCACGACGTATGATCCGGGAAGGAAAAATAGCGCAAAAGTAGAAAAGTGTCTCGAAACTGATGAAAACGTTCTATTTTGGGCTACAAAAAGTGGCGCTTCTGAGCAGGCTTGCTGCCCCCGTCGTAGAGCTCACAAAGAGCTTTCCAACGGTATGTTGTGCGCCGCGTAACTCTTTACGGATCAAAAGTTATGGCCACCGGAGCGACGGAAACTTGGTCCCGAACCCCACGCCCTTGCTTCGCGGGCCTAGCCTGTACTTGTGGCAAAGTTGTCTTGCCCAAGGTGCCGTGGGATTCGGTAATAGAAATGTGATGGATTAGGTTGTCGTCCTTTTCGCGGCTCATGATGTACCATCCAGGACGAAAAAATAGCGCAAAAGAAGAAAATTATCTCGAAACTGATGAAAACATTTGATTTTGGTCTCTGAAAATAGGCGCAGCCAAGTAGGCTTGCTGCCCTTGTCGTAGAGCTCTCGGAGAGCTTTCCAACAGTATGCTTTGCGCTGCGTAATTCCTTACGAATCAAAAGTTATGGGCACCGAAGCGACGGAGACCAGGTCTTAAGCCCCATGCCCTCGGTTTGCGGGCCCAGCCTCTATGTGAAGTGAAGTTGCCTTACCCAAGGTGCCATGGGATTCGATAATAGAAATGTGATGGATTAGGTTGTCATCTTTTTCGCGGATCACGACATACGATCCAGGAAGGAAAAATAGTGCAAAAGTAGAAAAGTGTCTCGAAACTGATGAAAACGTTCTATTTTGGGCTCCAAAAACAGGCGCATCTAAGTAGGCTTGCTGCCCCCGTCGTAGAGCTCACAAAGAGCTTTCCAACGGTATGCTATGCGCCGCGTAACTCCTTACGGATCAAAAGTTATGGCCACCGAAGCAACATAAACTTGGTCCCAAACCCCACGCCCTTGCTTTGCGAGCCCAGCCTGTACTTGAGGCGAAGTTGTCTTGCCCAAGGTGTCGTGGGATTCGGTAATAGAAATGTAATAGATTAGGTTGTCGTCTTTTTCGCGGCTCACGATGTACCATCTAGGACGAAAAAACAACGCAAAAGAAGAAAATTATCCCGAAACTGATGAAAATATTCAATTTTGGTCTCTAAAAATAGGCGTAGCCAAGTAGGCTTGCTACCCCAATCGTAGAGCTCTCAGAGAGCTTTCCAACGGTATGCTTTGCGCTGCGTAATTCCTTACGGATCAAAAGTTATGGGCACCGAAACGACGGAGACCAGGTCCTAAGCCCCACGCCCTCGATTTACGGGCCCAACCTCTACGTGAAGCAAAGTTGTCTTGCCCCAGGTGCTGTGGGATTCTATTATAGACATGTGATGGATTAGGTTGTCATCCTTTTCGCGGCTCACGACGTACGATCCGGGACGGAAAAATAGCGCAAAAGAAGAAAAGTGTCCCGAAACTGATGAAAACGTTCAATTTTGGGCTATGAAAATAGGCGCAGCCGAATAGGCTTGCTACCCCCATCGTAGCACTCTCGGAGAGCTTTTTAACGGTATGCTGTGCGCCGCGTAACTCCTTATGAATCAAAAGTTATGGGCATCAAAGCGACGGAGACCAAGTCCCAAGCCCACGCCCTCGGTTTGCGAGCCCAGCCTCTACGTGAAGTGAAGTTGTCTTGCCCAAGTTGCCGTGGGATTCGGTAATAGAAATGTTATGGATTAGGTTGTCGTCCTTTTCGTGGCTCACGACGTAAGATCCGGGACGAAAAAATAGCGCAAAAGAAGAAAAGTGTCCCAAAACTGATGAAAACATTCAATTTTGGTCTAAGAAAACATGCGCAGCCGAGCAGGCTTGCTGCCCCCGTCGTAGAGCTCTCGGTGAGCTTTCCAACAGTATACTGTACGCCGCGTATATGAGGCCCGACCCCGAATAATGTGTGTTACCTCGATTTGCGTACCTTAGACCCAGAATTATATGACCGACCTTAGATTACGTGCCCTATCTTGGTTTTCGTGCATGCCTCGTCATATGTGCCTTGACTTAGAATTGTGTGCCTTAATCCTCGACTTACGTGCCCTGACTTCAATTTACGTGCGATACCTTGATTTGTGTGCACTGACCTTGAATTGCGTGCCCTAACCTAGGTTTAAGAGTCGTACCTCGATTTACGTGTATTTCATTAAATTATGTGCCTTGCATTGGTTTACGTGCATTCACCTAGGGTTGTATGTATTTGTATTGGAATCTGTGCATTTATCTTGAAGTACGTGCCTTACCTCGTAGTTCGTGTCTACCTCGTGATTCGTGCCCCGTATTGATTTCTGTGTGTGTCTGTAGTGCATGCTTTACCTCGTAGTGCGTACCTTAGACCTAGGAAAGCGTGCCTGCATGCTAATCAACAAAGAATCCTACACAAAGCACTAGACTATTAAATAATCCTATACAATCCACTAACCAATATTATATTCCTAATTCAAATTCTCTACAAACTCCACTAACAATAAAATAACATTAAACTATTCCTACACATTCCACTAACATTATTTTAACCCTAATTCAAATTCACTACAAGACAAAACCCTATCATCATCCAAACCATCCCCAATATAATATACCTAATCACCTTTTCCTACAAAATCCACTAACACCTAAATATTATATTTTAAAACCCACTACAAGACAAAATCTCACAAACCTCTAAACATATCCTATATTCTATTCTAACTTCAAAGCTACACAAACACCTAAGCCAACATTTTCTTACACAAACACTAAACACAAGACTCATGAAAATACACACACACACACACTAAATCTCTACACTCTTTCTCATCCTCTCAAATCTGAAAATACACACCCACCCAACACATAATCAAAATTCAAATGCTCAAGACAACAAAACATGCTCTTACACACTTTTCCTAAACCCTATGCCCTTTTTTTCTAACTCCCAAGCATGCCCACACTTATCCCTTACACCTTGCACTCCCTAGGCAGAATAATTAGCATACTTTGAATGCCTTTGGCTGAAATCATCATGCCATACACGAAATTGACACTTCACCTAAGCACACAAAGCTCAAAAACACTCAAAACCTCATTTTTCTCTCAACTCTCTCTCCCTCTCTCACCATTTTCGACCCTAGCTCTCTCTTGAGCATCCAAGACTCCTAACAATCTCTCAAGGACTCTCTAAGACTCTCCCAAGCTCGGCCATAGCAAGCAATAGTAAGCAACATAGCTCAAAATCTCACACACGCTCACAAACTCATCATTTTCAGCCATAGGTGAGTTTTAAAGGTTTTCTTCCTTGTCTTTTGGTTTCACACACATGCACACTTCCTCCATAAGCTAACTAAGCTAGGATTTAAAGGAAATCAAGATACCTCTCGGCCAAAGCAAGGAAAAAGGTCTATTTGTGCGATTTCAAGAGCATTTGTGCATTTTCATCCATCAAGTTGCTAAGGTGAGGGTTAAACTCTTTTAAAAGCTTTCAAAAATCACATGCATGCCTTCGTATGACTATATTTACCTCTGTAGTTGTTGTATATGTGTGTACATGAGCTTATATGACCATGCATGGCTAGATTTTTGGCTAGAACTTGAAGATAAGTAAAAACGTGTTGCTGGCAGTTTTCTGATCTTGTGGTGCGAAGCACTTTTGGCTTAGTAAACTTTGGTAAAAATACATTAAAATTGGTATGTCACTAGTTTTGCCAGTTCTTAGAATTTTTTGCAGAAATAGTCCAAGGCCAATTCTGACTCTAAGGCCTCCAAAATGGTCAAACATCGTGAGGTGTCTAAATCTGGAAGAATTGGAAAAATGAAATAGGTTTCTGGCAGATTTCTGAATCTATAGAACGAAGAGTTTTTTACCTAGTAAATGTTGGTTAAAATGTATGCAAATTGGTAGGTTGCTATATTTTGCAGTTATGGACATTTTTGTCAGAAATAGACCAAAGCCAATTCTGACTCTAAGACCCTAAAAAATAGAAAAAATCATAATGTGTCTAAAACTGGACAGTTTTGAGTAGTCTCACGGTTTTGGCCATAACTCCTAAATCCGAACTTCAAATGATGCGAGGTTTGTTCCTTGATTTAAATCACTCATTAAGATTTAATTTGACATTTTTTTCACTAAAATTGGGGATTGTTTGCTTGTCTAATCGAATGTGGGAAAACAGACCATTACAGTGAGATTTTGTTTAGTGATATGCTTTGAAACATGTTGTAACTTCTCTTATGGTATTGAATGCTTGGAATTGTGGCACTTAGATGTTTTGTGGACTGTTGTGGCTGGTTGAGGTTGCTTCATTTGATTGATGTATGGCTTGGGATTACTAATTGATGAATGGTTGCTTAACCACATGTGTAAGCACGGAATTAAGGCCCTATTGCTTATGAAAACTTGTTAAGTGATGATCCTATGGCTAAATGCTTTCAATTGTGTGGTTAGTAGGCTGCCTAATAAATGTTAGGTATGCTTGAAATGGTTTAAGTGTTACTTGTGGTGCTTAGCAAACAAAACCAACCCCAAGCATGGCCTTGTAAACCCTAATGGCCCCGTAGACTCCCAAGTCATAGACCACTCTTGTGTGAATTATAAATTGATGTTGAGGAATGTTAATGGGCTGCCCATAGTTGTCCTTATAGCTCTAAATGTGATTCCCGGTGATTACATGTTGATAAGTAGACTTTTCTTGCACCCGGTCTCATGTAAACGTCGTTGCATGCTTATATAATCTTATGACTTGATACGTGAACCCCGAAATGAGTTATATGACTTGATTTACATGTGTTACATGGCTGCTCGTTTAATGTTCATATGACTCTACATGTTTTACAAAGTGAAAATTCATGTTAAGTATGCCTCATTCGTTTACTTGACAACATGTGATCTTGAAATTGCTCGGAGGCAACCTACTTTGTTGTCCTCTTAATATGAATTGTTAAAAGACATTCTATGGCTTATTTGAACATGATTACTTGGCTTCCCGTGGAAGTTTAATTGCGTTCAAATTGATATATGAAATGATTACATGTTATTACAATGCCTTATATGCCAATATGTCAAAATGTGATCATATACTTGCTCGAAGGCAACCTACTTTGTTGACCTCCCAATGTGAAATGTTAAATGGCATACATGTGCATTGTATACAAGTTTGCAACCTTTCATTGTGGCATGGTAGCGTTTCACGAACGCCGGGCGGCATAGGGCTTGCCGGTGCTCCCGTGACTACCATGGTCCAATTCCCTCTCTCGCTTGGCATTCCACCCTCGGAGAGTTGGGTCGTAGGATTTTGGGGTACATCCGGAGTACACCCATTTGGCATGATAAGTGGATGATTGAAGCCGGCCGCAACAATTGTTATCGAAAATAAACTTGAACGGCAGGAACTAAGTGCTATACGGGGAAAATTATTACACTTGAAAGTGGTGGGAGCTACCTCTTGAGCCCGTAGAAGCCACCTCTAGAGTCCTGTACGTATCAAAATGTATCCTTCTTACTACGTGTTTAAGTACTCTTGCTTGGTTCCTAGAGGACCTCGGGGAGGAAAGACGGGTAAATGTGTTCATTTATATTCATGTTATATTGTGAACTTTCTTATTTCATATGATATGTTTTCATAAGGGTTTTTCATAAGATTAACCGGAAAAGAGTTTTTAAAACGTTATCTCTCGTTCCTCCTCGCTGAGTTCATAAGGACTCACCCTCTTTTTTGTCACAGGTGAAGAAGATTTGGAACAGGTACCCGAAGAAAATGTGCTAGCTGATGAACCTTTGGAATGACTATGTGCATTGCGTGCTTTTCGTGAACACGAATGTTATTAGGGATGTTGTGTTTGATTGTAGACTGTTTATTTTGTTGATGTAAATGACCCCATTGTAATTTGGGTCTAATTTTTGGCTTGTACTAATTATAACCGGATGAACTCTTTATTGGTTGTTTGCTTTCATTATCTTGGTTAGTAGTTATCGTAGGCGTTTAAACCACTAGGTGAAGAATCAAACAAGTTAACTCTATTTAATTTCATTAGGTACTTATTCTAAGCTAAAGAATAATAGGTACTTGCATAATAGGAACTGGCAAATAAACGGGACATAGTTATCATGCTAGGCTTGTCAATCAAACGAGACTATCGAGATAAATTAGTAGGCATATCTATTGATAACAAAATAGGAAATTTTAGTTGGAATTAAATCAATGATTAAAGGTTTTGAGGTGTTTTAGAAGATTAGGTCAAACCAAAGGTCTTAAATATAGCCGTCACGCTGCCGGTTTTCCAGAAAAACTTTTGGAGTTCTAGGCCAACGTTAAGCATTAAATCATAACAAAAGGCTAAGCCTATGAAATAGTATGAATGAATTAGGTCATACCCTAGTTTAGACTCCTTAGTTAGGGTTGGGGCGTGACAGCGTAACTCCTTACGGATCAAAAGTTATGGGCACCGGAGTGACGGAGACCAAGTCCCAAGCCCCACGCCCTCAATTTGCAGGCCCAGCCTCTACTTGAGGCGAAGTTGTCTTGCCCAAGGTACCGTGGGATTCGGTAATAGAAATGTGTTGGATTAGGTTGTCGTCCTTTTCGCGGTTCATGACGTACGATCCGGGATGGAAAAACAGCGCAAAAGAAGAAAAATGTCCCAAACCAGATGAAAATATTAGATTTTGGTCTCTGAAAATAGGCGCAGCTGAGCAGTCTTGCTGCCCCCGTCGTAGAGCTCGCGTAGTGCTTTCCAACGGTATGTTGTACGCCACATAACTCCTTATGAATCAAAAGTTATGGGCACCGGAGCGACTGAGACCTAGTCCCAAGCCCCACGCTCTCGGTTTCTAGGCCCAACCTCTACTTGAGGTAAAGTTGTCTTGCCCAAGGTGCCATGGGATTCGGTAATACAAATGTGATATATTAGGTTGTCATCCTTTTCGCGGCTCACGACATACGATCCGGGAGGGAAAAACAGCGAAAAAGAAGAAAAGTGTCCTAAAATTGATGAAAACGTTTGATTTTGGTCTCCGAAAAGAGGCACAGGCAAGCAGGCTTGCTGCCCCCGTCGTAGCATTTTTCAACGATATGTTGTTCGCTGCGTAACTCCTTACGGATCAAAAATTATAGGCACTGAAGCGACGGAGACCTGGTCCTAAGCCCCACACCCTCGGTTTACGGGCCCAGCCTCTACATGAAGTGAAGTTGTCTTGCCCAAGGTACAATGGGATTCGATAATAGAAATGTGATGGATTAGGTTGTCGTCCTTTTCGCGGCTCACGACGTACAATACGGGACGGAAAAACAGCGCAAAAGAAGAAAAGTATCCCGAAACTGATGAAAACATTCAATTTTTGGCTCCAAAAATAGGCGCAGCATATCTGGCTTGCTGCCCCCAATAGTAGAGCTCTCGGAGAGCTTTCCAACAGTTTGTTGTGCACCACATAACTCCTTACAGATCAAAAGTTATGGGCACCAGAGCGACGGAGACCTGGTCCCAAGCCCCACGCCCTCGGTTTGAAGGCCCAGCCTCTACTTGAGGTGAAGTTGTCTTGCCTAAGATGCCGTGGGATTCAGTAATAGAAATGTGATGGATTAGGTTGTCGTCCTTTTTGCGGCTCACGACGTACGATTTGGGACAGAAAAATAGCGCAAAAGAAGAAAATGGTCCCAAAACTGATGAAAATGTTAGATTTTGGGCTCTGAAAATAGGCGCAGCCGAGCAGGCTTGCTACCCCTATCGTAGAGCTCTCGGAGAGCTTTCCAACGGTATGTTGTGCGCCGTGTAACTCCTTACAGATCAAAAGTTATGGGCACCGGAACGACGGAGACCTAGTCCCAAGTCCCACGCCCTCGGTTTGCGAACCCAACCTCTACTTGAGGCGAAGTTTTCTTGCCCAAGGTGCCATGGGATTCGGTAATAGAAATGTGATGGATTAGGTTGTCGTCCTTTTCGCGTCTCATGACGTACGATCCAGGACGAAAAAACAGCGCAAAAGGAGAAAAGTGACCCGAAACTGATGAAAATGTTCGATTTCATTCTTCAAAAATAGGCGCAACCGTGCAGGCTTGTTGTCCTAGTCGTAGAGCTCTCGGAGAGCTTTCCAACGGTATGTTGTGCACCACGTAACTCCTTACAGATCAAAAGTTTTGGGCACCAAAGCGACGGAGACCTGGTCCTAAGCCCCACACCCTCGGTTTGTGGGCCCAGTCTCTACTTGAGGGGAAGTTGTCTTGCCCAAGGTGTCGTGGGATTTAGTAATAGAAATGTAATTGATTAGGTTGTCGTTCTTTTCCCGGCTCACGACGTACGATCCGGGACGAAAAAACAGCTCAAAAGAAGAAAAGTGTCCTGAAACTGATGAAAATGTTCTATTTTGGTCTCCGAAAATAGTGCAGCCTTGTAGGCTTACTGCCCCTGTCGTAGAGCTCTCAGAGAGCTTTCCAACGGTATGTTGTGCATACCTCCTTACGGATCAAAAGTTATGGGCACCGAAGCGACGGAGACCTAGTCCTAAGCCCTACGCCCTCGATTTGCGGGCCCAGCCTTTACTTGAGGCAAAGTTGTCTTGCCCAATGTACCGTAGGATTCGGTAATAAAAATGTGATGGATTAGGTTGTCGTCCTTTTCGGGGCTCACGACGTATGATCCGGGACGAAAAAATAGCACGAAAAAAGAAAAGTGTCCCGAAACTGATGAAAACGTTCAATTTTGGACTCTTAAAATAGCCGCAATTGAGCAGTCTTGCAGCCACCGTCGTAGAGCTCTTGGAGAGCTTTCCAACGGTATGTTTTGCGCTGCGTAACTCCTTAAGTATCAAACGTTATCGGCACTAGAGCGACGGAGGCCTGGTCCCAAGCCCCACGCCCTTGGTTTGCGGGCCCAGCCTCTACATGAGATGAAGTTGTCTTGCCCAAGATGCTATGGGATTCGGTAATAGAAATGTGATGGATTAGGTTGTCGTCCTTTTCATAGCTCATGACGTACGATTTGGGACGAAAAAACAACGCAAAAGAAGAAAAGTGTCCCGAAATTGATGAAAGCATTTGATTTTGGTCTCCGAAAATAGGTACAGCCATGTAGGCTTACTGCCCCTATCGTAGAGCTCTCGAAGAGCTTTCCAACGGTATGCTGTGCGCCGCGTAACGCCTTACGGATCAAAAGTTATAGGCACTAAAGCGACGGAGACCTGGTCCCAAGCCCGACGCCCTCGGTTTGCAGGCCCAGCCTCTACGTGAAGTGAAGTTGTTTTGCCCAAGGTGCCATGGGATTTGGTAATAGAAATGTGATGAATTAGGTTGTCGTCTTTTTTGCGGCTCACGACATAATATCCGGGATAGAAAAATAGCGCAAAAAATGAAAAGTGTCCCGAAACTGATGAAAACATTCGATTTTGGGCTCTGAAAAAAGGCGCAGCTGTGCAGGCTTGCTGTCCTATCGTAGAGCTCTCGGAGACCTTTCCAACGGTATGTTGTGCACCTTGTAACTCCTTACAGATCAAAAGTTATGGGCACCAAAGCGACGGAGACTTGGTCCCAAGCCCCACACCCTCGGTTTGCGGGCCCAGTCTCTACTTGAGGCAAAGTTCTCTTGCCCAAGGTGCCATGGGATTCAGTAATAGAAATGTAATTGATTAGGTTGTTGTCCTTTTCGCGGCTCACGACGTACGATCCGGGACGAAAAAACATCGCAAAAGAAGAAAAGTGTCCCAAAATTGATGAAAATGTTCGATTTTGGTCTCCAAAAATAGTGCAGCCTTGTAGGCTTGCTGCCCCCATAGTAGAGCTCTCGGAGAGCTTTCCAACGGTATGCTGTACGCCGTGTAACTCCTTATGGATCAAAATTTATGGGCACCGAAGCGACGGAGACCTAGTCCCAAGCCCTACGTCCTCGGTTTGTGGGCCCATCCTCTACTTGAGGCGAAGTTGTCTTGCCCAAGGTGCCGTGGTATTCGGTAATAGAAATGTGATGGATTAGGTTGTCGTACTTTTCGCGGCTCACGACGTACGATACGAGACGGAAAAACAGCGCAAAAGAAGAAAAGTGCCCTGAAACTGATGAAAGCTTTCAATTTTGATCTCCGAAAATAGTCGCAACTGTGTAGGCTGGCTGCCCCATGGTAGAGCTCTCGGAGAGCTTTCCAACGGTATACTGTGCGCCGCGTAACACGTTACGGATCAAAAGTTATGGGCGCTGAATCTACGGAGATTTGGTCCCAAGCCCTACGCCCTCGGTTTGCGGGCCCATCCTTTACATGAAGCGAAGTTGTTTTGCCTAAGGTGCCGTGGGATTTGGTAATAGAAATGTGATGGATTAGGTTATCATCATTTTCGCAGCTCACGACGTACGATTTGGGATGAAAAAATAGGGCAAAAGAAGAAAATTGTCCCGAAACTGATGAAAATGTTCGATTTTGGGCTCCGAAAATAGGCACAGCTGACAGGCTTACTACACCCATCGTAGAGCTCTCGGAGAGCTTTCCAACGGTTTGTTGTATGCCGCGTAACTCCTTACGAATCAAAAGTTATGTGCACCGGAGCGACAGAGACCTGGTCCAAAGCCCTACGCCCTCGATTTGCGGGCCCAGCCTTTACTTGAGGCGAAGTTGTCTTGCAGAAGGTACCATGGCATTCGGTAATAGAAATATGATGGATTAAGTTGTCGTCCTTTTCGCAGCTCACGACGTAAGATCCGGGACTGAAAAACAGCGCAAAAGAAGAAAAGTATGTGAAACTGATGAAAATATTCGAATTTCGTATCTGAAAGTAGCGCAACCGTGCAGGCTTGTTGTCTCAGTCTTCGAGCTCTCGGAGAGCTTTCCAACTATATGTTGTGCGTCGTGTAACTCCTTACGGATCAAACGTTATTGGCACCGAAGCGTCGGAGACCTAGTCCCAAGCCTTACGCCATCGGTTTGCGGGCCCAGCCTCTACTTGAGGCAAAGTTGTCTTGCCCAAGGTGCCTTGGGATTCGGTAATAGAAATGTGATGGATTAGGTTGTCATCATTTCCGCAGCTCACGATGTATGATCCGGGACGAAAAAATAGCGTAAAAAAAGAAAATGGTCCCGAAACTGATAAAAATGTTAGATTTTTGGCTCCTAAAACAGGCGCAGCATATCAGGCTTTCTGCCCTTGTCGTAGAGCTCTCAGAGAGCTTTCCAACGGTACGCTGTGCGCTGCGTAACTCCTTACGGATCAAAAGTTATGGACACCGAAGCGACGGAGACTTGGTCCCAAGCCTCACGCCCTCGGTTTGTGGGCCCAGCCTCTACTTGAAGCGGAGTTCTCTTGCCCAAGGTGCCGTGGGATTTGGTAATAAAAATGTGATGGATTAGGTTGTCGTTCTTTTCGCAGCTCACGACGTACGATCCGGGATGAAAAATCAGCGCAAAAGAAGAAAAGTGTCCCGAAACTAATGAAAATGTTCTATTTTTGTCTTCGAAAATAGGCGCAGCCGTGTAGGCTTGCTACCCAGGTCGAAGAGCTCTCGGAGACCTTTCCAACGGTATGCTTTGCGCCCTGTAACTCCTTACGGATCAAAAGTTATGGGCACCGGAGCCACGGAGACTTAGTCCCAAGCCCCACGCCCTCGGTTGCGGGCCCACCCTCTACTTGAGGCGAAGTTGTCTTGCCCAAGGTGTCGTTGGATTCGGTAATAGAAATGTGATGGATTAGGTTGTCGTCCTTTTCGCAGCTTACGACGTACGATCCGGGACGGAAAAACAGCGCAAAAGAAGAAAAGTGTCCCGAAACTGATGAAAATGTTCGATTTTGGTCTCCAAAAGTAGTGCAACCGTGCATGCATGCTGCCCCCATAGTAGAGCTTTGGGAGAGCTTTCCAACGGTATGCTATGCGCCGCGTAACTCCTTACGGATCAAAAGTTATGGGCACCGAAGCGACGGAGACCTAGTCCCAAGCCTAGCGCCCTCGGTTTGTGAGCCCAGCCTCTACTTGATGCGATGTTGTATTGCCCAAGGTGCCATTGGATTTGGTAATAGAAATGTGATGGATTAGGTTGTCGCCCTTTTCACGGCTCATGACGTACAATCCAGGACGAAAAAATAGCACAAAAAAAGAAAATGGTCCCGAAACTGATGAAAATGTTCTATTTTGGGCTCCGAAATACGTGCAGCTGAGCAGGCTTGCTACCCCTATCATAGAGCTCTTGGAGAGCTTTCCAACGGTATGTTGTGCGCCGCGTAACTCATTATGAATCAAAAGTTATGGACACCAGAGCGACGAAGACCTAGTCCCAAGTCCCACGCCCTCGGTTTACGTACCCAGCCTCTACTTGAGGCGAAGTTGTCTTGCCCAAGGTGCCGTTGCATTCGGTAATAGAAATGTGATGGATTTGGTTGTCGTCCTTTTCGCAGCTCACAACATACGATCCGGGACGGAAAAACATCGCAAAAGTAGAAAAGTGTCCCGAAACTGAAGAAAAAATTTGATTTTGGTCTCTGAAAGTAGCGCAGCTATGCAGGCTTGTTGTCCCTATCGTAGAGCTCTCGGAGAGCTTTCCAACGGTATGCTGTGCGCCGAGTAACTCCTTACGGATCAAAAGTTATGGGCACCGAAGCGACGGAGACCTAGTCCCAAGCCCTACGCCCTCGGTTTGTGGGCCCAGCCTCTACTTGAGGCGAAGTTGTCTTGCCCAAGGTGCCATGGAATTCGGTAATAGAAATGTGATGGATTAGGTTGTCATCCTTTTCGCGGCTCACGACGTACGATCCGGGACGGAAAAATAGCGCAAAAGAAGAAAAGTGTCCCGAAACTGATGAAAATGTTCGATTTTGGTCTTTGAAAATAGGCGTAGCTGAGCAGTCTTGCTGCCCCCATTGTAGAGCTCTCGAAGAGCTTTCCAACGGTATGTTGTGTGCCGCGTAACTCCTTACGTATAAAAAGTTATGGACACCGGATTGACGGAGACCTGCTCCCAAGCCCCACGCCCTCGGTTTGCGGGCCCAGCCTTTACATGAGGTGAAGTTGTCTTGCCCAAGGTTCCATGGGATTCGGTAATAGAAATGTGATGGATTAGGTTGTCGTCCTTTTTTCGGCTCACGATATACGATCCGGGATGAAAAAACAGCGCAAAAGAAGAAAAGTGTCCCAAAACTGATGAAAATATTTGATTTTGATCTCTGAAAATAGGTACAGTTGAACAGACTTGCTGCCCCCGTAGTAGAGCTCTCGGAGAGCTTTCTAACGGTATGCTATACGCCATGTAACTCCTTACGGATCAAAAGTTATGGGCACCGAAGTGACGGAGACCTAGTCCCAAGCCCTACGCCCTCGGTTTGTGGGCCCAGCCTCTACTTGAGGCGAAGTTGTCTTGCCCAAGGTGCCATGGGATTCGCTAATAGAAATGTGATGGATTAGGTTGTCTTCCTTTTCACGGCTCACGACGTACGATCCGGGACGAAAAAACAGCGCAAAAGAAAAAAAGTGTCCTGAAACTGATGAAAACGTTCGATTTTGGTCTCTGAAAATAGTCGCAGCTAAGCAGGCTTGCTGCCCCCGTCGTAGAGCTCTCAGAGAGCTTTCCAACAGTATGCTGTGCGCCGCGTAACATGTGAAGCTCGACATCGATTTGCATGCGATACCTCGTTTCGTGTGCCCTAACCTAGATTTACGTGTCTTGACCTAGGTTTAAGAATTGTGTTTCGTTTTGTGTGTTTTGCATTGAATTGCATGCATTTGTTTAGGGTTGCGTGCATTTACTTGGGAAACGTGCAATCGTCTCGTAGTTCATGTCGTACCTCGTAGTGCATGCCCTAGACCTAGGAAAGCGTGCCCTCACACTAATCAAGAAAGCATCTTACACGAAACACTAGATCATTAATTAATCCTACAAACTCCACTAACTAATATTAAATTGCTAATTCAACCCACTAGAAGACAAAATCTCACAAAAAACGAGGCATTCTTTATTCTTTATTCTTTATTCTTTGCATATCCCAAACAGACAATTAAATATTGCTCAACCAAGACAAAAATTCAGATTTTGCACAAGCCTTGGCCGACCAACTCTTGCACTTGTGCATGCATTCCAATTTCAAATTCTATTCCTAGACATCCTATGACAATCTATGACACAATGCATAAAAAATTAGGCTCAAAACTCTACCCAAGGCTCCATATTCTCGACCCATCCTCTTGCCATGCTAGGTGATTCAAAATTATGCTTCTTGAAGACACAAATCTGAATTTTACAAGGCCCTAGGCCAACATATGCAATAAACATTCCAAGCTTTCATTTTTCTTTCATTCTTTTTCTCTTTCTCTCATTTCTTCTCTCACTCTCTCATATCCTAAGGCTCTTCAAGACCTCCAAGCTACCAAGGAACTCCACCAAGCAAAGCTAGAGTGCAAGAGATGCACATACAAGCTCATTAAACATCCATTTCGGCTTAGGTGAGTTTGTTAACTTCCATTTCATTTTCTTCTTGTTCTAACCACATGCACCTACTAAGAACTTGGTTACCAAGCTAGGAAATTAGAGAAATATCAAGTGGTCTCTCGGCTAAGCAAGGAAAAGAGTCAATCTTGTGCATCCTCAAGAGTTTGTGCATCTTCTTTGTTGTCTTGCTACGGTGAGGGCTAAAACTTCTTGAAAATCTTCCAAAAACCACATGCATGCCTTTAAATGTCTATCTTTACTTCTGTACTTGTGATATATGTGTGTTCATGAGCTTTTGTAAACATGCATGGCAAGATATTTGGCTAGAATGTGATGTTATATGAAATCGCGTATGGGACAGTCTTCTGTCTTGTTGGTACGAGGTGATTTTGACCACGTAAATGAGGTTGAAAATGTGTGAAAATTGGTAGGTGACTATTTTTTCCAGTTCCGAGCATTTTTTGCAGAAATAGGCCAAAGCTAATTTTGACTCTAAGATCCTAAAAATGGCAAAATATTAAAAGGTGTCCAAATTTGGAAAGTCTAGAAAAATGAAGTAGGCTTTGGCAGATTCACTGACCTTGTAGAACAAACCCATTTTGACTTAGTAAATGATATCCAAAATGCATGAAAATTGGTTTACTGCTAGATTTTTTAGTTCTGAAAATTTTTGTCAGAAATGCACTAAGGCTAAATCTGACCCTAAGGCCCTAAAAAATGACAAGTATTGAAATGTGTGCAAATCTGGACAGTTTTGCGTAGTCTCACGGTTTTGGCTATAACTATTGAACCTGAACTCCAAATGATATAAGGTTTGTTTCTGAATTTAGTTCACTCCTTAAGCTTTAATTTGACATCTTGTTCACTAGAATTGGAGATTGTTTGATTGTCTCAATGATTGTGAGAAAACAGTCCATTGCAGTGAGGGTTTCACCTATTGATATGCTTAGAAAAATAATTGTAGCTTCTCTTGTTGTATTAAATGCTTGGGATTGTGGCATTTGGATGTTGTGTGGACTGTTTTTAATACTTGAGGGTTTTTGAATTAATCAATGCATGGCTTGAGTTTAATTACGAGATGACTTGGGGCTTAATCGCACGGGTAAGCACGAATTGAAGCCCTAGTGACTAGGTAAACTCACTAAGTGTTGATCCTATGGATATCGTGTTTGATTATGTAATTAGTAGGCTGCCCGTAGTTTCCTTCATAGCCCTAAACATGATTTTGATGATTACATGTTGACAAGTAGGCCTTTCTTGCATCCGGTCCCACATAGATGTCATTGCATGTTGAATAATCTTGTTATATGATTTGATTTACATGCGTTACATGGCTGCCCGTTTAATATTCATATAACTCCATGTGCTTTATAAGTGAAATTACCTGTCATATCGTGCCTCGCTTGTTTACTTGTCAATGTGCAATCTTATGACTGCTCGGAGGCAACCTACTTTGTTGACCTCCAAATGTGATATATTAAATGTTATAAATGTGCATTGCATACAAGGTTGCAACCTTTCATTCTGGCGTGGTAGCATTCACGCACACCGGGCGGCATCGGGCTTACCGGTGCAACCGTGACTACCATTGTCCAATTCCCTCTCTCGCTTGGGGGCTAGACTTCCTCGGAGAGTTGGGTCGTAGGATTTTGGGGTACATCCGGAGTACACCCATTTGGCATGATAAGGGGATGATTTGAAGTCGGTCGCAACAACTGATACTAGAAAAGAACTGAGAGCAAAAACTCACTATATCCTTTTTACTATGTGTATAAGTACTTTCGCTTGGTTCCTAGAGGACCTCGAGGATGAAAAATGGGTAATTGTGTTCTTTTACTTTTACATTACATTAAGTACTTACTTGTGATATATGTCATGCTTGCCAAAAGGGTTTTCATAAGTTGAACCGGAAAATGAGTTTCAAAACTTATTTCTTGTTTCCCCTGGCTGAGTTCATAAGGACTCACCCTCTTTTATCATCTAAGGTGAAGAAGACTAGGAACAGGTACCCGAGGACGACGTGCCTAATGATGATTCCTTGGAATGATTGCTTGTCCTATGTGCCTTACTTGACTATGGCCATTTTGTGAACGATATGTTGCTTGAAGACTATTTCTTATTTTGCTTGTTGTTGTATTGTAAAAGACCCCCGTTGTAATTTAGGGTCTAATTTTGGCTTGTACTAATCATAACTAGATAAACACTACTATGGTCGTTTTGCTATCGTTATTGGCTAGTATCTATCATAGGAATATGAAGTATCAGGTAAGGATTAAGTAAAATGAACCTATCCAATCTTAAGCAGGTACTCATTGTTAAGCTAAGGTCAACAGGTACTTTTGTAACGAGGATTAACAAACAAACGAGACATAGTAACATTCTAAGTTATTAATCAAACGAGACTTCGAAATAACTAGTAGGCGTTTCGATTGGTAATAAATAGTAATCTTAGTTAGAAACGAAATTGAGATTGAAAATTTTGAGGCGTTTAGAGAATTAGGTCAAACTAAAGAGCTCAATTACAACCGTTATGCTGCCGGTTTTTCAGAGAATTTATGGAGTTTAGGCTAAAACGTTGAGTGTTAAAGCCTCTTGAACGATTAAGTACGTGATATGACTTGAATGTTTAGATCACACCCTAGTCTAACCTATATAGGTCGGGTTGGGGCGTATAACACCTTACGGATCAAAAGTTATGGGCACCGAAGCGACGGAGACTTGGTCCCAAGCCCCACGCCCTCGGTTTGCGGGCCCAGCCTCTACATAAAGCGAAGTTGTCTTGCCTAAGGTATCGTGGGATTCGGTAATAGAAATGTGATAGATTAGGCTATCATCATTTTCGCAGCTAACGACGTACGATCCGGACGGAAAAACAGGGCAAAAGAAGAAAAGTGTCCCGAAATTGATGAAAATGTTCAATTTTGGGTTCTGAAAATAGGCGCAGCTAAGCAAGCTTGCCACCCCCGTCATAGAGCTCTCTGAGAGCTTTCCAACGGTTTGTTGTGCGCCGCGTAACTCCTTACGAATCAAAAGTTATGGGCATCGGAGCGACGGAGACCTGGTCCAAAGCCCTACGCCCTCGATTTGCAACCCCAGCCCCTGCTTGAGGTGAAGTTTTCTTGCACAAGGTGCCGTGGGATTCAGCAATAGAAATGTGATGGATTAGGTTGTCGTCCTTTTCGCGGCTCACGACGTACAATCCGTGACTGAAAAATAGTGCAAAAGAAGAAAAGTATCCCAAAATTGATGAAAATGTTCGAATTTGGTCTCCGAAAGTAGTGCAGCCGTGCAGGCTTGTTGTCTCTGTCGTAGAGCTCTTGAAGAGCTTTCCAACGGTATGTTGCGCGCCGCGTAACTCTTTACAAATCAAAAGTTATGGGCACCGAAGCGTCGGAGACCTAGTCCCAAGCCCTATGCCCTCGGTTTGTAGGCCCAGCCTCTACTTGAGGCGAAGTTGTCTTGCCCAAGGTGACATGGGATTCGGTAATAGAAATGTGATAGATTAGGTTGTCGTACTTTTTGCGGCTCACGACGTATGATCCGGGACGAAAAAATAGCGCAAGAGAAAAAAATGGTCCTGAAACTGATGAAAATGTTAGATTTTCGGCTCCTAAAATAGGCGCAGCCGATCAGGCTTTCTACCCCTGTCGTAGAGCTCTCGGAGAGCTTTCCAACGATACACTGTGCACCGCGTAACTCCTTACGGATCAAAAGTTATGGGCACCGAAGCGATGGAGACCTGGTCCCAAGCCCCAGCCCTCGATTTGTGGGCCCAGCCTCTACGTGAAGCTGAGTTGTCTTGCCCAAGGTGCCGTGGGATTTGGTAATAGAAATGTGATGGATTAGGTTGTCGTTCTTTTCGCAGCTCACGACGTACGATCCGGGATGGAAAAACAGCGCAAAAGAATAAAAGTGTCCCGAAACTAATGAAAATGTTCGATTTTGGTCTCCGAAAATAGGCGCAGCCGTGCAGGCTTGCTAACCCCGTCGTAGAGCTCTCGAAGACCTTTCCAACGGTATGCTTTGCGCCGCGTAACTCCTTAGGGATCAAAAGTTATGGGCACCGGAGCCACGGAGACCTAGTCTCAAGCCCCACGCCCTCAATTGCAGGCCCAGCCTCTACTTGAGGCGAAGTTGTCTTGCCCAAGGTGTCGTTGGATTCAGTAATAAAAATGTGATGGATTAGGTTGTTGTCTTTTTCATGGCACATGACGTACGATCCGAGACGGAAAAACAGTGCAAAAGAAGAAAAGTGTCCCGAAACTAATGAAAACATTCGATTTTGGTCTCCAAAAATAGCGCAGCCGTGCATGCCTACTGCCCCCGTCACAGAGCTCTCGGAGTGCTTTCCAACGGTATGCTATGCGCCACGTAAGTCCTTACGGATCAAAAGTTATGGGCACCGAAGCGACAGAGACCTTGTCCCAAGCCCCACGCCCTCGGTTTGCTGGCCCAGCCTCTACGTGAAGTAAAGTTGTCTTGCCCAAGGTGCCATGAGATTCGTTAATAGAAATGTGATGGATTAGGTTGTCATCTTTTCCGTGGCACACGACGTACGATCCGGGACGAAAAAATAGCACAAAAGAAGAAAAAGTGTCCCGAAACAGATGAAAACGTTTGATTTTGGGCTTCGAAAATAGGCGCAGCAGAGCAAGCTTGCTGCCCCCGTCGTCGAACTCTCAGATAGCTTTCCAACGATTCGTTGTGCGCCGCGTCACTTCTTACGGATCAAAAGTTATGGGCATCGGAGCGACGGAGACTTGGTCCCAAGCCCCACGCCCTTAGTTTGCGGGCCCTGCCTCTATATGAGGCGAAGTTGTCTTGCCCAAGGTGCTGTTGGATTCGGTAATAGAAATGTGTTGAATTAGGTTGTTGTCCTTTTTGCGGCTCACGACGTACGATCTGGGACGAAAAAATAGCGTAAAGGAAGAAAAGTGTCCCGAAACTGATGAAAACGTTCAATTTTGATCTATGAAAATAGGCACAGTTGAGCAGACTTACTGCCCCCGTAGTAGAGCTCTCGGAGAGCTTTCCATCGGTATGCTGTATGCCGCGTAACTCCTTACGGATCAAAAGTTATGGGCACCGAAGTGACGGAGACCTAGTCCCAAGCCCTAAGCCCACGGTTTGCGGGCCCAGCCTCTACTTGAGGCAAAATTGTCTTGCCCAAGGTACCGTGGGATTCGGTAATAGAAATGTGATGGATTAGGTTGTCGTGCTTTTCGCGGCTCACGACATACGATCCGGGACAGAAAAACAGCGTAAAAGAAGAAAAATGTCCTGAAACTGATGAAAACGTTCGATTTTGGTCTCCGAAAATAGTCGTAGCTGAGCAAGCTTGCTGCCCCTGTTGTAGAGCTCTCGGAGAGCTTTCCAACGGTATGTGGTGCACCGCGTAACACCTTATGGATCAAAAGTTATGGGCGCCGATGCGACAGAAACTTGGTCCCAAGCCCCACGCCCTTGGTTTGCGGGCCCAGCCTCTACATGAAGCGAAGTTTTCTTGCCTAAGGTGTCGTGCGATTCGGTAATAGAAATGTGAGGGATTAGGTTGTCGTCATTTTCGTGGCTCACAACGTATGATCAGGGACAGAAAAATAGGGAAAAGAAGAAAAGTGTCCCGAAACTGATGAAAATATTCAATTTTGGGCTCCGAAAATAGGCGCAGCTGAGTAGGCTTGCCTCCCCCGTCATAGAGCTCTCGGAGAGCTTTCCAACGGTGTGTTGTGCGCCGCGTAACTCCTTACGGATCAAAAGTTATGGGCACCGGAGCGACGAAAACCTGGTCCAAAGCCCTACGCCCTCGATTTGCGGGCCCAGCCTCTATTTGAGGTAAAGTTGTCTTGCACAAGGTTCCATGGGATTCGGTAATAGAAATGTGATGGATTAGGTTGTCGTCCATTTCGCGGCTCACGACGTACGATCTGGGATTGAAAAACAGCGCAAAAGAAGAAAAGTATCCCGAAACTGATTAAAATGTTCGAATTTGGTCTCTAAAAGTAGTGCAGCCGTGCAGGCTTGCTATCTCCGTCGTAGAGCTCTCAGAGAGCTTTCCAATTGTATGTTGTGCGACGCGTAACTCCTTACGGATCAAAAGTTATGGGCACCGAAGCGTCGGAGACCTAGTCCCAAGCCCTACGCCCTCGGTTTGCGGGCCCATCCTCTACTTGAGGCGAAGTTGTCTTGCCTAAGGTGTTGTGGGATTCGGTAATAGAAATGTGATGGATTAGGTTGTCGTCCTTTTCGCGGCTCATGACGTACGATCCGGGATGGAAAAACAGCGCAAAAGAAGAAAAGTGTCCTGAAACTGATGATAACATTCGATTTTGGTCCCCAAAAATAGTCGCAGCTGAGCAGGCTTGCTGCCCCTGTTGTAGAGCTCTCGGAGATCTTTCCAACGGTATGTTGTGCGCCGTGTAACACCTTACGGATCAAAAGTTATGGGCGTCGAAGCGACAGAGACTTGGTCCAAAGCCCCACGCCCTCGGTTTACGGGCCCAGCCTCTACATGAAGCGAAGTTATTTTGCCTAAGGTACCATGGGATTCGGTAATAGAAATGTGATGGATTAGGTTGTCGTCATTTTCGCAGCTCATGACGTACGATCCGGGACGAAAAAACATGGAAAAAGAAAAAAAGTGTCCCGAAATTGATGAAAATGTTCGATTTTGGGCTCCAAAAATAGGCGCAACTGAGCAGGCTTTCCGCCCCCGTCGTACAGCTCTCGGAGAGCTTTCCAACGGTTTGTTGTGCGCCGCGTAACTCCTTACGAATCAAAAGTTATGGGCACCGAAGCGACGGAGACCTGGTCCAAAGCCCTACGCCCTCGATTTGTGGGCCCAGCCCCTATTTGAGGCGAAGTTTTCTTGCACAAGGTGCCATGGGATTCAGTAATAGAAATGTGATGGATTAGGTTGTCGTCCTTTTCGGGGCTCACGACGTACGATCCGGGACTGAAAAACAGCGCAAAAGAAGAAAAGTATCCTGAAACTGATGAAAATGTTCGAATTTGGTCTCCGAAAGTAGCGCAGCCGTGCAGGCTTGCTATCTCTGTCGTAGAGCTCTCAGAGAGCTTTCCAACGGTATGTTGTGCGCCGCGTAACTCCTTACGGATCAAAAGTTATAGGCACCGAAGCGTTGGAGACCTAGTCCTAAGCCCTACGCCCTCGGTTTGCAGGCCCAGCCTCTACTTGAGGCGAAGTTGTCTTGCCCAAGGTGCCATGGGATTCGATAATAGAAATGTGATGGATTAGGTTGTCGTCCTTTTCACGACTAACGACGTATGATCCGGGACAGAAAAATAGCGCAACAGAAGAAAATGGTCCCGAAACTGATGAAAATGTTAGATTTTCGGCTCCTAAAACAGGCGCAACCGATCAGGCTTTCTGCCCCTGTCGTAGAGCTCTCGGAGAGCTTTCCAACAGTACACTGTGCGCCGCGTAACTCCTTACGGATCAAAAGTTATGGGCACCGAAGCGACGGAGACCTGGTCCCAAGCCCCACGCCCTCAATTTGTGGGCCTAGCCTCTATGTGAAGCGGAGTTGTCTTGCTCAAGGTGCCATGGGATTTGGTAATAGAAATGTGATGGATTAGGTTGTCGTTCTTTTCGCGGCTCACGACGTACGATCCGGGATGGAAAAACAACGCAAAAGAAGAAAAGTGTCCCGAAACTGATGAAAATGTTCGATTTTGGTCTCCGCAAATAGGCGTAGCCGTGCAGGCTTGCTACCCGCATCGTAGAGCTCTCGGAGACCTTTCCAACGCTATGTTTTGCGTCGCGTAACTCCATACGGATCAAAAGTTATGGGCACCGGAGCCACGGAGACCTAGTCCCAAGCCCTACGCCCTCGGCTGCGAGCCCAGCCTCTACTTGAGGCGAAGTTGTCTTGCCCAAGGTGCCATTGGATTCGGTAATAGAAATGTGATGGATTAGGTTGTCGTCCTTTTTGCGGCTCACGACATACGATCCGGGACGGAAAAACAGCGCAAAAGAAGAAAAGTGTCCCGAAACTAATGAAAACGTACGATTTTGGTCTCCAAAAACAGCGCAGCCGTGCATGCATGCTGCCTCCATTGTAGAGCTCTCGGAGAGCTTTCCAACGGTATGCTATGCGCCGTATAACTCCTTACGGATCAAAAGTTATGGGCACCGAAGCGACGGAGACCTAGTCCCAAGCCCCACGCCCTCGGTTTGCGGGCCCAGCCTCTACTTGAGGCGATATTGTCTTGCCCAAGGTGCCGTTGGATTCGATAATAGAAATGTGATGGATTAGGTTGTCATCCTTTTCGCGGCTCAGGACGTACAATCCGGGACGGAAAAACAGCGCAAAAGAAGAAAATGGTCCCGAAACTGATGAAAATGTTAGATTTTGGGCTCCGAAAACAGGCGCAGCCGAGCAGGCTTGCTACCCCTATAGTAGAGCTCTCGGAGAGCTTTCCAACGGTATTCTATGCACCACGTAACTCTTTACCGATCAAAAGTTATAGGCACCGGAGCGACGGATGTCACGCCCCAACCCGACCTATAGAGGTTAGACTAGGGAGTGATCTAAACATTCAAGTCCTTTCACGTACTTAATTGTTCAAGAAGGTTTACACTTAACGTTTAGCCTAAACTCCACAAATTCTCCGGAAAACCGGCAGCATAACGGCTGTAATTGGGCTCTTTAGTTTGACTTAGTTTTCTAAAGGCCTCCAAACTTTCAATCTCAAATTCATTTCCAACTAAGATTACTATTTATCACCAGTCGAAACGCCTGCTAGTCATCTCGAAGTCTCGTTTGATTAAAAACCTAGCATGATACTATGTCTCGTTTGTTTGTTAATCCTTGTTGCAAAAGTACTCGTTGATCTTAGCCTAACAATAAGTACCTATTTAAGATTGGATAGATTCATTTACTTAATCCTTTACCTGAGCCTGCGATAGATACTAATTAGTAGCGATAGCAAAAATGACCATAGTAGTGTCTATCTAGTTATGATCAGTACAAACCAAAATTAGACCCCAAATTACAACGGGGGTCATTTACAATACAACAACAAGTAACATAAGAAATAGTCTTCAAGCAACATATCGTTTACAAAATGGCCATAGTCAAGTAAGGCACGTAGGGAAAGCAATCATTCCAAGGAATCATCGTTAGGCACGTTGTCCTCGGGTACCTGTTCTTGGTCTTCTTCACCTGAGATGATAAAAGATGGTGAGTCCTTAAGAACTTAGCGAGGGGGAACGAGAAATAAGTTTTGAAACTCATTTTCCGGTTCAACTTATGAAAACCCTTTTGCAAGCATGACATATATCACAAGTAAGTACATAAAGTAATGTAAAAGTAAAAGAACACAATTACCCGTCTTTCCTCCCCGAGGTCCTCTAGGAACCAAGCGAGAGTACTTATACGCATAGTGAAAAGGATACGGTGAGATTTTGCTCTCAGTTCATTTCCAGTATCAGTTGTTGCGGTCGACATCAATTCATCCCCTTATCACGCTAAATGGGTGTACTCCGGATGTACCCCGAAATCCTACGACCCAACTCTCGGAGGAAGTCTAGCTCCCAAGCAAGAGAGAGAATTGGACAATGGTAGTCACGGTTGCACCAGCAAGCCCGATGCCGCCTGGTGTGCGTGAACGCAACCACGCCGGAATGAAAGGTTGCAACCTTGTATGCAATGTACATTTATGACCTTTAATATATCACATTAGGAGGACAACAAAGTAGGTTGCCTCTGAGCAGTAATAAGATTGCACATTGACAAGTAAACACGCGAGGCACAACATGACAAGTAATTTCATTTGAAAACAACATGGAGTTATATGAATATTAAACGGGCAGCCATGTAACACATGTAAATTAAGTCATATAACTCATTTCGAAGTTCACGTAATCAAATAATAAGATTATACAACATGCAACGACATCTACGTGGGACCGGGTGCAAGAAAGGCCTACTTGTCAACATGTAATCATCGAAATCATGTTTAGGGCTATGAGGGCAACTACGGGCAGCCTACTAATTACATAATTAAACACAATATCCATAGGATCAACACTTAGCGAGTTTTTCCTAGTCATTAGGGTTTCATTTCATGCTCATCCGTGCGATTAAGCCCTAAGTCGTCACGTAATTAAACTCAAGCCATGCATTGATTAATTAAAACACCCTCAAGCATTCAAAACAGTCCACACAACATCCAAGTGTCAAAATCCCAAGCATTTAATACAACAAGAGAAGTTACAATAATTTTCAAAGCAAATCCCTAATTGAAAATCTCACTGCAATGGTCTATTTTCTCACAATTATTGAGACAAGCAAAAAAACTCCAATTTCAGTGAACAAAATGTCAAATTAAATCTTAAGGAGTGAACTAAATCCAGAAACAAACCTCGCATCATTTGGAGTTCGGGTTCAAGAGTTATAGCCAAAACCGTGAGACTACGCAAAACTGTCCAGATTTGCACATATTTCAATACCTGTCGTTTTTTAGGACCTTAGAATCAGATTTAGCCTTAGTCTATTTCTGACAAAAATTTCCATAACTGAAAATTCTAGAAGCATGACAAATTTCATGCATTTTGGATATCATGTACTAAGTCAAAACTGGTTCGTTCTACAAGGACAGTGAATCTGCCAAAACCTGCTTCATTTTCCAGATTTTTCCAGATTTGGACACCTTTTTATGTTTTTCCATTTTGAGGACCTTAGAGTCAAAATTAGCTTTGGCCTATTTCTATGAAAAATGTTCTGAACTGGCAAAACTAGTCACCTATCAATTTTCGCTCATTTTTAACATCATTTACCTGGTTAAAATCACTTCGTTCCAACAGAACATAAAGCTGTCAAATACGCGATTTCACCTATCTTCACATTCTAGCCAAATATCTTGCCATGCATGTTTACAAAAGCTCATGTGCACGCATATATCACAAGTACAGAGGTAAAAATAGACATTCAAAGGCATGCATGTGGTTTTTAAAAGCTTTTCAAAGAAGTTTTAGCCCTCACCTTAGCAAGACAACAAAGAAGATGCACAAACTCTTGATGAAGCACAATGTCGACCTTTTTCCTTGCTTAGCCGAGAGACAACTTGAGATTTCTCTAATTCCTAGTTTAGTAACCATGTTATTAGTATGTGCAAGTGGCTAGAAAAAAAAGAAAATGAAATGGAAGCTAACAAACTTACCTAAGCCGAAATGAATGTGCTATGAGCTTGCATGTGCGACTTTTGCATTCTAGCTTGCTTGGTCGAGCTTCCTAGTAGCTTGCATGTCTTGAAGAACCTTTGGATGATGAACTTAAGCTATGGAGAGTAGAATTTCAGCTAGGGCCGAGAGAGAGAGAGAAGAATTGAGAGAGTGAGAGAAAAATGAGAGAAAGAAGGAAAGAATGAAAGAAAAATGAAAAGCTTGATGGGTTTGATGCTTGTGTCGGCCTAGGGCCTTGAAATTTCAGATTTTTGTGTCTTCAAGGAGCATAATTTTGAATCACCTAGCATGGGCACTTGCATATGTCGAGAATGGGTGCATTGGGTAGGGTTTTTTTGAGCCTTTTTTTTTTGTTTTGTGTCATAACATGTCATAGAATGTCTAAGAATAAGTTTTGAAATTGCAATGCATGCACAAAGGCTCCATGTGGTCAGCCAAGCTTGTGTTCAAATCTGAATTTTTGTCTTGTTTGAGCATTATTTAATTGAGTGCTTGGAATATGCCAAAGAATAAAGAATAAAGAATAAGAATGTCTAGCTTTTGGTGCAATTTCGTCTTCTAGTGCATTGACTTAACATTTTAATATTAGTTTTTAAAATATGCCAAAGAATTGGGTAGGGTTTTTCATAAGATTAACCGGAAAAGAGTTTTTAAAACGTTATCTCTCGTTCCTCCTCGCTGAGTTCATAAGGACTCACCCTCTTTTTTGTCACAGGTGAAGAAGATTTGGAACAGGTACCCGAAGAAAATGTGCTAGCTGATGAACCTTTGGAATGACTATGTGCATTGCGTGCTTTTCGTGAACACGAATGTTATTAGGGATGTTGTGTTTGATTGTAGACTGTTTATTTTGTTGATGTAAATGACCCCATTGTAATTTGGGTCTAATTTTTGGCTTGTACTAATTATAACCGGATGAACTCTTTATTGGTTGTTTGCTTTCATTATCTTGGTTAGTAGTTATCGTAGGCGTTTAAACCACTAGGTGAAGAATCAAACAAGTTAACTCTATTTAATTTCATTAGGTACTTATTCTAAGCTAAAGAATAATAGGTACTTGCATAATAGGAACTGGCAAATAAACGGGACATAGTTATCATGCTAGGCTTGTCAATCAAACGAGACTATCGAGATAAATTAGTAGGCATATCTATTGATAACAAAATAGGAAATTTTAGTTGGAATTAAATCAATGATTAAAGGTTTTGAGGTGTTTTAGAAGATTAGGTCAAACCAAAGGTCTTAAATATAGCCGTCACGCTGCCGGTTTTCCAGAAAAACTTTTGGAGTTCTAGGCCAACGTTAAGCATTAAATCATAACAAAAGGCTAAGCCTATGAAATAGTATGAATGAATTAGGTCATACCCTAGTTTAGACTCCTTAGTTAGGGTTGGGGCGTGACAGCGTAACTCCTTACGGATCAAAAGTTATGGGCACCGGAGTGACGGAGACCAAGTCCCAAGCCCCACGCCCTCAATTTGCAGGCCCAGCCTCTACTTGAGGCGAAGTTGTCTTGCCCAAGGTACCGTGGGATTCGGTAATAGAAATGTGTTGGATTAGGTTGTCGTCCTTTTCGCGGTTCATGACGTACGATCCGGGATGGAAAAACAGCGCAAAAGAAGAAAAATGTCCCAAACCAGATGAAAATATTAGATTTTGGTCTCTGAAAATAGGCGCAGCTGAGCAGTCTTGCTGCCCCCGTCGTAGAGCTCGCGTAGTGCTTTCCAACGGTATGTTGTACGCCACATAACTCCTTATGAATCAAAAGTTATGGGCACCGGAGCGACTGAGACCTAGTCCCAAGCCCCACGCTCTCGGTTTCTAGGCCCAACCTCTACTTGAGGTAAAGTTGTCTTGCCCAAGGTGCCATGGGATTCGGTAATACAAATGTGATATATTAGGTTGTCATCCTTTTCGCGGCTCACGACATACGATCCGGGAGGGAAAAACAGCGAAAAAGAAGAAAAGTGTCCTAAAATTGATGAAAACGTTTGATTTTGGTCTCCGAAAAGAGGCACAGGCAAGCAGGCTTGCTGCCCCCGTCGTAGCATTTTTCAACGATATGTTGTTCGCTGCGTAACTCCTTACGGATCAAAAATTATAGGCACTGAAGCGACGGAGACCTGGTCCTAAGCCCCACACCCTCGGTTTACGGGCCCAGCCTCTACATGAAGTGAAGTTGTCTTGCCCAAGGTACAATGGGATTCGATAATAGAAATGTGATGGATTAGGTTGTCGTCCTTTTCGCGGCTCACGACGTACAATACGGGACGGAAAAACAGCGCAAAAGAAGAAAAGTATCCCGAAACTGATGAAAACATTCAATTTTTGGCTCCAAAAATAGGCGCAGCATATCTGGCTTGCTGCCCCCAATAGTAGAGCTCTCGGAGAGCTTTCCAACAGTTTGTTGTGCACCACATAACTCCTTACAGATCAAAAGTTATGGGCACCAGAGCGACGGAGACCTGGTCCCAAGCCCCACGCCCTCGGTTTGAAGGCCCAGCCTCTACTTGAGGTGAAGTTGTCTTGCCTAAGATGCCGTGGGATTCAGTAATAGAAATGTGATGGATTAGGTTGTCGTCCTTTTTGCGGCTCACGACGTACGATTTGGGACAGAAAAATAGCGCAAAAGAAGAAAATGGTCCCAAAACTGATGAAAATGTTAGATTTTGGGCTCTGAAAATAGGCGCAGCCGAGCAGGCTTGCTACCCCTATCGTAGAGCTCTCGGAGAGCTTTCCAACGGTATGTTGTGCGCCGTGTAACTCCTTACAGATCAAAAGTTATGGGCACCGGAACGACGGAGACCTAGTCCCAAGTCCCACGCCCTCGGTTTGCGAACCCAACCTCTACTTGAGGCGAAGTTTTCTTGCCCAAGGTGCCATGGGATTCGGTAATAGAAATGTGATGGATTAGGTTGTCGTCCTTTTCGCGTCTCATGACGTACGATCCAGGACGAAAAAACAGCGCAAAAGGAGAAAAGTGACCCGAAACTGATGAAAATGTTCGATTTCATTCTTCAAAAATAGGCGCAACCGTGCAGGCTTGTTGTCCTAGTCGTAGAGCTCTCGGAGAGCTTTCCAACGGTATGTTGTGCACCACGTAACTCCTTACAGATCAAAAGTTTTGGGCACCAAAGCGACGGAGACCTGGTCCTAAGCCCCACACCCTCGGTTTGTGGGCCCAGTCTCTACTTGAGGGGAAGTTGTCTTGCCCAAGGTGTCGTGGGATTTAGTAATAGAAATGTAATTGATTAGGTTGTCGTTCTTTTCCCGGCTCACGACGTACGATCCGGGACGAAAAAACAGCTCAAAAGAAGAAAAGTGTCCTGAAACTGATGAAAATGTTCTATTTTGGTCTCCGAAAATAGTGCAGCCTTGTAGGCTTACTGCCCCTGTCGTAGAGCTCTCAGAGAGCTTTCCAACGGTATGTTGTGCATACCTCCTTACGGATCAAAAGTTATGGGCACCGAAGCGACGGAGACCTAGTCCTAAGCCCTACGCCCTCGATTTGCGGGCCCAGCCTTTACTTGAGGCAAAGTTGTCTTGCCCAATGTACCGTAGGATTCGGTAATAAAAATGTGATGGATTAGGTTGTCGTCCTTTTCGGGGCTCACGACGTATGATCCGGGACGAAAAAATAGCACGAAAAAAGAAAAGTGTCCCGAAACTGATGAAAACGTTCAATTTTGGACTCTTAAAATAGCCGCAATTGAGCAGTCTTGCAGCCACCGTCGTAGAGCTCTTGGAGAGCTTTCCAACGGTATGTTTTGCGCTGCGTAACTCCTTAAGTATCAAACGTTATCGGCACTAGAGCGACGGAGGCCTGGTCCCAAGCCCCACGCCCTTGGTTTGCGGGCCCAGCCTCTACATGAGATGAAGTTGTCTTGCCCAAGATGCTATGGGATTCGGTAATAGAAATGTGATGGATTAGGTTGTCGTCCTTTTCATAGCTCATGACGTACGATTTGGGACGAAAAAACAACGCAAAAGAAGAAAAGTGTCCCGAAATTGATGAAAGCATTTGATTTTGGTCTCCGAAAATAGGTACAGCCATGTAGGCTTACTGCCCCTATCGTAGAGCTCTCGAAGAGCTTTCCAACGGTATGCTGTGCGCCGCGTAACGCCTTACGGATCAAAAGTTATAGGCACTAAAGCGACGGAGACCTGGTCCCAAGCCCGACGCCCTCGGTTTGCAGGCCCAGCCTCTACGTGAAGTGAAGTTGTTTTGCCCAAGGTGCCATGGGATTTGGTAATAGAAATGTGATGAATTAGGTTGTCGTCTTTTTTGCGGCTCACGACATAATATCCGGGATAGAAAAATAGCGCAAAAAATGAAAAGTGTCCCGAAACTGATGAAAACATTCGATTTTGGGCTCTGAAAAAAGGCGCAGCTGTGCAGGCTTGCTGTCCTATCGTAGAGCTCTCGGAGACCTTTCCAACGGTATGTTGTGCACCTTGTAACTCCTTACAGATCAAAAGTTATGGGCACCAAAGCGACGGAGACTTGGTCCCAAGCCCCACACCCTCGGTTTGCGGGCCCAGTCTCTACTTGAGGCAAAGTTCTCTTGCCCAAGGTGCCATGGGATTCAGTAATAGAAATGTAATTGATTAGGTTGTTGTCCTTTTCGCGGCTCACGACGTACGATCCGGGACGAAAAAACATCGCAAAAGAAGAAAAGTGTCCCAAAATTGATGAAAATGTTCGATTTTGGTCTCCAAAAATAGTGCAGCCTTGTAGGCTTGCTGCCCCCATAGTAGAGCTCTCGGAGAGCTTTCCAACGGTATGCTGTACGCCGTGTAACTCCTTATGGATCAAAATTTATGGGCACCGAAGCGACGGAGACCTAGTCCCAAGCCCTACGTCCTCGGTTTGTGGGCCCATCCTCTACTTGAGGCGAAGTTGTCTTGCCCAAGGTGCCGTGGTATTCGGTAATAGAAATGTGATGGATTAGGTTGTCGTACTTTTCGCGGCTCACGACGTACGATACGAGACGGAAAAACAGCGCAAAAGAAGAAAAGTGCCCTGAAACTGATGAAAGCTTTCAATTTTGATCTCCGAAAATAGTCGCAACTGTGTAGGCTGGCTGCCCCATGGTAGAGCTCTCGGAGAGCTTTCCAACGGTATACTGTGCGCCGCGTAACACGTTACGGATCAAAAGTTATGGGCGCTGAATCTACGGAGATTTGGTCCCAAGCCCTACGCCCTCGGTTTGCGGGCCCATCCTTTACATGAAGCGAAGTTGTTTTGCCTAAGGTGCCGTGGGATTTGGTAATAGAAATGTGATGGATTAGGTTATCATCATTTTCGCAGCTCACGACGTACGATTTGGGATGAAAAAATAGGGCAAAAGAAGAAAATTGTCCCGAAACTGATGAAAATGTTCGATTTTGGGCTCCGAAAATAGGCACAGCTGACAGGCTTACTACACCCATCGTAGAGCTCTCGGAGAGCTTTCCAACGGTTTGTTGTATGCCGCGTAACTCCTTACGAATCAAAAGTTATGTGCACCGGAGCGACAGAGACCTGGTCCAAAGCCCTACGCCCTCGATTTGCGGGCCCAGCCTTTACTTGAGGCGAAGTTGTCTTGCAGAAGGTACCATGGCATTCGGTAATAGAAATATGATGGATTAAGTTGTCGTCCTTTTCGCAGCTCACGACGTAAGATCCGGGACTGAAAAACAGCGCAAAAGAAGAAAAGTATGTGAAACTGATGAAAATATTCGAATTTCGTATCTGAAAGTAGCGCAACCGTGCAGGCTTGTTGTCTCAGTCTTCGAGCTCTCGGAGAGCTTTCCAACTATATGTTGTGCGTCGTGTAACTCCTTACGGATCAAACGTTATTGGCACCGAAGCGTCGGAGACCTAGTCCCAAGCCTTACGCCATCGGTTTGCGGGCCCAGCCTCTACTTGAGGCAAAGTTGTCTTGCCCAAGGTGCCTTGGGATTCGGTAATAGAAATGTGATGGATTAGGTTGTCATCATTTCCGCAGCTCACGATGTATGATCCGGGACGAAAAAATAGCGTAAAAAAAGAAAATGGTCCCGAAACTGATAAAAATGTTAGATTTTTGGCTCCTAAAACAGGCGCAGCATATCAGGCTTTCTGCCCTTGTCGTAGAGCTCTCAGAGAGCTTTCCAACGGTACGCTGTGCGCTGCGTAACTCCTTACGGATCAAAAGTTATGGACACCGAAGCGACGGAGACTTGGTCCCAAGCCTCACGCCCTCGGTTTGTGGGCCCAGCCTCTACTTGAAGCGGAGTTCTCTTGCCCAAGGTGCCGTGGGATTTGGTAATAAAAATGTGATGGATTAGGTTGTCGTTCTTTTCGCAGCTCACGACGTACGATCCGGGATGAAAAATCAGCGCAAAAGAAGAAAAGTGTCCCGAAACTAATGAAAATGTTCTATTTTTGTCTTCGAAAATAGGCGCAGCCGTGTAGGCTTGCTACCCAGGTCGAAGAGCTCTCGGAGACCTTTCCAACGGTATGCTTTGCGCCCTGTAACTCCTTACGGATCAAAAGTTATGGGCACCGGAGCCACGGAGACTTAGTCCCAAGCCCCACGCCCTCGGTTGCGGGCCCACCCTCTACTTGAGGCGAAGTTGTCTTGCCCAAGGTGTCGTTGGATTCGGTAATAGAAATGTGATGGATTAGGTTGTCGTCCTTTTCGCAGCTTACGACGTACGATCCGGGACGGAAAAACAGCGCAAAAGAAGAAAAGTGTCCCGAAACTGATGAAAATGTTCGATTTTGGTCTCCAAAAGTAGTGCAACCGTGCATGCATGCTGCCCCCATAGTAGAGCTTTGGGAGAGCTTTCCAACGGTATGCTATGCGCCGCGTAACTCCTTACGGATCAAAAGTTATGGGCACCGAAGCGACGGAGACCTAGTCCCAAGCCTAGCGCCCTCGGTTTGTGAGCCCAGCCTCTACTTGATGCGATGTTGTATTGCCCAAGGTGCCATTGGATTTGGTAATAGAAATGTGATGGATTAGGTTGTCGCCCTTTTCACGGCTCATGACGTACAATCCAGGACGAAAAAATAGCACAAAAAAAGAAAATGGTCCCGAAACTGATGAAAATGTTCTATTTTGGGCTCCGAAATACGTGCAGCTGAGCAGGCTTGCTACCCCTATCATAGAGCTCTTGGAGAGCTTTCCAACGGTATGTTGTGCGCCGCGTAACTCATTATGAATCAAAAGTTATGGACACCAGAGCGACGAAGACCTAGTCCCAAGTCCCACGCCCTCGGTTTACGTACCCAGCCTCTACTTGAGGCGAAGTTGTCTTGCCCAAGGTGCCGTTGCATTCGGTAATAGAAATGTGATGGATTTGGTTGTCGTCCTTTTCGCAGCTCACAACATACGATCCGGGACGGAAAAACATCGCAAAAGTAGAAAAGTGTCCCGAAACTGAAGAAAAAATTTGATTTTGGTCTCTGAAAGTAGCGCAGCTATGCAGGCTTGTTGTCCCTATCGTAGAGCTCTCGGAGAGCTTTCCAACGGTATGCTGTGCGCCGAGTAACTCCTTACGGATCAAAAGTTATGGGCACCGAAGCGACGGAGACCTAGTCCCAAGCCCTACGCCCTCGGTTTGTGGGCCCAGCCTCTACTTGAGGCGAAGTTGTCTTGCCCAAGGTGCCATGGAATTCGGTAATAGAAATGTGATGGATTAGGTTGTCATCCTTTTCGCGGCTCACGACGTACGATCCGGGACGGAAAAATAGCGCAAAAGAAGAAAAGTGTCCCGAAACTGATGAAAATGTTCGATTTTGGTCTTTGAAAATAGGCGTAGCTGAGCAGTCTTGCTGCCCCCATTGTAGAGCTCTCGAAGAGCTTTCCAACGGTATGTTGTGTGCCGCGTAACTCCTTACGTATAAAAAGTTATGGACACCGGATTGACGGAGACCTGCTCCCAAGCCCCACGCCCTCGGTTTGCGGGCCCAGCCTTTACATGAGGTGAAGTTGTCTTGCCCAAGGTTCCATGGGATTCGGTAATAGAAATGTGATGGATTAGGTTGTCGTCCTTTTTTCGGCTCACGATATACGATCCGGGATGAAAAAACAGCGCAAAAGAAGAAAAGTGTCCCAAAACTGATGAAAATATTTGATTTTGATCTCTGAAAATAGGTACAGTTGAACAGACTTGCTGCCCCCGTAGTAGAGCTCTCGGAGAGCTTTCTAACGGTATGCTATACGCCATGTAACTCCTTACGGATCAAAAGTTATGGGCACCGAAGTGACGGAGACCTAGTCCCAAGCCCTACGCCCTCGGTTTGTGGGCCCAGCCTCTACTTGAGGCGAAGTTGTCTTGCCCAAGGTGCCATGGGATTCGCTAATAGAAATGTGATGGATTAGGTTGTCTTCCTTTTCACGGCTCACGACGTACGATCCGGGACGAAAAAACAGCGCAAAAGAAAAAAAGTGTCCTGAAACTGATGAAAACGTTCGATTTTGGTCTCTGAAAATAGTCGCAGCTAAGCAGGCTTGCTGCCCCCGTCGTAGAGCTCTCAGAGAGCTTTCCAACAGTATGCTGTGCGCCGCGTAACATGTGAAGCTCGACATCGATTTGCATGCGATACCTCGTTTCGTGTGCCCTAACCTAGATTTACGTGTCTTGACCTAGGTTTAAGAATTGTGTTTCGTTTTGTGTGTTTTGCATTGAATTGCATGCATTTGTTTAGGGTTGCGTGCATTTACTTGGGAAACGTGCAATCGTCTCGTAGTTCATGTCGTACCTCGTAGTGCATGCCCTAGACCTAGGAAAGCGTGCCCTCACACTAATCAAGAAAGCATCTTACACGAAACACTAGATCATTAATTAATCCTACAAACTCCACTAACTAATATTAAATTGCTAATTCAACCCACTAGAAGACAAAATCTCACAAAAAACGAGGCATTCTTTATTCTTTATTCTTTATTCTTTGCATATCCCAAACAGACAATTAAATATTGCTCAACCAAGACAAAAATTCAGATTTTGCACAAGCCTTGGCCGACCAACTCTTGCACTTGTGCATGCATTCCAATTTCAAATTCTATTCCTAGACATCCTATGACAATCTATGACACAATGCATAAAAAATTAGGCTCAAAACTCTACCCAAGGCTCCATATTCTCGACCCATCCTCTTGCCATGCTAGGTGATTCAAAATTATGCTTCTTGAAGACACAAATCTGAATTTTACAAGGCCCTAGGCCAACATATGCAATAAACATTCCAAGCTTTCATTTTTCTTTCATTCTTTTTCTCTTTCTCTCATTTCTTCTCTCACTCTCTCATATCCTAAGGCTCTTCAAGACCTCCAAGCTACCAAGGAACTCCACCAAGCAAAGCTAGAGTGCAAGAGATGCACATACAAGCTCATTAAACATCCATTTCGGCTTAGGTGAGTTTGTTAACTTCCATTTCATTTTCTTCTTGTTCTAACCACATGCACCTACTAAGAACTTGGTTACCAAGCTAGGAAATTAGAGAAATATCAAGTGGTCTCTCGGCTAAGCAAGGAAAAGAGTCAATCTTGTGCATCCTCAAGAGTTTGTGCATCTTCTTTGTTGTCTTGCTACGGTGAGGGCTAAAACTTCTTGAAAATCTTCCAAAAACCACATGCATGCCTTTAAATGTCTATCTTTACTTCTGTACTTGTGATATATGTGTGTTCATGAGCTTTTGTAAACATGCATGGCAAGATATTTGGCTAGAATGTGATGTTATATGAAATCGCGTATGGGACAGTCTTCTGTCTTGTTGGTACGAGGTGATTTTGACCACGTAAATGAGGTTGAAAATGTGTGAAAATTGGTAGGTGACTATTTTTTCCAGTTCCGAGCATTTTTTGCAGAAATAGGCCAAAGCTAATTTTGACTCTAAGATCCTAAAAATGGCAAAATATTAAAAGGTGTCCAAATTTGGAAAGTCTAGAAAAATGAAGTAGGCTTTGGCAGATTCACTGACCTTGTAGAACAAACCCATTTTGACTTAGTAAATGATATCCAAAATGCATGAAAATTGGTTTACTGCTAGATTTTTTAGTTCTGAAAATTTTTGTCAGAAATGCACTAAGGCTAAATCTGACCCTAAGGCCCTAAAAAATGACAAGTATTGAAATGTGTGCAAATCTGGACAGTTTTGCGTAGTCTCACGGTTTTGGCTATAACTATTGAACCTGAACTCCAAATGATATAAGGTTTGTTTCTGAATTTAGTTCACTCCTTAAGCTTTAATTTGACATCTTGTTCACTAGAATTGGAGATTGTTTGATTGTCTCAATGATTGTGAGAAAACAGTCCATTGCAGTGAGGGTTTCACCTATTGATATGCTTAGAAAAATAATTGTAGCTTCTCTTGTTGTATTAAATGCTTGGGATTGTGGCATTTGGATGTTGTGTGGACTGTTTTTAATACTTGAGGGTTTTTGAATTAATCAATGCATGGCTTGAGTTTAATTACGAGATGACTTGGGGCTTAATCGCACGGGTAAGCACGAATTGAAGCCCTAGTGACTAGGTAAACTCACTAAGTGTTGATCCTATGGATATCGTGTTTGATTATGTAATTAGTAGGCTGCCCGTAGTTTCCTTCATAGCCCTAAACATGATTTTGATGATTACATGTTGACAAGTAGGCCTTTCTTGCATCCGGTCCCACATAGATGTCATTGCATGTTGAATAATCTTGTTATATGATTTGATTTACATGCGTTACATGGCTGCCCGTTTAATATTCATATAACTCCATGTGCTTTATAAGTGAAATTACCTGTCATATCGTGCCTCGCTTGTTTACTTGTCAATGTGCAATCTTATGACTGCTCGGAGGCAACCTACTTTGTTGACCTCCAAATGTGATATATTAAATGTTATAAATGTGCATTGCATACAAGGTTGCAACCTTTCATTCTGGCGTGGTAGCATTCACGCACACCGGGCGGCATCGGGCTTACCGGTGCAACCGTGACTACCATTGTCCAATTCCCTCTCTCGCTTGGGGGCTAGACTTCCTCGGAGAGTTGGGTCGTAGGATTTTGGGGTACATCCGGAGTACACCCATTTGGCATGATAAGGGGATGATTTGAAGTCGGTCGCAACAACTGATACTAGAAAAGAACTGAGAGCAAAAACTCACTATATCCTTTTTACTATGTGTATAAGTACTTTCGCTTGGTTCCTAGAGGACCTCGAGGATGAAAAATGGGTAATTGTGTTCTTTTACTTTTACATTACATTAAGTACTTACTTGTGATATATGTCATGCTTGCCAAAAGGGTTTTCATAAGTTGAACCGGAAAATGAGTTTCAAAACTTATTTCTTGTTTCCCCTGGCTGAGTTCATAAGGACTCACCCTCTTTTATCATCTAAGGTGAAGAAGACTAGGAACAGGTACCCGAGGACGACGTGCCTAATGATGATTCCTTGGAATGATTGCTTGTCCTATGTGCCTTACTTGACTATGGCCATTTTGTGAACGATATGTTGCTTGAAGACTATTTCTTATTTTGCTTGTTGTTGTATTGTAAAAGACCCCCGTTGTAATTTAGGGTCTAATTTTGGCTTGTACTAATCATAACTAGATAAACACTACTATGGTCGTTTTGCTATCGTTATTGGCTAGTATCTATCATAGGAATATGAAGTATCAGGTAAGGATTAAGTAAAATGAACCTATCCAATCTTAAGCAGGTACTCATTGTTAAGCTAAGGTCAACAGGTACTTTTGTAACGAGGATTAACAAACAAACGAGACATAGTAACATTCTAAGTTATTAATCAAACGAGACTTCGAAATAACTAGTAGGCGTTTCGATTGGTAATAAATAGTAATCTTAGTTAGAAACGAAATTGAGATTGAAAATTTTGAGGCGTTTAGAGAATTAGGTCAAACTAAAGAGCTCAATTACAACCGTTATGCTGCCGGTTTTTCAGAGAATTTATGGAGTTTAGGCTAAAACGTTGAGTGTTAAAGCCTCTTGAACGATTAAGTACGTGATATGACTTGAATGTTTAGATCACACCCTAGTCTAACCTATATAGGTCGGGTTGGGGCGTATAACACCTTACGGATCAAAAGTTATGGGCACCGAAGCGACGGAGACTTGGTCCCAAGCCCCACGCCCTCGGTTTGCGGGCCCAGCCTCTACATAAAGCGAAGTTGTCTTGCCTAAGGTATCGTGGGATTCGGTAATAGAAATGTGATAGATTAGGCTATCATCATTTTCGCAGCTAACGACGTACGATCCGGACGGAAAAACAGGGCAAAAGAAGAAAAGTGTCCCGAAATTGATGAAAATGTTCAATTTTGGGTTCTGAAAATAGGCGCAGCTAAGCAAGCTTGCCACCCCCGTCATAGAGCTCTCTGAGAGCTTTCCAACGGTTTGTTGTGCGCCGCGTAACTCCTTACGAATCAAAAGTTATGGGCATCGGAGCGACGGAGACCTGGTCCAAAGCCCTACGCCCTCGATTTGCAACCCCAGCCCCTGCTTGAGGTGAAGTTTTCTTGCACAAGGTGCCGTGGGATTCAGCAATAGAAATGTGATGGATTAGGTTGTCGTCCTTTTCGCGGCTCACGACGTACAATCCGTGACTGAAAAATAGTGCAAAAGAAGAAAAGTATCCCAAAATTGATGAAAATGTTCGAATTTGGTCTCCGAAAGTAGTGCAGCCGTGCAGGCTTGTTGTCTCTGTCGTAGAGCTCTTGAAGAGCTTTCCAACGGTATGTTGCGCGCCGCGTAACTCTTTACAAATCAAAAGTTATGGGCACCGAAGCGTCGGAGACCTAGTCCCAAGCCCTATGCCCTCGGTTTGTAGGCCCAGCCTCTACTTGAGGCGAAGTTGTCTTGCCCAAGGTGACATGGGATTCGGTAATAGAAATGTGATAGATTAGGTTGTCGTACTTTTTGCGGCTCACGACGTATGATCCGGGACGAAAAAATAGCGCAAGAGAAAAAAATGGTCCTGAAACTGATGAAAATGTTAGATTTTCGGCTCCTAAAATAGGCGCAGCCGATCAGGCTTTCTACCCCTGTCGTAGAGCTCTCGGAGAGCTTTCCAACGATACACTGTGCACCGCGTAACTCCTTACGGATCAAAAGTTATGGGCACCGAAGCGATGGAGACCTGGTCCCAAGCCCCAGCCCTCGATTTGTGGGCCCAGCCTCTACGTGAAGCTGAGTTGTCTTGCCCAAGGTGCCGTGGGATTTGGTAATAGAAATGTGATGGATTAGGTTGTCGTTCTTTTCGCAGCTCACGACGTACGATCCGGGATGGAAAAACAGCGCAAAAGAATAAAAGTGTCCCGAAACTAATGAAAATGTTCGATTTTGGTCTCCGAAAATAGGCGCAGCCGTGCAGGCTTGCTAACCCCGTCGTAGAGCTCTCGAAGACCTTTCCAACGGTATGCTTTGCGCCGCGTAACTCCTTAGGGATCAAAAGTTATGGGCACCGGAGCCACGGAGACCTAGTCTCAAGCCCCACGCCCTCAATTGCAGGCCCAGCCTCTACTTGAGGCGAAGTTGTCTTGCCCAAGGTGTCGTTGGATTCAGTAATAAAAATGTGATGGATTAGGTTGTTGTCTTTTTCATGGCACATGACGTACGATCCGAGACGGAAAAACAGTGCAAAAGAAGAAAAGTGTCCCGAAACTAATGAAAACATTCGATTTTGGTCTCCAAAAATAGCGCAGCCGTGCATGCCTACTGCCCCCGTCACAGAGCTCTCGGAGTGCTTTCCAACGGTATGCTATGCGCCACGTAAGTCCTTACGGATCAAAAGTTATGGGCACCGAAGCGACAGAGACCTTGTCCCAAGCCCCACGCCCTCGGTTTGCTGGCCCAGCCTCTACGTGAAGTAAAGTTGTCTTGCCCAAGGTGCCATGAGATTCGTTAATAGAAATGTGATGGATTAGGTTGTCATCTTTTCCGTGGCACACGACGTACGATCCGGGACGAAAAAATAGCACAAAAGAAGAAAAAGTGTCCCGAAACAGATGAAAACGTTTGATTTTGGGCTTCGAAAATAGGCGCAGCAGAGCAAGCTTGCTGCCCCCGTCGTCGAACTCTCAGATAGCTTTCCAACGATTCGTTGTGCGCCGCGTCACTTCTTACGGATCAAAAGTTATGGGCATCGGAGCGACGGAGACTTGGTCCCAAGCCCCACGCCCTTAGTTTGCGGGCCCTGCCTCTATATGAGGCGAAGTTGTCTTGCCCAAGGTGCTGTTGGATTCGGTAATAGAAATGTGTTGAATTAGGTTGTTGTCCTTTTTGCGGCTCACGACGTACGATCTGGGACGAAAAAATAGCGTAAAGGAAGAAAAGTGTCCCGAAACTGATGAAAACGTTCAATTTTGATCTATGAAAATAGGCACAGTTGAGCAGACTTACTGCCCCCGTAGTAGAGCTCTCGGAGAGCTTTCCATCGGTATGCTGTATGCCGCGTAACTCCTTACGGATCAAAAGTTATGGGCACCGAAGTGACGGAGACCTAGTCCCAAGCCCTAAGCCCACGGTTTGCGGGCCCAGCCTCTACTTGAGGCAAAATTGTCTTGCCCAAGGTACCGTGGGATTCGGTAATAGAAATGTGATGGATTAGGTTGTCGTGCTTTTCGCGGCTCACGACATACGATCCGGGACAGAAAAACAGCGTAAAAGAAGAAAAATGTCCTGAAACTGATGAAAACGTTCGATTTTGGTCTCCGAAAATAGTCGTAGCTGAGCAAGCTTGCTGCCCCTGTTGTAGAGCTCTCGGAGAGCTTTCCAACGGTATGTGGTGCACCGCGTAACACCTTATGGATCAAAAGTTATGGGCGCCGATGCGACAGAAACTTGGTCCCAAGCCCCACGCCCTTGGTTTGCGGGCCCAGCCTCTACATGAAGCGAAGTTTTCTTGCCTAAGGTGTCGTGCGATTCGGTAATAGAAATGTGAGGGATTAGGTTGTCGTCATTTTCGTGGCTCACAACGTATGATCAGGGACAGAAAAATAGGGAAAAGAAGAAAAGTGTCCCGAAACTGATGAAAATATTCAATTTTGGGCTCCGAAAATAGGCGCAGCTGAGTAGGCTTGCCTCCCCCGTCATAGAGCTCTCGGAGAGCTTTCCAACGGTGTGTTGTGCGCCGCGTAACTCCTTACGGATCAAAAGTTATGGGCACCGGAGCGACGAAAACCTGGTCCAAAGCCCTACGCCCTCGATTTGCGGGCCCAGCCTCTATTTGAGGTAAAGTTGTCTTGCACAAGGTTCCATGGGATTCGGTAATAGAAATGTGATGGATTAGGTTGTCGTCCATTTCGCGGCTCACGACGTACGATCTGGGATTGAAAAACAGCGCAAAAGAAGAAAAGTATCCCGAAACTGATTAAAATGTTCGAATTTGGTCTCTAAAAGTAGTGCAGCCGTGCAGGCTTGCTATCTCCGTCGTAGAGCTCTCAGAGAGCTTTCCAATTGTATGTTGTGCGACGCGTAACTCCTTACGGATCAAAAGTTATGGGCACCGAAGCGTCGGAGACCTAGTCCCAAGCCCTACGCCCTCGGTTTGCGGGCCCATCCTCTACTTGAGGCGAAGTTGTCTTGCCTAAGGTGTTGTGGGATTCGGTAATAGAAATGTGATGGATTAGGTTGTCGTCCTTTTCGCGGCTCATGACGTACGATCCGGGATGGAAAAACAGCGCAAAAGAAGAAAAGTGTCCTGAAACTGATGATAACATTCGATTTTGGTCCCCAAAAATAGTCGCAGCTGAGCAGGCTTGCTGCCCCTGTTGTAGAGCTCTCGGAGATCTTTCCAACGGTATGTTGTGCGCCGTGTAACACCTTACGGATCAAAAGTTATGGGCGTCGAAGCGACAGAGACTTGGTCCAAAGCCCCACGCCCTCGGTTTACGGGCCCAGCCTCTACATGAAGCGAAGTTATTTTGCCTAAGGTACCATGGGATTCGGTAATAGAAATGTGATGGATTAGGTTGTCGTCATTTTCGCAGCTCATGACGTACGATCCGGGACGAAAAAACATGGAAAAAGAAAAAAAGTGTCCCGAAATTGATGAAAATGTTCGATTTTGGGCTCCAAAAATAGGCGCAACTGAGCAGGCTTTCCGCCCCCGTCGTACAGCTCTCGGAGAGCTTTCCAACGGTTTGTTGTGCGCCGCGTAACTCCTTACGAATCAAAAGTTATGGGCACCGAAGCGACGGAGACCTGGTCCAAAGCCCTACGCCCTCGATTTGTGGGCCCAGCCCCTATTTGAGGCGAAGTTTTCTTGCACAAGGTGCCATGGGATTCAGTAATAGAAATGTGATGGATTAGGTTGTCGTCCTTTTCGGGGCTCACGACGTACGATCCGGGACTGAAAAACAGCGCAAAAGAAGAAAAGTATCCTGAAACTGATGAAAATGTTCGAATTTGGTCTCCGAAAGTAGCGCAGCCGTGCAGGCTTGCTATCTCTGTCGTAGAGCTCTCAGAGAGCTTTCCAACGGTATGTTGTGCGCCGCGTAACTCCTTACGGATCAAAAGTTATAGGCACCGAAGCGTTGGAGACCTAGTCCTAAGCCCTACGCCCTCGGTTTGCAGGCCCAGCCTCTACTTGAGGCGAAGTTGTCTTGCCCAAGGTGCCATGGGATTCGATAATAGAAATGTGATGGATTAGGTTGTCGTCCTTTTCACGACTAACGACGTATGATCCGGGACAGAAAAATAGCGCAACAGAAGAAAATGGTCCCGAAACTGATGAAAATGTTAGATTTTCGGCTCCTAAAACAGGCGCAACCGATCAGGCTTTCTGCCCCTGTCGTAGAGCTCTCGGAGAGCTTTCCAACAGTACACTGTGCGCCGCGTAACTCCTTACGGATCAAAAGTTATGGGCACCGAAGCGACGGAGACCTGGTCCCAAGCCCCACGCCCTCAATTTGTGGGCCTAGCCTCTATGTGAAGCGGAGTTGTCTTGCTCAAGGTGCCATGGGATTTGGTAATAGAAATGTGATGGATTAGGTTGTCGTTCTTTTCGCGGCTCACGACGTACGATCCGGGATGGAAAAACAACGCAAAAGAAGAAAAGTGTCCCGAAACTGATGAAAATGTTCGATTTTGGTCTCCGCAAATAGGCGTAGCCGTGCAGGCTTGCTACCCGCATCGTAGAGCTCTCGGAGACCTTTCCAACGCTATGTTTTGCGTCGCGTAACTCCATACGGATCAAAAGTTATGGGCACCGGAGCCACGGAGACCTAGTCCCAAGCCCTACGCCCTCGGCTGCGAGCCCAGCCTCTACTTGAGGCGAAGTTGTCTTGCCCAAGGTGCCATTGGATTCGGTAATAGAAATGTGATGGATTAGGTTGTCGTCCTTTTTGCGGCTCACGACATACGATCCGGGACGGAAAAACAGCGCAAAAGAAGAAAAGTGTCCCGAAACTAATGAAAACGTACGATTTTGGTCTCCAAAAACAGCGCAGCCGTGCATGCATGCTGCCTCCATTGTAGAGCTCTCGGAGAGCTTTCCAACGGTATGCTATGCGCCGTATAACTCCTTACGGATCAAAAGTTATGGGCACCGAAGCGACGGAGACCTAGTCCCAAGCCCCACGCCCTCGGTTTGCGGGCCCAGCCTCTACTTGAGGCGATATTGTCTTGCCCAAGGTGCCGTTGGATTCGATAATAGAAATGTGATGGATTAGGTTGTCATCCTTTTCGCGGCTCAGGACGTACAATCCGGGACGGAAAAACAGCGCAAAAGAAGAAAATGGTCCCGAAACTGATGAAAATGTTAGATTTTGGGCTCCGAAAACAGGCGCAGCCGAGCAGGCTTGCTACCCCTATAGTAGAGCTCTCGGAGAGCTTTCCAACGGTATTCTATGCACCACGTAACTCTTTACCGATCAAAAGTTATAGGCACCGGAGCGACGGATGTCACGCCCCAACCCGACCTATAGAGGTTAGACTAGGGAGTGATCTAAACATTCAAGTCCTTTCACGTACTTAATTGTTCAAGAAGGTTTACACTTAACGTTTAGCCTAAACTCCACAAATTCTCCGGAAAACCGGCAGCATAACGGCTGTAATTGGGCTCTTTAGTTTGACTTAGTTTTCTAAAGGCCTCCAAACTTTCAATCTCAAATTCATTTCCAACTAAGATTACTATTTATCACCAGTCGAAACGCCTGCTAGTCATCTCGAAGTCTCGTTTGATTAAAAACCTAGCATGATACTATGTCTCGTTTGTTTGTTAATCCTTGTTGCAAAAGTACTCGTTGATCTTAGCCTAACAATAAGTACCTATTTAAGATTGGATAGATTCATTTACTTAATCCTTTACCTGAGCCTGCGATAGATACTAATTAGTAGCGATAGCAAAAATGACCATAGTAGTGTCTATCTAGTTATGATCAGTACAAACCAAAATTAGACCCCAAATTACAACGGGGGTCATTTACAATACAACAACAAGTAACATAAGAAATAGTCTTCAAGCAACATATCGTTTACAAAATGGCCATAGTCAAGTAAGGCACGTAGGGAAAGCAATCATTCCAAGGAATCATCGTTAGGCACGTTGTCCTCGGGTACCTGTTCTTGGTCTTCTTCACCTGAGATGATAAAAGATGGTGAGTCCTTAAGAACTTAGCGAGGGGGAACGAGAAATAAGTTTTGAAACTCATTTTCCGGTTCAACTTATGAAAACCCTTTTGCAAGCATGACATATATCACAAGTAAGTACATAAAGTAATGTAAAAGTAAAAGAACACAATTACCCGTCTTTCCTCCCCGAGGTCCTCTAGGAACCAAGCGAGAGTACTTATACGCATAGTGAAAAGGATACGGTGAGATTTTGCTCTCAGTTCATTTCCAGTATCAGTTGTTGCGGTCGACATCAATTCATCCCCTTATCACGCTAAATGGGTGTACTCCGGATGTACCCCGAAATCCTACGACCCAACTCTCGGAGGAAGTCTAGCTCCCAAGCAAGAGAGAGAATTGGACAATGGTAGTCACGGTTGCACCAGCAAGCCCGATGCCGCCTGGTGTGCGTGAACGCAACCACGCCGGAATGAAAGGTTGCAACCTTGTATGCAATGTACATTTATGACCTTTAATATATCACATTAGGAGGACAACAAAGTAGGTTGCCTCTGAGCAGTAATAAGATTGCACATTGACAAGTAAACACGCGAGGCACAACATGACAAGTAATTTCATTTGAAAACAACATGGAGTTATATGAATATTAAACGGGCAGCCATGTAACACATGTAAATTAAGTCATATAACTCATTTCGAAGTTCACGTAATCAAATAATAAGATTATACAACATGCAACGACATCTACGTGGGACCGGGTGCAAGAAAGGCCTACTTGTCAACATGTAATCATCGAAATCATGTTTAGGGCTATGAGGGCAACTACGGGCAGCCTACTAATTACATAATTAAACACAATATCCATAGGATCAACACTTAGCGAGTTTTTCCTAGTCATTAGGGTTTCATTTCATGCTCATCCGTGCGATTAAGCCCTAAGTCGTCACGTAATTAAACTCAAGCCATGCATTGATTAATTAAAACACCCTCAAGCATTCAAAACAGTCCACACAACATCCAAGTGTCAAAATCCCAAGCATTTAATACAACAAGAGAAGTTACAATAATTTTCAAAGCAAATCCCTAATTGAAAATCTCACTGCAATGGTCTATTTTCTCACAATTATTGAGACAAGCAAAAAAACTCCAATTTCAGTGAACAAAATGTCAAATTAAATCTTAAGGAGTGAACTAAATCCAGAAACAAACCTCGCATCATTTGGAGTTCGGGTTCAAGAGTTATAGCCAAAACCGTGAGACTACGCAAAACTGTCCAGATTTGCACATATTTCAATACCTGTCGTTTTTTAGGACCTTAGAATCAGATTTAGCCTTAGTCTATTTCTGACAAAAATTTCCATAACTGAAAATTCTAGAAGCATGACAAATTTCATGCATTTTGGATATCATGTACTAAGTCAAAACTGGTTCGTTCTACAAGGACAGTGAATCTGCCAAAACCTGCTTCATTTTCCAGATTTTTCCAGATTTGGACACCTTTTTATGTTTTTCCATTTTGAGGACCTTAGAGTCAAAATTAGCTTTGGCCTATTTCTATGAAAAATGTTCTGAACTGGCAAAACTAGTCACCTATCAATTTTCGCTCATTTTTAACATCATTTACCTGGTTAAAATCACTTCGTTCCAACAGAACATAAAGCTGTCAAATACGCGATTTCACCTATCTTCACATTCTAGCCAAATATCTTGCCATGCATGTTTACAAAAGCTCATGTGCACGCATATATCACAAGTACAGAGGTAAAAATAGACATTCAAAGGCATGCATGTGGTTTTTAAAAGCTTTTCAAAGAAGTTTTAGCCCTCACCTTAGCAAGACAACAAAGAAGATGCACAAACTCTTGATGAAGCACAATGTCGACCTTTTTCCTTGCTTAGCCGAGAGACAACTTGAGATTTCTCTAATTCCTAGTTTAGTAACCATGTTATTAGTATGTGCAAGTGGCTAGAAAAAAAAGAAAATGAAATGGAAGCTAACAAACTTACCTAAGCCGAAATGAATGTGCTATGAGCTTGCATGTGCGACTTTTGCATTCTAGCTTGCTTGGTCGAGCTTCCTAGTAGCTTGCATGTCTTGAAGAACCTTTGGATGATGAACTTAAGCTATGGAGAGTAGAATTTCAGCTAGGGCCGAGAGAGAGAGAGAAGAATTGAGAGAGTGAGAGAAAAATGAGAGAAAGAAGGAAAGAATGAAAGAAAAATGAAAAGCTTGATGGGTTTGATGCTTGTGTCGGCCTAGGGCCTTGAAATTTCAGATTTTTGTGTCTTCAAGGAGCATAATTTTGAATCACCTAGCATGGGCACTTGCATATGTCGAGAATGGGTGCATTGGGTAGGGTTTTTTTGAGCCTTTTTTTTTTGTTTTGTGTCATAACATGTCATAGAATGTCTAAGAATAAGTTTTGAAATTGCAATGCATGCACAAAGGCTCCATGTGGTCAGCCAAGCTTGTGTTCAAATCTGAATTTTTGTCTTGTTTGAGCATTATTTAATTGAGTGCTTGGAATATGCCAAAGAATAAAGAATAAAGAATAAGAATGTCTAGCTTTTGGTGCAATTTCGTCTTCTAGTGCATTGACTTAACATTTTAATATTAGTTAGTAGAGTTTGTAGGATTAATTAATGATCTAGTGCTCCGAGTAAGATGCTGTCTTGATTAGCGTGTGGGCACGCTTTCCTAGGTTTAGGACACACACTACGAGATAGGACACGCACTACGAGGTAGGGCACGAACTACGAGATGAATGCACGTTTCTCAAGTAAATGCACGCAACCCTAAATGAATGCACGTAATTCAATGCAATGCACACAAAACAAAACACAATTCTTGAACCTAGGTCAAGGCACGCAAATCTAGGTTAGGGCACACGAAACGAGATATCACACACAAATCGAGGTCGGGCCTCACATCCTCCCCTCCTTAAAAGAATTTCGTCCCAAAATTCAATATTTCCTTTGAAATAAAGATAGATATTGTTGCTCCATCTGCTCTCGCCTTTCCCACGTTGCTTCTTCAACTCCATGATGATCCCACAACACTTTCACCATCGATATAGATTTGCTACGCAACTCCCGATCTTTCTAGTCTAGGATCCGAATGGGCTTCTCTTCATAAGATAAGTTCTCCCGAAGCTGCAACGGCTCTGGTTCCAAGATATGCGATGGATCAGGGTGATATTTCCGTAGCATTGAAACATGAAAGACGTCGTGAATATTGGAGAGATTTTGGGGTAGTTCCAGGCGATACGCCAATTTGCCAATCTTCTCAATTATCTCAAATGGTCTTATCAATCTCGGGCTGAACTTTCCACCCTTGCCGTGTTTAATTAGTCCCCTCCTAGGTAATATCTTCAAGAACACCTTGTCGCCGACCTCAAACTCTAGACTCCGTCTCCGTCGGTCTGCATAACTTTTCTGCCTGCTTTGGGCGGTAAGCATCCGTTTCCGGATGAGGTGGATATTATCAACAGTCTTCATAAGTTCAGGTAGAAGGGTCAAGTTAAAAGTCTTCGTCTTACCTACTTCATCCCAGTAAATTGGGGATCGACACTTACGTCCATACAATGCCTCAAATGGGGCCATCCCGATAGTGGCCTGATAACTGTTATTATAAGCGAACTCTGCTAGAGACAGATATTTCTCCCAACCTTTCCCGACGTCTAACACACACGCCCTCAGCATATCCCCCAGAATCTGAATAGTTCTCTCAGATTGTCCATCAGTCTGAGGGTGATAAGTCGTGCTGAAACTCAACTTCGTTCCCAAAGCTTCTTGCAATCTCTTCCAAAATCGGGAAGTAAAACGAGGATCCCTATCCGATACAATACTCACAGGCATCCCGTGCAACCTTACAATATCCGCCACATACATATCTCCCAACTTCTCAGGACTATCCTCCTTGTTCATCGGTAAGAAGTGCGCTGACTTAGTCAATCTATCCACTATGACCCAAACGGCGTCATGACCCTTTTGTAACCTGGGCAGGTCCATAACAAAGTCCATAGTTATATGTTCCCATTTCCATTGAGGAATCTCCAACGGCTGAAGTAAACCTGCTGGTCGTTAATGTTCTGCTTTGACTCTCTGGCAAGTCAAACACCGTGCCACAAACTCCGTGATCTCTCTCTTCATGTTATTCTACCAATAGTGTTGCTTCAAATCACGGTACATCTTTGTTCCGCCGGGATGAATAGTGTATCTTGAATTATGGGTTTCTTCAAGAATCTTCTTTTTCAGCTCTGGCTCATTAGGAACACAGATCCAATTCCTAAACCTCCAAATATCGTCATCATGAAACTTGAAATCTGTGTTGCTTTCTTTAATCTTCTGAAACTGTTGGTCCTTCTGTTGAGCCTCTCGTAATTCAGACAACAAGGTCGATTGAACTTGTGTAGTGGCAAAAAGTAACCCTTTTTGAGTCAATTGTGGTTTCCACAAGAATGCTTCCTCTAACAACTCCTGCACCTTAACTTCCAGTTTTGCCATGCTTGCTTTCCGACTTAAGGCATCTGCAACTACATTTGCTTTACCGGGCACATAATTGATTGTGCAGTTATAGTCATCCAAAAGCTTCATCCACCGTCTTTGCCTCATGTTCAACTCTTTTTGTGAGAACAAGTATTTCAAGCTCTTGTGATCAGTAAACACCTCGAACTTGTTACCCCACAGATAGTGCCTCCATTTCTTGAGTGCAAACACAATAGCCGCTAACTCCAAATCATGCGTCGGGTAGTTCAATTCATACGGCTTCGGTTTCCTAGAAGCATACGCAATCACTCTACCATTTTGCATCAACATACAACCCAGTCCTTCCTTCAAAGCATTGCTATAGATTACAAAACCTTGACTCCCTTCAGGCAATGCAAGAACGGGTACAGTAGTCAATCTCTTCTTCAATTCTTGGAAGCTATTCTCATACTTGTCATCCCACACAAACCTTGTTTTCTTTTGAGTGAGCTTTGTAAGTGGTCCTGCAATCTTTGAGAAATCCTTCACGAACCTTTGATAATAGCCGGCTAGACCAAGAAAACTCCGAACCTCCGTAACATTTTCCGGCTTCTTCCAAGACATCACCGCTTCTATCTTTGCTGGATCCACTGCTATTCCTTCTTGGGATATGATGTGCCCCAGAAATGCAATCTGCTGCAACCAAAATTCGCACTTGCTAAACTTTGCATACAATTGATGTTCTCGAAGTTTCTGCAATACCAATCGCAGATGTTGTTCATGCTCAGCCTCGGATTTCGAGTATACCAAAATATCATCAATAAAGATCACCACAAATTGGTCCAAGTATGCAATGCACATTTATGACATTTAATATATAACATTTGGAGGACAACAAAGTAGGTTGCCTCCGAGCAGTCATAAGATTGCACATTGACAAGTAAACACGCGAGGCACGATATGACAAGTAATTTCACTTATAAGCACATGGAGTTATATGAATATTAAACGGGCAGCCATGTAACACATGTAAATCAAGTCATATAACTCATTTCGAAGTTCACGTAATCAAATAATAAGATTATTCAACAAGCAACGACATCTACGTGGGACCGAGTGCAAGAAAGGCCTACTTGACAACATGTAATCATCGGAACCACATTTAGGGCTATAAGGGAAACTACGGGCAGCCTACTAATCACATAATTAAACACGATATTCATAGGATCAACACTTAGCGAATTTACCTAGTCACTAGGGTTTCAATTGGTGCTTACCCGTGCGATTAAGCCCCAAGTCATCTCGTAATTAAACTTAAGCCGTTTAATGTGTATGGTATGCAACATACAATTTTACATGCACATACAATTCTCGAAACAGTTAAGACATGTTAATCACATAAGCACATAGAAACAGAGAAGACACAATTGATATTGTCACGCATTAACACACATAAACAAGTCATCCCAATAAACTTAGGGCTTCTACCCATGGTCCGAGAGTTAAACCCGGCTTAAACAATCTAAGCTCTGAGACCATTAATATAAGGTGTCACGCCCCAACCCGACCTGTAGAGGTTAGACTAGGGTGTGATCTAATCCTTTATACCATTTCACATACTTAATCATTCGTTAAGATTTAATACTTAACGTTAGCCTAGAACTCCAAAAGATTTTCAAAAAATCGGCAGCATAACGGTTGTAATTGGGCTATTTAGTTTGACCTAATTTTCTAAACGCCTCAAAACTTTCAATCTCAAATTCATTTCCAACTAAGATTACTATTTATCACCAATCAACGTGCCAACTGATTATCTCGAAGTGTCATTTTTATTAACAACCTAGCATGATAACTATGTCTCGTTTATGTGTCAATTCCTATTATGCAAGTACCTATTGATCTTAGCCTACAAATGAGTACCTGCTTAAGATTGTATAGATTCATCTTACTTGATTCCTTGCCTAATATTTCATAAGCTTGTGATAATTACTAAACCAAGTAGCAAAACGAGCAAATAGGGTGTCTGTCTAGTTAATATCGGTACAAATCAAAATTAGACCCCAAATTACAACGGGGGTCATTTACAATAACAACAACAACCAACATAAGAAATAGTCTTCAAAACAACATATCGTTCACAAAATAGCCACAATCACGTAAGGCACGTAGGGCATGCAATCACTCCAAGGAGTCATCAATAGGCACATTATCCACGGGTGCCTGTTCTTGATCTTCTTCACATGTGACGATAAAAGAGGGCGAGTCCTTATGGACTCAGCGAGGGGGAATGAGAAATACGTTTTGAAACTCTTTTTTCGGTTCAACTTATGAAAAACCCTTTTTGAAAGCATGACATATAACACAAGTAAGTTTATAATGTAATATAAAAGTAGATGAACACAATTACCCGTATTTCCTCTCCGAGGTCCTTTGGAACCAAGCGAGAGTACTTATACACATAGTGAAAATGATATGGTGAACTTTTGCTCTTAATTCATTTCCAATAACAGTTGTTGCGGCCGACTTCAAATCATCCACCTATCACGCCAAATGGGTGTACTCCGGATGTACCCCGAAATCCTACGACCCAACTCTCCGAGGAAGTTTAGACCCCAAGTGAGAGAGGGAATTGGACCATGGTAGTCACGGTTGTACCAGCAAGCCCGATGCCGCCCGGTGTGCATGAACGCTACCATGCCAAAATGAAAGGTTGCAACCTTGTTTGCAATGCACATTTATAACATTTAACATATCACATTAGGAGGACAACAAAGTAGGTTGCCTCCGAGCAGTTATAAGATCGCACTTTGGCAAGTAAACATACGAGGCATGCTTTGATATTTAATTTCACTTGTAATACACATGGAGTTATACGAATATTAAATGGGCAGCCATGTGACACATGTAAATCAAGTCATATAACTCATTTCGGGGTTCACGTAATCAAGTAATAAGTTTATACAAGCATGCAACGACGTCTACATGAGACCGGGTGCAAGAAAAGTCTACTTATCAACATGTAATCATTGGAATCACATTTCAAGCATACTTAACATTTATTAGGCAGCCCACTAATCACACAATTAGACACAATAACCATAGGATCAACACTTAGCGAGTTTTCGTAGTCAATAGGGTTTCAATTCATGCTTACACGTGCGATTAAGCTGCAAGTTGTCACGTAATTAAACCCAAGCCATGCATCGCTTAATTAAAACATCCTCAAACATCAAAAACAGTCCATACAACATCCAAGTACCACAGTCCAAAGCATTCAATACCACAAGAGAAGTTACAATATTTTTCAAAGCATATCACTAAATAAAAACCTCACTGCAATGGTCTATTTTCCCACAATCATTTAGATAAGCAAACAATCTCCAATTCCAATGAACAAAATTTCAATTTAAATCTTAAGGAGTGATTTAAATCCAGAAACAAACCTCACCTCATTTGGGGTTCAGACTTAGGAGTTATGGCCAAAACCGTGAGACTACGCAAAACTGTCCAGTTTTAGATACATTATGATGTTTGCCAATTTTGAGGTTCTTAGAGTCATAATTAGCCTTGGTCTATTTCTGACAAAAATGTCCAGAACTGAGAAATCTAGAAACCTTCCAAATTTGAAGCATTTTAAATATCATTTACTAGGTCAAAACTGTTTCGTTCTACAAGGATAGTGAACTGCCAAAAACCTGCTCCATTTTCCTAGATTTTCCAGATTTAGACACCTTTCGATGTTTTGCCATTTTCGAGACCTTAGAGTCAAAATTGGCCTTGGCCTATTTCTATGAAAAATTCTCAGAACTGGAAAAAATAGTTACCTACAAATTGTCACTCATTTTTAACATCATTTACGAGGTCAAATTCACTTCGCTCTAACCAGTCAGAAATCTGCCATTTTCGCGATTTAACCTATCTTCAAGTTCTAGCTAAATATCTTGCCATGCATAGTTACAAAAGCTCATGTACACACATATACCACAAGTACAGAGGTAAAAATAGACATATGAAGGCATGCATGTAGTTTTGAAAGCTAAAAAAAAGGATTAACCCTCACCTTAGCCTATTGATGATAAATGGTGCTCAAAATTCTTGAAGATGCACAAAAACGTCTTTTCTCCTTGCTTGGCCGAGAGATAGCTTGAGATTATCTAATTCCTAGCTTAGTTACCATGTTCTTAGTATGTGCATGTGGCTGGAACAAAAGGAAATGAAATAGAATCTATCAAACATACCTAAGCCGAAATGAAGGGTTCTTGTGTGCTTGCATGTGTTTCTGGCTTCTTGCTTGCTTGGTCGAGCTTCCTAGAGTCCTTGTGGGCCTAGGTGAACCTTAGGAGATGAGCTTAAGCTATGGAGAGTCATGAATGCAGCCAAGGCCGAGAGAGTGAGAGAAGAAGAGAGAAAGAGAGAATGTTTTGAGGAAAATGAAATGTTGGTGTGTGTGTCGGCCCTATGCTCTCAAAATTATGATTTGTGTTGTTATGTTGAGCAATTTGAATTGTGAGGAGACAAAATGGTGAAGAGGCCGAGATGTGTAGCTTGGTGTTTAGCAAAAGGTGTCTTGGTGCAAGGAAAGATTTGTCATGGTGTGAGCTTTTCTTTTTTGTTTGACTAAGCATGCAAGATATAAAATAATGGTTCAAACCTAGCTCAAGCCCTTAGTATGGCCGGCCATCTTGGCTCTAATTTCTGAATTTTTGTCATGCTTTAAGCTTTATTTAATTGAGTGTGCTTGGAATATGCAAAAGAATGAAGAATAAAGAATAAGAATGTTTAGCTTTTGGTGAAATTTTGTCTTCTAGTGCATCGACTTAGCATTTTCATATTAGTTAGTGAGTTTGTAGGATTAGTTAATAATCTAGTGCTTCGTGTAAGATGCTTTTTTGATTAGCGTGCGGACACGCTTACCTAGGTCTAGGGCACGCACTACGAGATAAGGCACGAACTATGAGACCAATGCACGTATTCTAAGAAAATGCACGTACTTTTAAACGAATGCACGTAATTCAATGCAAGGCACATAAAACGAGACACGACTATTAAACCTAGGTCAAAGTGCGCAATTCGAGGTTAGGACATGCAAAACGAGGTATCGCACGCAAATCGAGATTGGGCCTTGGGACTCTTTTCTTCTTTTGCTCTGTTTTTCCGTCCCGGATTGTACATCGTGAGCCGCAAAAAGGACGACAACCTAATCCACCACATTTCTATTACCAAATCCCATGGTACCTTGGGCAAGACAACTTCACCTCACGTAGAGGCTGGGCATGCAAACCGAGGGCGTGGGACTTGGGACCATGTCTCCGTCGCTCCGGTGCCCATAACTTTTGATCCGTAAGGAGTTATGCAACGCACAGCATACCGTTGAAAGCTCTCAGAGAGCTCTACGATGGAGGTAGCAAGCCTGCTAGCCTGCGCCCATTTTCGAAGCCCAAAATCGAACGTTTTCATCAGTTTCTGGACAATTTTCATTCTTTGTGCTGTTTTTTCCGTCCCGGATCGTACGTCGTGAGTCGCGAAAAGGACGACAACCTAATCCATTACATTTCTATTACCGAATAACATGGCACCTTGGGCAAGTCAACTTCGCCTCACGTAGAGGCTGGGCCCGCAAACCGAGGGAGCGGGGCTTGGGACTAGGTCTCCGTCGCTCCGGTGCCCATAACTTTTGATCCGTAAGGAGTTACGCGGCGCACAGCATACCGTTGGAAAGCCCTCAGAGAGCTCTACGATGGGGGCAGCAAGCTTACTCGGTTGCGTCCATTTTCGGAGCCCAAAATCAAATGTTTTCATCAATTTTGGGACTCTTTTCTTCTTTTGCACTGTTTTTCTGTCCCGGATCGTACGTCGTGAGACGCGAAAATGATGACAACCTAATCCACCACATTTCTATTACCGAATCCCATGGCACCTTGGGCAAAACAACTTCGCCTCACGTCGAGGCTGGGCCTGCAAACCAAGGGCGTGGTGCTTGGGACCAGGTCTCCGTGGCTCCGGTGCCCATAACTTTTTATCCGTAAGGAGTTACGCGGCGCATAACATATCGTTGGAAAGCTCTCCGAGAGTTCTACGATGGGGGCAGGTAAGCTGTGCCTATTTTCAGAGCCCAAAATCGAACGTTTTCACCAGTTTCGAGACTCTTTTCTTTTTTTGCACTATTTTTCGGTCTCGGATCGTACGTCGTGAGCCGCGAAAAGGACGACAACCTAATCCATCACATTTCTATTACTGAATAACATGGCACATTGGGCAAGACAACTTCGCTTCACAAAGAGGCTGGGCCCGCAAACCGAGGGCGTGGGGCTTGGGACCAGGTCCCCGTCGCTCCGGTGCCCATAACTTTTGATCCGTAAGGAGTTACACGGCGCACAACATACCGTTGGAAAGCTCTCCGAGAGATCTACGACGGGGGAAGCAAGCCTGCTCGGCTGCGTCTATTATCGGAGCCCAAAATCGAACGTTTTTATCAGTTTTGGGACTTTTTTCTTCTTTTGCACTGATTTTCTGTCCCTGATCGTACGTCTTGAGCAGCGAAAAGGACGACAACCTAATCCACCACATTTCTATTACCGAATCCCACAGCACCATAGGCAAGACAACTTCGCCTCCCGTAGAGGCTGGCCCAGCAAACCGAGGGCGTGGGGCTTGGGACCATGTCTCCGTCGCTCCAGTGCCCATAACTTTTGATCCGTAAGGAGTTACGCTGCGTACAGCATACCGTTGGAAAGCTCTCCGAGAGTTCTACGGCGGGGGCAACAAGCTTGCTCGGCTGCGGCCAATTTTGGAGCCCAAAATCAAATGTTTTAATCAGTTTTTGGACAATTTTCTTCTTTTGCGCTATTTTTTCGTCTCGGATTGTACGCCGTGAGCCGCGAAAAGGACAACAACCTAATCCATCACATTTCTATTATCGAATAACAAGGCACCTTGGGCAAGACAACTTTGGTTCACCTAGAGGCTGGGCCCGCAAACCGAGGGCGTGGGGCTTGGGATCAGGTCTCCGTCACTCCGGTGCATATAACTTTTGATTCGTAAAGAGTTACGCGGCGTGCAGCATACCGTTGGAAAGCTCTCCAAGAGTTCTACGATGGGGGCGGCAAGTGTACTCAGTTGTGCCCATTTTCGGAGCCAAAATCAAATGTTTTCATCAGTTTCGGGACTTTTTTATTCTTTTGCACTGTTTTCTCGTCCCGGATCGTACGTCGTGGGCCGCGAAAAGGACGACAACCTAATCCACCACATTTCTATTACCGAATCCCATGGCACCTTGGGCAAGAAAACTTCGCCTCACATTGAGGCTGGGCCCGCAAACCGAGGGCGTGGGGTTTTGGACTTGGTCTCTATGGCTCCGGTGCCTATAACTTTTGATCCGTAAGGAGTTAGGCAGCGCACAGCATACCGTTAGAAAGCTCTCCGAGAGCTCTATGACAGGGGCAGCTAGCTAGCAAAGCTGCGCCCAATTTCGGAGCCCAAAATCGAACGTTTTCATCAGTTTTGGGATAATTTTATTCTTTTGCGCTGTTTTTCCGTCCCGGATCATACGTCGTGAGCCGCGAAAAGGACAACAACCTAATCCATCACATTTCTATTACCAAATAACACGGCACCTTGGGTAAGACAACTTCGCCTCACGTAGAGGCTGGGCTTGCAAACCGAGGGCGTGGGACTTGGGACCAGGTCTCCGTTGCTCCGTTGCCCATAACTTTTGATCCGTAAGGAGTTATACAACGCACAACATATCGTTGGAAAGCTCTCTGAGAGCTCTACGATGGGGGCAGCAAGCCTGCTAGCCTGCTAGCCTGCGTCCATTTTCGGAGCCCAAAATTGAACATTTTCATCAGTTTCGGGACAATTTTCATCCTTTGTGCTGTTTTTTCCGTCCTGGATCGTACGTCGTGAGTCGTGAAAAGGACGACAACCTAATCCATCACATTTCTATTACCGAATAACATGGCATCTTGGGCAAGTCAACTTCGCCTCACGTAGAGGCTAGGCCCGCAAATTGAGGAAGCGGGGCTTGGGACCAGGTCTTCGTCGCTCCGGTGCCCATAACTTTTGATCCATAAGGAGTTACGCGGCGCACAGCATACTGTTGGAAAGCCCCCAGAGAGCTCTACAATGGGGTCTACAAGCTTACTTGGTTGCATCCATTTTCGGAGCCCAAAATTAAACGTTTTCATCAATTTTCGGACTCTTTTCTTCTTTTGCACTGTTTTCTCGTCCCGGATCGTGCGTCGTGGGCCGCGAAAATGATGACAACCTAATCCACCACATTTCTATTACCGAATCCCATGGCACTTTGGGCAAGACAACTTCGCCTCAAGTCGAGGCTGGGCCCGAAAACTGAGGGCGTGGTGATTGGGACCATGCTCCGTGGCTCCGGTGCCCATAACTTTTTATCCGTAAGGAGTTACGCGGCGCATAACATATCGTTGGAAAGCTCTCCGAGAGCTCTACGATGGGGGCAGCAAGCCAGCAAAGCTGCGCCCATTTTCAGAGCCCAAAATCGAGCATTTTCATCAGTTTCGGGACTCTTTTCTTCTTTTGCACTATTTTTTTTATCCCGGATCGTGCGTCGTGAGCCGCGAAAAGGACGACAACCTAATCCATCACATTTCTATTACTGAATAACACGGCACATTGGGCAAGACAACTGCGCCTCACATAGAGGCTGGGCCCACAAACCAAGGGCGTGGGGCTTGGGACCAGGTCTCTGTCGCTCTACGACGGGGGTTACATGCCTGCTCGGCTGCCTCCATTTTTGGAGCCCAAAATCGAACGTTTTCATCTGTTTTCGGACTCTTTTCTTCTTTTGCACTGTTTTTCTGTCCCGGATCGTACGTCGTGAGCCGCGAAAAGGACAACAATCTAATCCACCACATTTCTATTACTGAATCCCACGGTACCTTGAGCAAGACAACTTCACCTCACGTAGAGGCTGGGCCTGCAAACCAAGGGCGTGGGGCTTGGGACCAGGTCCCCGTCGCTCCGCTGCCCATAACTTTTGATCCGTAAAGAGTTACGCGGCGCACAGCATACCGTTGGAAAGCTCTCCAAGAGCTCTACGATTGGAGAAGCCATCTTGTTAGGCTGTACCCATTTTTGGAGCCCAAAATCGAACGTTTTCTTCAGTTTCTGGACAATTGTTTTTCTTTGCGTTGTTTTTCCGTCCCGGATCATATGTCATGAGCCGCGAAAAGGACGACAACCTAATCCATCACATTTCTATTATCGAATAACAAGGGACCTTCGGCAAGGCTACTTCGTCTCACGTAGAGGCTGGGCCTACAAACCGAGGTCGTGGGGCTTGGGACCAGGTCTCCGTCGCTCCGGTGCCCATAACTTTCGATCCGTAAGGAGTTACGCGGCACACAGCATACCATTGGAAAGCTCTCCAAGAGCTCTACGATGGGGGAAGCAAACTTGCTCTGTTGCGCCCGTGTTCGGAGCATAAAATTAAACACTTTCATTAGTTTCGGGACTCTTTTCTTCTTTTGCACTGTTTTTCCATCCCAGATCGTACGTCGTGAGCCGCAAAAATAACGACAACCTAATCCACCACATTTCTATTACCAAATCCGAAGACACCTTGGGAAAGACAACTTTGCCTCACGTGGAGGCTGGGCCTGCAAGCCGAGGGCGTGGGGCTTAGGACCGGGTCTCTGTTGCTCCGGTGCCCATAACTTTTGATCCGCAAGGAGTTACGCGGCGCATAGCATACCGTTGGAAAGCTCTCCGAGAGCTCTACGACGGTGGCAGCAAGCCAGCTTAGTTGCGCCCATTTTCAGAGACCAAAATCGAACATTTTCATCAGTTTTGGGATAATTTTCTTCTTTCGCACTGTTTTTCCATCGCGGATCGTTTGTCATGAGCCGCGAAAAGGACAACAACCTAATCCATCACATTTCTATTATTGAACAACATAGCACCTTGGGCAAGACAACTTCGCCTCACGTCGAGGCTGGGCCCGCAAACCGAGGGTGTGGGGCTTGGGACCAGGTCTCTGTGGCTCCGGTGCCCATAACTTTTAATCCGTAAGGAGTTACTCGGCGCACAGCATACCATTGGAAAGTTCTCCGAGAGTTCTACGACGGGGGCAGCAAGCTATCATTGCTGCGCCCGTTTTTGGAGCCCAAAATCAAACATTTTCATCAGTTTTGGGATAATTTTCTTCTTTTGCATTATTTTTTCCGTCCCGGATTGTACGTCGTGAGCCGCGAAAAGGACGACAACCTAATCCACCACATTTCTATTACCGAATCCCACAGTACCTAGGGCAAGACAACCTTGCCTCACGTAGAGGCTAGGCCCGCAAACCGAGGGCATGGAGCTTAGGACAAGGTCCCCGTTGCTTCGCTGCCCATAACTTTTGATCCGTAAGGAGTTACGCGGCGCACAGTATGCTGTTGGAAAGCTCTTCGAGAGCTCTACGATGGGGGCATCTAGCTAGCTAAGCTGCGGCCATTTTCAGAGCCCAAAATTGAACGTTTTCATCAGTTTTGGGATAATTTTCTTCTTTTGCGCTATTTTTCCTTCCTGAATGATACGTCGTGAGCCGGGAAAAGAACAACAACCTAATCCATCACATTTCTATTACCGAATAACATGGCACCTTTGGCAAGACAACTTCGCCTCACGTAGAGGCTGGGCCCGCAAACCGAGAGCGTGGGACTTGGGACCAGGTCTCTATCGCTCCGGTGCACATAACTTTTGATCCGTAAGGAGTTACGCGGCACACAGCATACCGTTGGAAAGCTCTCCGAGAGTTCTACGATGGGGGCAGCAAGCCTGCTCGATTGTCCCATTTTCGGAGCCCAAAATCAAACGTTTTCATCAGTTTCGGGACTCTTTTCTTCTTTTGCACTATTTTTCCATCCTGTATCGTACGTCGTGGACCGCAAAAATGACGACAACCTAATCCACCACATTTCTATTACCGAATCCCATGGCACCTTGGGCAGGACAAATTTGCCTCACGTCGAGGCTGGGCCGGCAAACCGAGGGCGTGGGGCTTGGGACTTGGTCTCTGTGGCTCCGGTGCCCATAACTTTTGATCTGTAAGGAGTTACGCGTCACACTGCATATCGTTGGAAAGCTCTCCGGGAGCTATACGACGGGTGCAGCTAGCCAGCTATGCTGCACCCATTTTCGGAGACCAAAATCGAACGTTTTCATCAGTTTCGGGATAATTTTCTTCTTTTGCGCTGTTTTTTCGTCCCGGATCGTGTGTCGTGAGCCGCGAAAATGACAACAACCTAATCCATCACATTTCTATTACTGAATAACACGGCACCTTGGGCAAGACAACTTCGCCTCACGTAGAGGCTGGGCCCGCAAACCGAGGGCGTGGGGCTTGGGACCAGGTCTCCGTCGCTCTAGTGCCCATAACTTTTGATCCGTAAGGAGTTACGCAGCACACAACATACCGTTGAAAAGCTCTCCGACAGTTCTACGACGGGGGTAGCAAGCCTGCTTGGCTGCGCCCGTGTTCAAAGCCCAAAATCGAACGTTTTCATCAGTTTCCAGACTGTTTTCTTCTTTTGCACTGTTTTTCCATCCCGGATCGTACGTCGTGAGACGGGAAAAGGACGACAACCTAATCCACCACATTTCTATTACCAAATCCCACGGTACCTTGAGCAAGACAACTTCGCCTCACGTAGAGGCTGGGCCTGCAAACCGAGGGCGTGGGGCTTATGACCAGGTCCCCGTCGCTCCGCTGCCCATAACTTTTGATCCGTAAGGAGTTATGCGGCGCACAGCATACCGTTGGAAAGTTCTCCGAGAGCTCTACAATGGGAGAAGCCAGCTTGCTAGGCTGCGCCCATTTTCGGAGCCCAAAATCAAACGTTTTCATCAATTTCTGGACAATTTTCTTTATTTACGTTGTTTTTCCATCCTGGAACGTATGTCGTGAGCCGCAAAAAGGACAACAACCTAATCCATCACATTTCTATTACTGAATAACAAGGCACCTTGTGAAAGACTACTTCATCTCACGTAGAGGCTGGGCTCGCAAACCAAGGTCATGGGGCTTGGGACCAGGTCTCCGTCGCTCCGGTGCCCATAACTTTTGATCCGTAAGGAGTTACGCGGCGCACAACATACCGTTGAAAAGCTTTCCGAGAGCTCTACGATGGGGGCAGCAAGCTTGCTCGGTTGCGCCCGTGTTCGGAGCCCAAAATCAAACACTTTCATCAGTTTCGGGACTATTTTCTTCTTTTGCACTATTTTTCCGTCCCAGATCATACGTCGTGAGCCGCAAAAATAACGACAACCTAATCCACCACATTTCTATTACCGAATCCCACGATACCTTGGGCAAGACAACTTCGCCTCACGTGGAGGCTGGGCCTACAAACCGAGGGCGTGGGGCTTGGGACCAAGTCTCTATTGCTCCGGTGCCCATAACTTTTGATCCGTAAGGAGTTACGTGGTGCATAGTGTGAGGCCCGACCTCGATTTGCGGGCGATACCTCATTTCGTGTTCCCTAACCTAGATTTGTGTGCCTTGACCTAGGTTTAAGAATTGTGTTTAATTTTGTGTGCCTTTCATTGAATTACATCCATTCATTTAGGGTTGCGTGCATTTACTTGAAAAAATGTGCATTCCTCTCGTAGTTTATGCCCTACCTAGTAGTGCGTGCCCTAGACCTAAGAAAGCGTGCCCTCACGCTAATCAAGAAAGCATCTTACACGAAGCACTAGGTCATTAATTAATCCTACAAATTCCTCTAACTAATATTAAATTACTAATTCAACCCACTGGAAGACAAAATCTCACAAAAAGCTAGACATTCCTTATTCTTTATTCCTTATTCTTTTGCACTTTCAAACATACAATTAATTAATGCTCAAAAGATGACAAAGATTCAGCATTTTCATGCCTTGGCCGACCACCTTGTGGCATTTATGCTTGCTTGCTCAATTCAAAATTAATTCTAGACAATTCTATGACAAGTTATGACATAAATGCAAAAAAAACTAGCTCAAAACTCTACCAAACTCCACCAATCCCAACATAAGCTCCTTGCCATGCTAGGTAATTCAAAAACCATGCTTCTTGAAGACACAAATCTGATTTTTACATGCCCAAGGCCGACACAAGCCTCAACAATTGCAAAAGCTTTATTTTTCTTTCATTTCTCTCATTTTCCTCACATTTCTTCTCTCTCCCTCTGATTCTTCTCTCTCTCTCTTGGCTTTGGCTGAGTTCCTATACTCCATAGCTTATCTTCATCACTCCATGATTCATCAAGGCAAGCAAGAAGCTAAGGAGCTCGACTAAGCAAGCTAGGTTGCAAAGAAACACACATGCAAGCTTATTGAACATCCATTTCGGCTTAGGTGAGTTTGCTAGCTTCCATTTCTTTTCATCTTGTTCTAACCACATGCACCTACTAAGAACTTGGTTACTAAGCTAGGAAACTAGAGAAGAATCGAGTGGTGTCTCGGCTAAGCAAGGAAAAGAGTCAACCTTATGCTTCATCAAAGTCTTGTGCATCTTCTTGTTGTTTTGCTAAGGTGAGGGCTAAAACTTCTTGAAAATCTGACTCAAAAACCACATGCATGCTCTTAAATGTCTATCTTTACTTCTGTACTTGAGATATATGTGTGTTCATAATCTTTTATATCCATGCATGACAAGATTTTGGCTAGAAGGTGATGATAGATGAAATCGGCTTTGTGACAGCTTTCTGTCTTGTTGGTGCGAGGTGATTTTGGCTAGGTAAATGATGTTGAAAATGCATGAAAATGGGTAGGTAACTAGTTTTGCCAGTTTTGGACATTTTTTTGCAGAAATAGGACAAAGCTAATTTTGACTCTAAAGTCCTCAAAATGGCAAAGCATTAAAATGTGTCCAAATCTGGAAGTCTGGAAAAATGAAGCAGGTTTTGGCAGATTCCCTGACCTTGTAGAACGAACCAGTTTTGACTTAGTAAATGATATAAAAAATGCATGAAATTTGGTTTACTGCTAGATTTTTCAGTTATGGACATTTTTTTTCAGAAATGGACTAAGGCTAAATCTGACCCTAAGGACCTCAAAAACGACAAGTATTAAAATGTGTGCAAATCTGGACAGTTTTGTGCAATCCCACTGTTTTGGCTATAACTATTGAACCCGAACTCCAAATGATGCGAGGTTTGTTTCTGAATTTAGTTCACTTCTTAATCTTTAATTTGACATCTCATTCACTAGATTTGGAGATTGTATGATTGTCTTAATGACTGTGAGAAACAGCCCATTGCAGTGAGGGTTTCACTTAGTGATATGCTTAGAAAAATTATTGTAGCTTCTCTTGTTGTGTTAAATGCTTGGGATTGTGGCATTGAGATGTTGTGTGGACTGTTTTGAATCCTTGAGGGTGTTTGAATTAATCGATGCATGGCTTGAGTTTGATTTTGAGATGACTTGGGGCTTAATCGCACGGGTAAGCACGAATTGGAGCCCTAGTAACTAGGTGAATTTGCTAAGTGTTGATCCTTTGGATGTTGTGTTGGATTATGTGTTTAGTAGGCTGCCCGTAGTTGCCCTTGTAGCCCTAAATATGATTTCGATGATTTCATGTTGATAAGTAGGCTTTTCTTACACCCGGTCCCACGTAGATGTCGTTGCATGTTGAATAATCTCGTTATTTTATTACGTGAACTTTGAAATGAGTTATATGACTTGATTTACGTGCGTTACATGGCTGCCCGTTTAAGGTTCATATAACTCCATGTGCCTTTCAAGTGAAATTACTTGTCTTATCGTGCCTCGCTCGTTTACTTGTCAATGTGCAATTTTATGACTTGCTCGGAGGCAACCTACTTTGTTGTCCTCCTAATGTGATATATTAAATGTCATAAATGTGCATTGCATACAAGGTTGCAATCTTTTATTCTGGCGTGGTAGCGTTCACGCACACCGGGCGGCATCGGGCTTGCCGGTGCAACCGTGACTACCATTGTCCAATTCCCTCTCTCGCTTGGGGGCCAGACTTCCTTGGAGAATTAGGTCGTAGGATTTCGGGGTACATCCGGAGTACACCCATTTGGCGTGATAAGGGGATGATTTGAAGTCGGCCGCAACAACTGATACTGGAAATGAACTGAGAGCAAAAAGCTCACTGTATCCTTTTCACTATGTGTATAAGTACTCCCGCTTGGTTCCTAGAGGACCTCGGGGAGGAAAGACAGGTAATTGTGTTCCTTTACTTTTATATTATTGTTATGTACTTATTTGTGATATATTCATGCTGGCAAAAAGGGTTTTCATAAGTTGAACTGGAAAATGAGTTTCAAAACCTATTTCTCGTTCCCCCTCGCTGAGTTCATAAGGACTCACCCTCTTTTATCATCTCAGGTGAAGAAGATCAAGAACAGTTACCCGAGGACGACGTGCCTAACGATGATTCCTTGGAATGATTGCCTATCCTATGTGCTTTGCTTGATTATGGCCATTTGTTAACACTATGCTGCTTGAAGACTATTTCTTTTCATGTTGCTTGATGTTTGTAATATAAAAGACCCCCGTTGTAATTTGAGGTCTAATTTTGGCTTGTACTGATAATAACTAGATAGACACTACTATGGTCGTTTTGCTATCGTCATTGGCTAGTATCTATCGTAGGATTATGAGGCATCAGGTAAGGACTAAGTAAAATGAACCTATCCAACCCTAAGCAGGTATTCATTGTTAATCCAAGATCAACAGGTACTTCTGTAACGAGGACAAACAAACAAACGAGACATAGCATCATGCTAGGTTATTAATCAAACGAGACTTCAAGATAATTAGTAGGCGTTTCAATTGATGATAAATAGTAATCTTAGTTGGAAATGAATTTGAGATTGTAAATTTTGAGGCGTTTAGAGAATTAGGTCAAACTAAGGAGCCCAATTACAGCTGTTATGTTGCCGGTTTTCCAGAGAATTTGTGGAGTTTAGGCCAAAATGTTAAGTGTTAAACCTTCATAAACGGTTAAGTATGTGATATGATTTGAATGTTAGATCACACCCTAGTCTAACCTTTATAGGCCGGGTTGGGGCGTGACACCTAATAGAAAGAATGGTATCAGAGCTTAGATTGCTTAAGCCGGGTTTAACTCTCGGACCATGGGTAGTGCCCTAAGATAATTGGGATGACATGTTTATACGTTGTTGTGTGATAATGTTAATTGTGCCTTCTATGTTCTATGTGCTTAAGTGATTAACATGTCTTAATTGTTTCTAGAATTGTGTATCTATATTATGTTGCATACCTTATGCATTAAATTCTTGTTTGTCGTATTTCAATAAATTGTGCATCGTAATTGTGCCTATAGATGGCTGGCCCTAGTACCTGCACTACTAATAGGAACGATGAACCCCAAGAGGTCGAAGATGCTTATCAAACTAATCCCGGCATAGCTATGTTTAACATGATGGCAAATGCCATGGATCGCATGTCGTGAGTGATGGAACGTCAAGATGCACGTGAAGCCAACAACAACAACAACAGGAATGATGGTAACCATGGGAGACATAGCAGAATGAGGGAGTTCCTTGATTTTCGCCCGTCCAAATTCCACGGGGAAGCTAATGATGAGAAAGCGGAGGCTTGGCTGTCCGAGATCGAGAGGATTTTCAGGCCACTTGATTATACTGATGAAGAGAAGGTGGAGTTTGCTATGTTTCTATTGCACGGGGATGCTGAACATTGTGGCACACTGTGGAGGCACTATGGGAAACTGATCAGACACCTCGCTTGTAGGGTAATTTCGTTAAGGCATTCAAGGAGAAATATGTACCTGCAGTTTCTAGGCAGAGGCGGATTGAGGAATTCATGCACTTGAACCAGGGTAACGTGATGGTGGCCCAGTACGAGGCTCGTTTTGACCGACTGTCCCGTTATGCTCAGTATATGGTCAGTACTCCGGAGGCGAAGATGTGGAAATTTACTACGGGATTGAGGGCAAAGATTCAGGACTAGTTGGCTTCGCATGACTTCGATACCTATTCTGCTCTCTTTGCTGCTGCTTCCCAAGTTGAGAAGAGGAAACTTGATAGAGCCGGTTCGAGTCAGCCGAATAAGAAACCATACCAGCCTTCAGGTCAATAGAGGAAATTCCAGAGCTAGAGTCATAGTCAGGGCCAGAGCCAGATCAGACCAGTGAATAAACGTGGCCCGACGAAAGCGCCATTAGCCTCTTCCACCCGCGGATCCATAGGTAGTTCACCTGCTACTCAGTCTGTCAACTGTTTTTACTGTGACAAGAAGGGGCATACCGAGGCCCAGTGCTAGAAGAAGTCAGGTCGATGTGTGCGGTGTGGCAGTGATCAGCATCAGATCAAGGATTGCCCTAAATGGCAAGCAGGACAGAATCAAGTTAAACCAGCTGGTAGAGGCAAGACTCCAGTTCCTAGAGTTTAGGCTCGAGCTTATGCTATTGAGTGCAAGGAGCTTCTAGAGGAGACCGCTATTGTTGAAGGTACATTCTTCATACTGAATCAACCTGTTAGGGTGCTAATTGATCCGGGTACTACTCATTCATTTATTACTCCCTTGTGTGTGCAACGTGTGAAATTGAAAGTTGTATATTTGCCTTACGAAGTAGAAGTTGGTACTCCGATGGGTTCTAAACTTGTTACTAGCTCAGCTTGTAAAGCATGTAAAATCCAAATTAAGGATAGGGAATTCTCAACCAATCTTATTGTATTACCTTTTCGGGAATATGAGGTCATTTTAGGGATGGACTGGTTGGCAAAGCATCATGTCCAACTAGATTGCCGGACGAAGATTATAACGTTTCGGGTACCTGGTCAACCAATACTGGAGGTAATGGGTTGAAGAGATTTCACCGGGAGTTCCATCATTTCATCTACGAAAGCAGTGAAGTCCTTGAGAAAAGGGTGTAGTCGATACTTAGCTTACCTCATCAACAAGCCGTCGGATAAAGCTAAGTTGGAGGAGATGCCAGTGATCAAAGACTATGCGGATGTGTTTCTAGAAGAATTGCCCAGTTTACCCCCAAATCGGGAGATCGAGTTCATTATTGAGTTACTGCCTGGCACCCAGCCGATATCTAAAGCTCCCTATCGTATGGCACCGGCCGAGCTACAAGAATTGAAGGACCAATTGCAAGGATTGTTGAAGAAAGGGTTTGTTCAACCAAGTTCTTCTCCGTGGGGTGCACCAGTTCTATTTGTAAAGAAGAAAGATGGAACGCTGAGGCTATGCATCGATTACCAAGGATTGAACCAAGTGACTATCAAGAATAAATACCCACTTCCACTGATCGACGAGTTGTTTGATCAACTTCAAGGAGCCAAAGTGTATTCGAAACTCGACTTGAGGCAAGGGTACTATTAGTTGCGGATCAAAAAGGAGGATGTGCCTAAAACGGCTTTCAGGACAAGATATGGGCATTATGAATATGTGGTGATGCCATTTGGACTAACCAATGCCCCTGCAGCTTTTATGGATTTGATGCACAGGGTGTTTCAACCCTACTTGGACCAATTTGTGGTGATCTTCATTGATGATATTTTGGTATATTCGAAATCCGAGGCTGAGCATGAACAACATCTGCGGTTGGTACTGCAGAAACTTCGAGAGCATCAGTTGTATGCAAAGTTTAACAAGTGCGAATTTTGGTTGCAGCAGATTGTATTTTTGGGGCACATCATATCCCAAGAGGGAATAGCAGTGGATCCAGCAAAGATAGAAGCAGTGATGTCTTGGAAGAAGCCGAAAAACGTTACGGAGGTTCGGAGTTTTCTTGGTCTAGCCGGCTATTATCGGAGGTTCATGAAGGATTTCTCTAAGATTGCAGGACCACTTACAAAGCTCACTCAAAAGAAAACAAAGTTTGTGTGGGATGATAAGTGTGAGAACAGCTTCCAAGAGTTGAAGAAAAGATTGACTACTGCACCTATTCTTGCATTGCCTGAAGGGAGTCAAGGTTTTGTAATTTATAGCAATACTTCGAAGGAAGGACTAGGTTGTTTGTTGATGCAAAATGGTAGAGTGATTGCATATGCTTCTAAGAAATCGAAGCCATATGAATTGAACTACCCAACGCATGATTTGGAGTTAGTGGCTATTGTGTTTGCACTCAAGAAATGGAGGCACTATCTATGGGGTAACAAGTTCGAGGTGTTTACGGATCACAAGAGCTTGAAATACTTGTTCTCACAAAAAGAGTTGAATATGAGGCAAAGACGGTGGATGGAGCTTTTGGATGATTATAACTGCACAATCAATTATGTGCCCGGTAAAGCAAATGTAGTTGCAGATGCCTTAAGTAGGAAACCAAGCATGGCAAAACTGGAAGTCAAGGTGCATGAGTTGTTGGAGGAAGCATTTTTGTGGAAACCACAATTGACTCGAAAAGGGTTACTTTTTGCCACTACACAAGTTCAATCGACCTTACTGTCTGAATTACGAGAGGCTCAACAGAAGGACCAACAATTTCAGAAGATTAAAGAAAGCAACACATATTTCAAGTTTCATGATGATGGTGTTTGGAGGTTTAGGAATCGGATTTGTGTTCCTAATGAGCCAGAGCTGAAAAAGAAGATTCTTGAAGAAGCCCATAATTCAAGATACACTATTCATCCTGGCGGAATGAAGATGTACTGGGATTTGAAGTAACACTATTGGTGGAATAACATGAAAAGAGAGATTGCAGAGTTTGTGGCACGGTGTTTGACTTGCCAGAGAGTCAAAGCGGAACATCAACGACCAGCAGGTTTACATCAGCTGTTGGAGATTCCTCAATGGAAATGGGAACATATAACTATGGACTTTGTTATGGACCTGCCCAGGTCGCAAAAGGGTCATGACGCCCTTTGGGTCATAGTGGATAGATTGACTAAGTTAGTGCATTTCTTGCCGATGAACAAGGAGGATAGTCCTGAGAAGTTGGGAGATATGTTTGTGGCAGAGATTGTAAGATTGCACGGGATGCCTGTGAGTATTGTATCGGATAGGGATCCTCGTTTTACCTCCCAATTTTGGAAGAGATTGCAAGAAGCTTTAGGAACGAAGTTGAGTTTCAGCACGGCTTATCACCCTCAGACTGATGGACAATCGGAGAGAACTATTTAGATTCTGGAGGATATGCTGAGGGCGTGTGATTTAGACTTCGGGAAATGTTGGGAGAAATACCTGTCTCTAGCGGAGTTTGCTTATAATAATAGTTATCAGGCCACTATCGAGATGGCCCCATTTGAGGCGTTGTATGGACGTAAGTGTCAATCCCCAATTTACTGGGATGAAGTAGGTGAGACGAAGACTTTTGACCCGACCCTTCTACCTTAACTTATGAAGACTGTTGATAATATCCACCTCATCCGGAAACGGATGCTTACTGCCCAAAGCAGGCAGAAAAGTTATGCAGACCGTCGGAGACGGAGCCTAGAGTTTGAGGTCGGCGACAAGGTATTCTTGAAGATATCACCTCGGAAGGGACTGATTAAACACGGCAAGGGTGGAAAGTTGAGCCCGAGATTTGTAGGACCATTTGAGATAATTGAGAAGGTTGAAAAATTGGCGTATCGCCTGGCACTACCCCAAAACCTCTCCAATATTCACGACGTCTTTCATGTTTCTATGCTACAGAAGTATCACCCTGATCCATCGCATATCTTGTAGCCAAAGCCGTTGCAGCTTCGGGAGAACTTGTCTTATGAGGAGAAGCCCATTCGAATCCTAGACCAGCAAGATCGAGAGTTGCGCAACAAATCTATACCGATGGTGAAAGTGTTGTAGGATCATCATGGAGTTGAAGAAGCAACGTGGGAAAGGCGAGACTAGATGGAGCAACAGTATCCAGCTTTATTTCAAAGGTAATATTGAATTTCGGGATGAAATTCTTTTAAGGAGGGGAGGATGTGAGGCCCGACCTTGATTTGCGTGCGATACCTCGTTTCGTGTGCCCTAACCTAGATTTGTGTGCCTTGACCTAGGTTTAAGAATTGTGTTTAGTTTTGTGTGCCTTGCATTGAATTACGTGCATTCATTTAGGGTTGCGTACATTTACTTGGAAAAATGTGCATTCGTATCGTAGTTCGTGCCCTACCTCGTAGTGCGTGCCCTAGACCTAAGAAACCGTGCCCTCACGCTAATCAAGAAAGCATCTTACATGAAGCACTAGGTCATTAATTAATCCTACAAATTCCACTAACTAATATTAAATTACTAATTCAACCCACTAGAAGACAAAATCTCACAAAAAGCTAGATATTCCTTATTCTTTTGCACTTTCAAACATACAATTAATTAATGCTCAAAAGATGACAAAGATTTAGCATTTTCATGCCTTGGCCGACCACCTTGTGGCATTTATGCTTGCTTGCTCAATTCAAAATTAATTCTAGACAATTCTATGACAAGTTATGACACAAATGCAAAAAAAACTAGCTCAAAACTCTTCAAACTCCACCAATCTCAACATAAGCTCCTTGCCATGCTAGGTAATTCAAAAACCATGCTTCTTGAAGACACAAATCTGATTTTTACATGCCCAAGGCCGACACAAGCCTCAACAATTGCAAAAGCTTTATTTTTCATTCATTTCTCTCATTTTCCTCACATTTCTTCTCTCTCCCTCTGATTCTTCTCTCTCTCTCTCGGCTTTGGCTGAGTTCCTATACTCCATAGCTTATCTTCATCACTCCATGATTCATCAAGGCAAGCAAGAAGCTAAGGAGCTCGACTAAGCAAGCTAGGTTGCAAAGAAACACACATGCAAGCTTATTGAACATCCATTTCGGCTTAGGTGAGTTTGCTAGCTTCCATTTCTTTTCATCTTGTTCTAACCACATGCACCTACTAAGAACTTGGTTACTAAGCTAGGAAACTAGAGAAGAATCGAGTGGTGCCTCGGCTAAGCAAGGAAAAGATTCAACCTTGTGCTTCATCAAAGTCTTGTGCATCTTCTTGTTGTTTTGCTAAGGTGAGGGCTAAAACTTCTTGAAAATTTGACTCTAAGGACCTCAAAAACGACAAGTATTGAAATGTGTGCAAATCTGGACAGTTTTGTGCAATCCCACTGTTTTGGCTATAACTATTGAACCCGAACTCCAAATGATGCGAGGTTTGTTTCTGAATTTAGTTCACTTCTTAAGCTTTAATTTGACATCTTATTCACTTGATTTGGAGATTGTTTGCTTGTCTTAATGACTGTGAGAAACAGCCTATTGCAGTGAGGGTTTCACTTAGTGATATGCTTAGAAAATTTATTGTAGCTTCTCTTGTTGTGTTAAATGCTTGGGTTTGTGGCATTGGGATGTTGTGTGGACTGTTTTGAATACTTAAGGGTGCTTGAATTAATTGATGCATGGCTTGAGTTTGATTTTGAGATGACTTGGGGATTAATCGCACGGGTAAGCACGAATTGGAACCCTAGTAACTAGGTGAATTTGCTAAGTGTTGATCCTTTGGATGTTGTGTTGGATTATGTGTTTAGTAGGCTGCCTGTAGTTGCCATTGTAGCCCTAAATATGATTTCGATGATTTCATGTTGATAAGTACGCTTTTCTTGCACCCGGTCCCAGGTAGATGTCGTTGCATGTTGGATAATCTCGTTATTTGATTACGTGAACTTTGAAATGAATTATATGACTTGATTTACGTGCGTTACATGGCTGCCCGTTTAAGGTTCATATAACTCCATGTGCCTTTCAAGTGAAATTACTTGTCTTATCGTGCCTCGCTCGTTTACTTGTCAATGTGCAATTTTATGACTTGCTCAGAGGCAACCTACTTTGTTGTCCTCCTAATGTGATATATTAAATGTCATAAATGTGCATTGCATATAAGGTTGCAACCTTTCATTCTGGCATGGTAGCGTTCACGCACACCGGGCGGCATCGGGCATGCCAGTGCAACCTTGACTACCATTGTCCAATTCTCTCTCTCACTTGGGGGCTAGACTTCCTCGGAGAGATGGGTCGTAGGATTTCGGGGTACATCCGAAGTACACCCATTTGGCGTAATAAGGGGATGAGTTGAAGTCGGCCGCAACAACTGATACTGGAAATGAACTGAGAGCAAAAAGCTCACCGTATCCTTTTCACTATGTGTATAAGTACTCCCGCTTGGTTCCTAGAGGACCTCGTGGAGGAAAGACGGGTAATTGTGTTCCTTTACTTTTATATTATTGTTATGTACTTATTTGTGATATATTCATGCTTGCAAAAAGGGTTTTCATAAGTGGAACCGGAAAATGAGTTTCAAAACCTATTTCTCGTTCCCCTTGCTGAGTTCATAAGGACTCACTGTAACACCTCGATCCCTCTCGAGACCGGGAGTTCTATCAATCGATCTAATCACATCCCAAACCAAACCCGGGCATAAATTTTCAGGGAAAACGGACGGAGTCTCCCTTGTTTCTAGGCGAAATGTAAAACCTGCGACAACATATAAGTGGACCAATACCATGTCCAAACATTCAACCACCTCAAGGCCATCCGAGCCTTGGTTCACAACAAGCAAATCACAAGTAAATATACATTCATGCTTAGCAATTAAACTACACCAACCTATTGTATAAGCTAGACTATCATATTTTCTCTATCTTTTTTTCCTTTGTCATTACAACCATACATTGAAGTTAAGCTACATTAACTAAATACATAATCTAACTTATCAAACCACCTCAACTACTTAGCTAGATTTAAATTACATTTCTTTTAACAATAAATACATACAACATATGAAAGCATATATCTTTACAACTTCGACACTCAAGCCACATAGGCACGCAAGACAACTCTTCAGGCACGAACTTTCACGAAATCACGAACTTTCCAGCTAACATGACATTTCCTGAAATGTGGTGGTGAGGAGTGAGTATACACAACACGTATACTCAGTGAGGGCGAGATAGATATCGAATTGGAGAGAAAGAAGACCGTGCAATACAAATAGACACAGTTAAGCAATAAAGTCAATAAGAAAGCATTCAATACAAACGACAATATAATAAACAATCAAGAAAGCATTAACACAACCAATCAAAGCTATACCACACTTTGAAGGCTATGGTTCACTCTTACGAGCAATATACCATTTCACGAGCGATACATCAATCTCGAGCTTGATGTTGACAACGATGACAATAAGCGCGCAACCACCTTATAACACCAGTTTGGAATACCCCGGGAGTAACCATCAATTCTACGACCCAAATCTCCCTGGGAGGCAACCCAAGCGAGAAGAGGGAATAGCCACGGAGCTAGAGCAACCAACATTGGCAACCCGAGCCTACGCAGAGAGGCCCATCACTCACGCGCTGGACACTATCCAATGCAAGACTCGATACAAGGCGATAAACAAGCGATAGCACAACAATACAGAATAGAGGAGATAAACGAGATATCACGCATTATCAACAATTGTTAAACATTTCAATCAACAATCAACTCTAACAAGCGTAATAAGCAATAACAAGTATTTGCAATCAAACAAGTAACAAAAACAACACCAACTAACATTATCAAGCAATATCAAGTATTCTATAGGCATTATAAGCATTCTATAGGCAACATAAGCATTCTATAAGCAATATAAGCATTATATAAGCAATATAAACATTCTATAAGCAATATTCTATGAAAACACACAAAATCATGAAAGTGACCCCAACTTACCAAACGCTACTACTTCCAAACGAGCCACGAGTTTTGGAAATTGACTTCACCAATCCTCCTAGGTCACCATAAGGCACGTCTAAAGACCCCGAAACCCTACTTTACCCTAGAATTCACGCAAAGCCCCGATTTTCTCCTTTGCTCGTTTGAACTACAACTATGCTAACCAATCATCCAACCAACGCCATAATCGCACCAAAAGTGCTTCCATGGCCTACCGAGACAATGCCATCACGCGAAACGAGAAAACACTAAACTCGACCTAAACGACCCTGACTTTCACCAATGCATTTTTCTCATTTTTTCCATTACGCAACCTAAACAAATCATGCATTTAGACATTCTAGCATACCTAGCACCTTTTCACATCAACAGACAGCATAACAGCGCAACTTTATCGTTTCAAGGGTTTACTATTCATAAAATACTATTCAACTAACAATTTATATTTCAATTTCAATATTCAATCGTAGAAAATGTTAAAAAACTAAAAATACATGTTCTACGATTGCTAGGGAACATTCTTTAAGCCTCAAAACGATTAAAACAATAAACTACGGATAAAATCTAAAAATTAAAGTTAATACATAAAACTTTCAAATGCGCAAATAAACATGAAACCCTCACCTTAGACGCTCCTAGACGCTAGAAAAACCTCGTAGGATGCCTCAGAAACCACCCCGTGCTAGCTCACGCGAAGATTTGTTGATTTGTTTTGAAATTTTTTTTCTTTCTTTTTCTCTTTCTTTTCCTCATGGTTTCAAGCCTTTCTTCTCTGTTTTTTTCGTTTGCATTCTACTTATCTAGAAAAAAAAATGACAAGAAGTCAAAGGTCAAAGATTCGGTCAACCCGCTAAACCAAAACAGCTATGCGCGACCTTACGAAAACGGCCATAACTTCTTCTAGAAAACTCCAATTCATGAACGGTTTGAAGCCTCAGAAACTAGACTCATAGAGCTTTCCAACCATATATAATTTGCTACCTAACTCTTCCCCAATTGGTTCAGATTTAATTCCAAAGTTGACCCAAAATTTGACTAACTTAACATTGCATTTTTTTATTTCTAATCCCAAGTTTGCCCTTTATTAAACATTTCAAAAATTCCCACCTTGTCCTAGTTGGTCAATGTAGATGAAAAGTCAACTAGTTTAGTCAAAGAAGGTGAAAGGTCAATAAAATGCAATTTCAATGAACTTTAAATGCTATTGAATACATGCCAGGTTCGGGGTGTCACATCATTTCCCCCTTAAAACAATTGCGTCCTCGCAATTCTTCTTCCAATAGATCTCAGCATCATCTGAAATCCAATTCTGACTAATCTTCATCGGTTGAAGAATCTCGTTGACACGAATATCGAAGAAGAATAAAATTCCAACCAAGAGCGCCGAGATAATACCAATAAAGACTAAAGCAAAGATACTGTAGATGTCATTAATACCACACAATAACGACAAGAAGAATACCCCACACACAAATCTCCAATAGAAGTCTAACTATTACTGCCCGAGAATCTCCAAGCAAAAAGCCAAATAAAGGCTCAATCAAAGGTTCCATCCAGAGGTCCAAAGAAATACCCAGCTGGTCATGAATTTCATAGAAGAATTCCCTGTTAAGAGTGCTGAAGAAAATACCAAGAAACCCAATCAAATATACTTCCAAAGTTCCAAAGAAACCTTCCAAATAATAATCCCATGGAACAACCAATTAGATTCCGAGTATTGCTATCAAATGCTGAGAGGAATGTCAAAGGAAATAGCAGAGAAAATATAATGTGCCCAATAAGACAACCAAGTTGAATAACAACATAGTTTCCCAGATGGATGAAAACTTCAAGGATAAACACCGTACTGGTGAACAATATACCGAAACCAAACTCTGAGGCCTCTTCACTGTTTGCCAAGTGAGAACTTCATACAACCTTGCCAATAAGGAAGATACCAATAGAACACCCAATAAGAATTTCAAAGAATACCACAAGTAGTACTATACTATAAGTCCGATAGGAATTCCAAATACCAAACCTACTAAGGAACACTGAAGAAGATATCCGAAACAATGCTCCAATAAGAAAGTAGCCAAGTTTGCCTAATAAATAAATACTAAATAATTGGCCACTGAGAATTCCAGAAAATACCATTGAAGAATTTCCAATCAGGAATGCCAGTAGCACACCAATAAAGACCGAGACACATATACCCTAGATAATACTGTGCAGTAAGGCCGATTGAAATCCTAATAGCCAAATCCACCGAGAAATGCCAACAGAAGTCTCCAAAGAATACCCATTAAGAAAACCAAAAAAAAATGCTCCAAAGAATAACCAAATAAAACCCCAAGAGAAAGCTACTCTTCACAACTATTAAGCACAGAGGAGGACCATAGAGATTCGCCAATAACCGAGCTCCAAAAGCAAACACCAATTCCCAAATAAAGGCTAGTCAAATGCCATTCATTTCCTGCCAATCCATACACCTTGAAAAGCCAGCGGTGAACCACTTTCTTCAGGGGAGAAAGATGACTTACTTACCATTTCAATAGGACATGTATGAATGCCAATATATCACAGTTATACATATGCCTTAAGCTATTATGCCAGCAAGTTTACAAAATAGTTTATTCAACAAAGTCTCTCAAGCACGACAATCAAGTCAAGCACAACATAATCAATTCAAATCACGGCATAGCTAATTCAAGACATTCTAATACACACATTACAAGCAATACTTCAAGCAAATAACAATTCACAAGGTCGATTCGATTCACGATGCCAATTCAATAGGTCAATTCAATGCACAACTAGACACTTCACTTTACTTGAGAAACATTTAACACATAACACATAACTATATCACATAGGTGCATACATTCAAGTCAAGACATACAATCTCACATACAAGCATACACTTTCAAAACACACTTAACAAGCACACATTCAAGGATCACTACCCACCAGACCGAGGACCCTATCCCGACTTATGAGCTAGACAAGCTCTGATACCACCTGTAACACCCCGATCCCACTCGAGATCGGGAGTTCTATCAATTGATCTAATCACAACCCAAACCAAACCCGGGCATAAATTTTTAGGGAAAACGGACGGAGTCTCTCTTGTTTCTAGGCGAAATATAAAACCTGCGACATCATATAAGTGGACCAATACCATATCCAAACATTCAACCACCTCAAGGCCATCTGAGCCTTGGTTCACAACAAGCAAATCACAAGTAAATATACATTCATGCTTAGCAATTAAACTACACCAACCTATTGCATAAGCTAGACTATCATATTTTCTCTATCTTTTTTTCCTTTGTCATTACAACCATACATTGAAGTTAAGCTACATTAACTAAATACATAATCTAACTTATCAAACCACCTCAACTACTTAGCTAGATTTAAATTACATTTCTTTTAACAATAAATACATACAACATATGAAAGCATATATCTTTACAACTTCGACACTCAAGCCACATAGGCACGCAAGACAACTCTTCAAGCACGAACTTTCACGAAATCATGAACTTTCCAGCTAACATGACATTTCCTGAAATGTGGTGGTGAGGAGTGAGTATACACAACACGTATACTCAGTGAGGGCGAGATAGATATCGAATTGGAGAGAAAGAAGATCGTGCAATGCAAATAGACACAGTTAAGCAATAAAGTCAATAAGAAAGCATTCAATACAAACGACAATATAATACACAATCAAGAAAGCATTAACACAACCAATCAAAGCTATACCACACTTTAAAGGCTATGGTTCACTCTTACGAGCAATATACCATTTCACGAGCGATACATCAATCTCGAGCTTGATGTTGACAACGATGACAATAAGCGCGCAACCACCTTATAACACCAGTTTGGAATACCCCGGGAGTAACCATCAATTCTACGACCCAAATCTCCCTGGGAGGCAACCCAAACGGGAAGAGGGAATAGCCACGGAGCTAGAGCAACCAACACTGGCAACCCGAGGCTACGCAGAGAGGCCCATCACTCACGCGCTGGACACTATGCAATGCAAGACTCGATACAAGGCGATAAACAAGCGATAGCACAACAATACAGAATAGAGGAGATAAACGAGATATCACGCATTATCAACAATTGTTAAACATTTCAATCAACAATCAACTCTAACAAGCGTAATAAGCAATAACAAGTATTTGCAATCAAACAAGTAACAAAAACAACACCAACTAACATTATCAAGCAATATCAAGTATTCTATAGGCATTATAAGCATTCTATAGGCAACATAAGCATTCTATAAGCAATATAAGCATTCTATAAGCAATATAAACATTCTATAAGCAATATTCTATGAAAACACACAAAATCATGAAAATGACCCCAACTTACCAAACGCTACTACTTCCAAACGAGCCACGAGTTTTGGAAATCGACTTCACCAATCCTCCTAGGTCACCATAAGGCACGTCTAAAGACCCCGAAACCCTACTTTACCCTAGAATTCACGCAAAGCCCCGATTTCCCCCTTTGCTCGTTTGAACTACAACTATGCTAACCAATCACCCAACCAACGCCATAATCGCACCAAAAGTGCTTCCATGGCCTACCGAGACAATGCCATCACGCAAAACGAGAAAATGCTAAACTCGACCTAAACGACCCCGACTTTCACCAATGCATTTTTCTCATTTTTTCCATTACGCAACCTAAACAAGTCATGCATTTAGACATTCTAGCATACCTAGTACCTTTTCACATCAACAGACATCATAACAGCGCAACTTTATCGTTTCAAGGATTTACTATTCATAAAATACTATTCAACTAACAATTTATATTTCAATTTCAATATTCAACCGCAGAAAATGTTAAAAAGCTATAAATACATGTTCTACGATTTCTAGGGAACATTCTTTAAGCCTCAAAATGATTAAAACAACAAACTACAGATAAAATCCAAAAATTAAAGTTAATACATAAAACTTTCAAATGCGCAAATAAACATGAAACCCTCACCTTAGACGCTCCTAGACGCTAGGAAAACCTCGTAGGATGCCTCGGAAACCACCCCGTGCTAGCTCACGCGAAGATTTGTTGATTTGTTTTGAAATTTTTTTTCTTTCTTTTTCTCTTTCTTTTCCTCATGGTTTCAAGCCTTTCTTCTCTGTTTTTTTCGTTTGCATTCTGCTTATCTAGAAAAAAAAAATGACAAGAAGTCAAAGGTCAAAGATTCGGTCAACCCGCTAAACCAAAACAGCTATGCCCGACCTTACAAAAACCGCCATAACTTCTTCTAGAAAACTCCAATTCATGAACGGTTTGAAACCACAGAAACTAGACTCATAGAGCTTTCCAACCATATATAATTTGCTACCTAACTCTTCCCCAATTGGTTCAGATTTAATTCCAAAGTTGACCCAAAATTTGACTAACTTAACATTACATTTTTTTATTTCTAATCCCAAGTTTGCCCTTTATTAAACATTTCAAAAATTCCCACCTTGTCCTAGTTGGTCAATGTAGATGAAAAGTCAACTAGTTTGGTCAAAGAAGGTGAAAGGTCAATAAAATGCAATTTCAATGAACTGTAAATGCTATTGAATACATGCCAGGTTTAGGGTATCACACTCACCCTCTTTTATCATCTCAGGTGAAGAAGATCAAGAACAGTTACCCGAGGACGACGTGTCTAACGATGATTCCTTGGAATGATTGCCTTTCCTATGTGCTTTGCTTGATTATGGCCATTTGTGAACACTATGCTGCTTGAAGACTATTTCTTTTCATGTTGCTTGATGTTTGTAATGTAAAAGACCCCCGTTGTAATTTGGGGTCTAATTTTGGCTTGTACTGATAATAACTAGATAGACACTACTATGGTCGTTTTGCTATCGTCATTGGCTAATATCTATCATAGGATTATGAGCCATCAGGTAAGGACTAAGTAAAATGAACCTATCCAACCTTAAGAAGGTATTCATTGTTAAGCCAAGATCAACAGGTACTTTTGCAACGAGGACAAACAAACAAACGAGACATAGCATCATGCTTGATTATTAATCAAACGAGACTTCAAGATAATTAGTAGGCGTTTCAATTGATGATAAATAGTAATCTTAGTTGGAAATGAATTTGAGATTGTAAATTTTGAGGCGTTTAGATAATTAGGTCAAACTAGGGAGCCCAATTACAGCCATTATGCTGCCGGTTTTCCTGCGAATTTGTGGAGTTTAGGCCAAAATGTTAAGTGTTAAACCTTCATAAACAGTTAAATATGTGATATGATTTGAATGTTAGATCACACCCTAGTCTAACCTTTATAGGTCAGGTTAGGGCGTGACACATAGCATACCGTTGGAAAGCTCTTCGAGAGCTCCACAATGGTGGCAGCAAGCCAGCTTTGCTGCGCCCATTTTCGGAGACCAAAATCGAACGTTTTCATCAGTTTCAGGATAATTTTCTTCTTTCGCACTGTTTTTCCGTCACGGATCGTTCGTCAAGAGCCGCGAAAAGGACAACAACCTAATCCATCACATTTTTATTATCGAATAACACGGAACCTTGGGCAAGACAACTTCGCCTCACGTCGAGGCTGGGCCCGCAAACCGAGGGCGTGGGCCTTGGGACCAGGTCTCTGTGGCTCCGGTGTCCATAACTTTTGATCCGTAAGGAGTTACGCAGCGCACAGCATACCGTTGGAAAGCTCTCCGAGAGTTCTACGACGGGGGCAGCAAGCTAGCATTGCTGCACCCATTTTCGGAGCCCAAAATCGAATGTTTTCATCAGTTTCGGGATAATTTTCTTCTTTTGCACTGTTTTTCGGTCCCGGATCATACGTCGTGAGCCGCGAAAAGGATGACAACCTAATCCACCACATTTCTATTACCAAATCCCACGGTACCTTGGGCAAGAAAACTTCACCTCACGTAGAGGCTGGGCCCGCAAACTGAGGGCGTTGGGCTTGGGACAAGGTCCCCGTCACTTCGCTGCCCATAACTTTTGATCCGTAAGGAGTTACGCGGCGCACAGCATACCGTTGGAAAGCTCTCCGACAGCTCTACGACGAGGGCAGCCAGCTTGCTTGGCTGCGCCCATTTTCGGAGCCCAAAATCGAACGTTTTCATCAGTTTCTGGATTATTTTCTTTCTTTACATTGTTTTTTCGTCTCGGATCATATGTCGTGAGCCGTGAAAAGGACGACAACCTAATCAATCACATTTCTATTACCGAATAACAAGGCACCTTGGGCAAGACTACTTCGTCTCACGTAGAGGCTGGGCTCGCAAACCGAGGTCGTGGGGCGTGAGACCAGGTCTCCATCGCTCCGATGCCCATAACTTTTGATCCGTAAGGAGTTACGCGGCGCACAGCATACCATTGGAAAGCTCTCCGAGTGCTCTACGATGGAAGTAGCAAGCCTGCTCGGTTGTGCCCGTGTTCGGAGCACAAAATCAAACACTTTCATCAGTTTCGAGACTCTTTTCTTCTTTTGCACTATTTTTCCGTCCTAGATCATACGTCGTGAGCCGCAAAAAATAACGACAACCTAAACCACCACATTTCTATTACCGAATAACACGGCACCTTGGGCAAGACAACTTCGCCTCACGTAGAGGCTGGGCCCGCAAACCGAGGGCGTAGGGCTTGGGACCAGGTCTCCGTCGCTCCGGTGCCCATAACTTATGATCCGTAAGGAGTTACGCGGCACACAGCATACCGTTGGAAAGCTCTCCGACAGCTCTACGACAGGGGTAGAAGCCTGCTCGGTTGTGCCCATTTTCGGAGCCCAAAATCGAAAGTTTTCAACAGTTTCCGGACACTTTTCTTCTTTTGCACTGTTTTTTCATCCCGGATCGTACGTCGTGAGACACGAAAAGGACGACAACCTAATCCAGCACATTTCTATTACCAAATCCCACAATACCTTTAGCAAGACAACTTCGCCTCACGTAAAGGCTGGCCTGCAAACCGAGGGCGTAGGGCTTGGGACCAGGTCCCCATCGCTCCGCTGCCCATAACTATTGATCTGCAAGGAGTTACGCAGCGCACAGCATACCGTTGGAAAGCTCTCCGAGAGCTCTACGACGGGTTCAACAAGCCTGCTCGATTACTCCCATGTTCGGAGCCCAAAATCAAACACTTTCATCAGTTTCGGGACTCTTTTCTTCTTTTATACTATTTTTCTGTCGCAGATTGTACGTCGTGAGCTGCAAAAATAACGACAACCCAATCTACCACATTTCTATTACTGAATCCCACAACACCTTGGGCAAGACAACTTCGCCTCACGTGGAGGCTGGGCCTGCAAACTTAGGGCGTGGGGCTTGGGACCAGGTCTCTGTTGCTCCGTTGCCCATAACTTTTGATCCGTAAGGAGTTACACAGCATATAGCATACCGTTGGAAACCTCTCCGAGAGCTCTACGATGGTGGCAGCAAGCCAGCTTTGCTGTGCCCATTTTTGGAGCCCAAAATCGAACATTTTCATTAGTTTTGGGATAATTTTCTTCTTTCACACTATTTTTCCGTCCCTGATCGTTCATCGAGAGCCGCGAAAAGGACAACAACCTAATCCATCACATTTCTATTATCAAATAACACGACACCTTGGGTAAGACAACTTCGCCTCACGTCGAGACTGGGCCCGCAAACTGAGGGCGTGGGCCTTGGGACTAGGTCTCTGTGGCTCCGGTGCCCATAACTTTTGATCCGTAAGGAGTTACGCGTCGCACAGCATACCGTTGGAAAGCTCTCCGAGAGTTCTACGATAGGGGCAGGAAGCTAGCATTGCTGCGCCCATTTTCGAAGGCCAAAATCGATCGTTTTCATCAGTTTCGGGATAATTTTCATCTTTTGCGTTGTTTTTCCGTCCTGGATCGTATGTCGTGAGCCGCGAAAAGGACAACAACCTAATCTATCACATTTATATTATCGAATAACACGGCACCTTGGGCAAGACAACTTTGCCTCATGTAGAGGCTGGGCCTGCAGATCGAGGGCGTGGGGCTTGGGACCAGGTCTTCGTCGCTCCGGTGCCCATAACTTTTGATCCGTAAGGAATTACGCGGCGCACAGCATACTGTTGGAAAGCTCTCCGAGAGCTCTACGACAGCGGTAGCAAGCCTGCTCGGCTGCGCCTATTTTCGGAGCCCAAAATCGAACACCTTTATCAGTTTCGGGACTTTTTTCTTCTTTTGCACTATTTTTTCGTCTCAGATCGTACGTCGTGAGCCGCGAAAAGGACGACAACCTAATCCATCACATTTCTATTACCGAATCCTACGGTACCTTGGGCAAGACAACTTCACCTCACGTAAAGGCTGGGCCTGCAAACCGAGGGCGTTGGGCTTGGGACAAGGTCTCCGTGGCTCCGGTGCCCATTACTTTTGATCCATAAGAAGTTACGCGGCGCATAGCATACCGTTGGAAAGCTCTTCGAGAGCTCTACAACAGGGGCAGCTAGCTTGTTTGGCTACGCCCATTTTTGGAGCCCAAAATTGAACGTTTTCATCAATTTCTGGATTATTTTCTTTCTTTGCGTTGTTTTTCCATCCTGGATCGTATGTCATGAGCCGCGAAAAGGACAACAACTTAATCCATCACATTTCTATTACCGAATAACAAGGTACCTTGGGGAAGACTACTTCATCTCACGTAGAGGCTGGGCCTGCAAACCGAGGTTGTGGGGCTTTGGACCAGGTCTCCGTCGCTCCGATGCCCATAACTTTTGATTTGTAAAGAGTTACGCGGCGCACAGCATACCATTGGAAAGCTCTCCGAGTTCTCTATGACGGAAGTAACAAGCCTGATCGGTTGCGCCCATTTTTGGAGCCTAAAATCAAACATTTTCATTAGTTTTGGGACTCTTTTCTTCTTTTGTATTGTTTTTCCGTCCCAAATTGTATGTCGTGAGCCGCAAAAATAATGACAACCTAATCCACCACATTTATATTACCGAATCCCATGGCACCTTGGGCAAGACAACATCACCTCACGTCGAGGCTGGGCCCCCAAACCGAGGTCGTGGTGCTTGGGACCACGTCTTCGTCGCCCCAGCGCCCATAACTTTTCATCCGTAAGGAGTTACGCGGCGCACAGCATACCGTTAGAAAGCTCTCCGAGAGCTCTATGACGGGGGCATCAAGCTAGTTCACCTGCGCCCATTTTCGGAGCCCAAAATTGAACGTTCTCATCAGTTTCAGGACAATTTTCTTCTTATGCGCTGTTTTTCTGTCCCGGATCGTACATCGTGAGCCGCGAAAAGGACGACAACCTAATCCACCATATTTCTATTACCGAATCCTACAGCACCTTGGGCAAGAGAAATTTGCCACACGTCGAGGGTGAGCCCGCAAACCGAGGGCGTGGGGCTTGGGACCAGGTCTCTGTGGCTCTGGTGCCCATAACTTTTGTTCCAAAAGGAGTTACGCGGCGCATAGCATAACGTTGGAAAGCTCTCCGAGAGATCTACGACGGGGGCAGCAAGCCAGTAAAGTTGCGCACATTTTCGGAGCCCAAAATCGAACGTTTTCATCAGTTTCTGGATAAATTTCTTCCTTTGCGCTGTTTTTGCTTCCCGGATCGTACGTTGTGAGCCGCAAAAAGGGCGACAACCTAATCCATCACATTTCTATTACCGAATAACACGGCACCTTGGGCAAGACAACTTCGCCTCACGTAGAGGGTAGGCCAGCAAACCGTGGGCGTGGGGCTTGGGACCAGGTCTTCCAAACTATGGTGCCCATAACTTTTGATTCGTAAGGAGTTACGCAGCACACAGCATACCGTTGGAAAGCTTTTTGAGAGCACTACGATGGGGGCAGTAAGCCTGCTCGGTTGCGCCCATTTTCAGAGCCCAAAATCAAATGTTTTCATCAGTTTCGGGACTCTTTTTTTCTTTTGCACAGTTTTTCCATCCCAGATCGTACGTCGTGAGCTGCGAAAAAGATGACAACCTAATCCACCACATTGCTATTACCGAATCCCACTACACATTGGGCAAGACAACTTCGCCTCACATAGAGGCTGGGCCCGCAAACCGAGGGCTTGGGACTTTGGACCAGGTCTCTGTCGCTCCGGTGCCCATAACTTTTGATTTGTAAAGAGTAACGCGGTGCACAACATACCGTTGGAAAGCTCTTCGTGAGCTCTACGACATAGGCAGCAAGCCTGCTCAGCTGCGCCTATTTTCAGAGCCCAAAATTGAACGTTTTCATCAGTTTCGGGACTCTTTTATTCTTTTGCACTATTTTTCCACTTCGGATCGTACGTCATGAGCCGCGAAAAAGACGACAACCTAATCCATCACATTTCTATTACCGAATAACACGACACATTGGGAAAGACAACTTTGCCTCACGTAGAGGCTGGGCCCACAAACCGAGGGCGTGGGGCTTGGGACCAGGTCTCCGTCGCTCCGGTACCCATAACTTTTGATCCGTAAGGAGTTACGCGGCGCATATCATACTGTTGGAAAGCTCTACGAGAGCTCTACGACGGGGACAGGGGGCCTGCTTTGCTACGCCCATTTTTCGAGCCCAAAATCGAAGGTTTTCATCAGTTTCTGGATAATTTTCTTCCTTTGCGCTGTTTTTACGTCTCGGATCGTACGTCGTGAGCCGCAAAACTGACGATAACCTAATCCATCATATTTCTATTGCTGAATAACAAGACACCTTGGTCAAGACAACTTCATTTCACGCAGAGGCTGGGCCTACAAACCGAGGTCGTGGGGCTTGGGACCAGGCCTCCGTCGCTCCGGTGCCCATAACTTTTGATCCGTAAAGAGTTACGCGGCGCACAGCATACTCTTGGAAAGCTCTCTGAGAAGTCTACTATGGCGGCAGCAAGCCTGCTCGGTTGCGCCCATTTTTGGAGATCAATATCAAATGTTTTCATCAATTTCGGGACTCTTATCTTCTTTTGCACTATTTTTTCGTCCCAGAACGTACGTCGTGAGCCGCGAAAAGGACGACAACCTAATCCACCACATTTCTATTACCAAATCCCACAGCACCTTGGGCAAGACAACTTCGCCTCACGAAGAGGCTGGGCCCGCAAACGGAGGGCGTGGGGCTTGGGACCAGGTCTCCATCGCTCCGGTGCCCATAACTTTTGATTCATAAGGAGTTACATGGCGCACAGCATACCGTTGGAAAGCTCTTCGAAGGGTCTACAATAGGAGTAGCAAGCCTGCTCAGCTGCGCCTATTTTCGGAGCCCAAAATTGAACGTTTTCATTAGTTTCGGGACTCTTTTCTTCTTTTGCACTGTTTTTCCATCGCGGATCGTACGTGGTGAGCCGCGAAAACGACGACAACCTAATCCAGCACATTTCTATTACCGAATCTCCCGGTACCTTGGGCAAGACAAATTCGCCTCAGGTAGAGGCTGGGCCTGCAAACCGAGGGCGTGGGGCTTGGGACCAGGTCTCCGTCGCTCCGGTGCCCATTAATTTTGATCCGTTAGGAGTTATGTGGCGCATAGCATACCGTTGGAAAGCTCTCCCAGAGCTCTACGACAAGAGCAGCAAGCCTGCTCGGCTGAGCCCATTTTCGGAGAACAAAATCGAACGTTTTCATCAGTTTTGGGACAATTTTCTTCTTTTGCGCTGTTTTTCCGTCCTAGATCGTACGTCGTGAGCCACGAAAAGGACGACAACGTAATCTATCATATTTCTATTACCGTATAACAAGGAACCTTGGGCAAGACAACTTCGCCTCACGTAGAGGCTGGGCCTGCAAACTGAGGGCGTGGGGCTTGGGACCAGGTCTCCGTCGCTCCGGTGCCCATAACTTTTGATACGTAGAGAGTTACGCGGTGCATAACATACCGTTGGAAAGCTCTCCGAGATCTCTGCGATGGGGGCAACAAGCATGCTAGGCTGCGCCCGTTTTTGGAGTCCAAAATCAAACGTTTTTATCAATTTCGGGACTCTTTTCTTCTTTTGCACTATTTTTCCATCCCGGATCGTACGTCGTGATCCGCAAAAAGGACGACAACCTAATCCACCACATTTCTATTATCGAATCCCATGGCACCCGGGGCAAGACAACTTCGCCTCACGTCGAGCCTGGGCTCGCAGACCGAGGGCGTAGGGCGTAGGGCTTGGGACCAGGTCTCCGTCGCTCCGGTGCCCATAACTTTTGATTCGTAAGGAGTTACGCAGCGCACAGCATACCGTTCGAAAGCTCTCCGAGAGCTCTACTACGGGGGCAGAAAGCCTACTCGGTTGCTCCTATTTTCGGATCCCAAAATCGATGTTTTTTATCTGTTTCGGGATAATTTTCTTCTTTTGCATGGTTTTTTCATCCCGGATCGTACGTCGTGAGCCGTGAAAAGGGCGACAACCTAATCCATCAAATTTCTATTACCGAATAACAAGGAACCTTGGGAAAGACAACTTCGCCTCACGTAGAGGCTGGGCCGCAAACCGAGGGCGTAGGGCTTGGGACTAGGTCTCCGTCGCTCCGGTGTCCATAACTTTTGATCCGTAAGGAGTTACGCGGTGCACATCATGCCGTTGAAAAGCTCTCTGAGAGCTCTACGATGGTAGAAGCAAGCTTGCTTGGCTGCGCCCGTTTTCGGAGCACAAAATCGAACATTTTCATCAGTTTCGGGACTCTTTTCTTCTTTTACACTGTTTTTCCGTCACGGATCGTACGTCGTGAGCCGCGAAAAATACGACAACCTAATCTACCAAATTTCTAATACCGAATCCTATGGCATCTTGGGCAAGACAGCTTCGCCTCACGTCAAGCCTGGACCTGCAAACCGAGGGCGTGGGGCTTGGGACAAGGTCTCCGTCGCTCCGGTGTCGATAACTTTTGATCCGTAAGGAGTTATGCAGTGCACAGCATACCGTTGGAAAGCTCTCTGAGAACTCTACGATGGGGGCATCAAGCCTGCTCGGCTACGCCCGATTTCGGAGCCCAAAATTGAACATTTTTAACTATTTTGGGATAATTTTCTTCTTTTGCGCTGTTTTTCCGTTCCGGATCGTACGTCGTGAGCCGCGAAAAGGACGACAACCTAATCATCACATTTCTATTACAGAATAACATGGCACCTTGGGCAAGACAACTTCACCTCACGTAGTGGCTGGGCCCGTAAACCGAGAGCGTTGGGCTTGGGACAAGGTCTCCGTCGCTCCGGTGCCCATAACATTTGATCCGTAAGGAGCAGCGAACAACATACCGTTGGAAAGCTCTCCGTGAGCTCTACGATGTGGGCAACAACCCTGCTTGGCTGCATCCATTATTGGTGCCCAAAATAGAACGTTTTCATAAGTTTTCAGATTCTTTTCTTCTTTTAAACTCTGTTTCCGTCCTGGATCATACGTCGTGAGCCGCGAAAAGGACGACAACCTAATCCATCACATTTCTATTACCGAATAACATGGCACCTTGGGCAAGACAACTTCTCCTCACGTAGAGGCTGGGCTCGCAAACTGAGGGCGTGGGGCTTGGGACTAGGTCTCTGTCGCTCCGGCACCCATAACTTTTGATACATAAGGAGTTACGCGGCGCACAACATACCGTTGGAAAGCTCTATGAGAGCTCTGCGATGGGGGCAACAAGCATGCTAGGCTCCGCCCATTTTTGGAGTCCAAAATCAAACGTTTTTTTATCAATTTTGGGACTCTTTTCTTCTTTTGGACTGTTTTTCCATCCCGGATCGTACGCCGTGAGCCGCAAAAAGGATGAAAACTTAATCCACCACATTTCTATTACCGAATCCCATGGCACCTTGGGCAAGACAACTTCCCCTAACGTCGAGCCTGGGCCCGTAGACCGAGGGCGTAGGGCTTGGGACCAGGTCTCCGTCGCGCCGGTGCCTATAACTTTTGATTCATAAGGAGTTACGCAGCGCACAGCATACCGTTGGAAAGCTCTCCGAGAGCTCTACGACGGGGGCAGCAAGCCTGCTAAGCACTGCCCATTTTTTGAGCCCAAAATCGAACATTTGAATCAGTTTCAGGATAATTTTATTCTTTTGAGCTGTTTTTCCGTCCTGGATCATATGTCGTGAGCCGCGAAAAGGACGACAACCTAATCTATCACATTTCTATTACCGAATAACACGGCACCTTGGGCAAGACAACTTCGCCTCACGTAGAGGCTGGGCTTGCAAACTGAGGCCGTGGGCTTGGGACCAGGTCTCTGTGGCTTCGGTGCCCATAACTTTTGATCCGTAAGGAGTCACGCTGCGCACAGCATACCGTTGGAAAGTTCTCCGAGGGCTCTACGACGGGGATAGGAAGCCTGCTCGGCTGCGCCCGATTTTGGAGCCCAAAATCTAACATTTTCATAAGTTTCGGGACTCTTTTATTCTTTTGCACTGTTTTTCCGTCTCCGATCGTACATCGTGAGCCGCGAAAAGAACGACTACCTAATCCACCACATTTCTATTACCGAATCCCACGGCACTGTGGGCAAGACAACTTCGCCTCACTTAGAGGCTGGGCCCGCAAACCAAGGTCGTGGGGCTTGGGTCTAGGTCTCCGTCGCTCCGGTGCCTATAACTTTTGATCCGTAATGAGTTACGCTGCGCACAGCATACCGTTGGAAAGCTCTCCGAGAGCTTTACAACGGAGGCAGCAAGCCTACACCGCTGCGCCCATTTTCGGAGCACAAAATCGAACGTTTTCATCAGTTTCGGGACAATTTTCTTCTTTTGCGCTGTTTTTCCGTCCCGGATCGTACGTCGTGAGCCGCAAAAAGGACGACAATCTAATCCATCACATTTCTATTACCGAATAACAAGGCACATTGGGCAAGACAACTTCGCCTCACGTAGAGGCTAGGCCCGCAAACCGAGGGCGTAGGGCTTGGGACCAGGTCTCCGTCGCTCAGGTGCCCATAACTTTTGATCCGTAAAGAGTTACGCGGCGCACAGCATACCGTTGGAAAGCTCTCTGAGAGCTCTACGACGGGGGCAAAAAGCCTTCTCGGCTGTGCCCATTTTGGAACCCAAAATCAACATTTTTATTAGTTTCGGGACAATTTTCTTCTTTTGCACTGTTTTTCCGTCCCGAATCCTACATCGTGAGCCGCAAAAAGGACGACAACCTAAGCCGCAACATTTCTATTACCGAATCCCATGGCACCGTGGGCAAGACAACGTCGCCTCACGTAGAGGCTGGGCCCGCAAACCAAGGGCGTGGGGATTGGTTCCAGTTCTCTGTCGCTCCGGTACCCGTAACTTTTAATCTGTAAGGAGTTACGAGGCACACAACATACCGTTGGAAAGCTCTTCGAGAGCTCTATGACAGGGGCAGCAAGCCTTCTCGGTTGCGCCCATTTTTGGAGACAAAAATTGAACTTTTTCATCAGTTTCGGGACTTTTTTCTTTTTTGGCACTGTTTTGCCGTCCCGGATCGTACGTCGTGATCCGAGAAAAGGATGACAACCTAATCTACCAAATTTCTAATACCGAATCCCATTCCAGCTTGGGCAAGACAACTTCGCCTCACGTCAAGCCTGGGCCTGCAAACTTTTGATCCGTAAGGAGTTACACAATGCACAGCATACCGTTGGAAAACTCTCTGAGAGCTCTACGACGGGGGCATCAAGCCAGCTTGGCTAAGCCCATTTTCGGAGCCCAAAATCGAACGTTTTTATCAATTTTGGGACAATTTTCTTCTTTTGCGCTATTTTTCTGTTATGGATCGTACGTCGTGAGCCGCAAAAAGGATGACAACCTAATCCATCACATTTCTATTACAGAATAACATGGCACCTTGGGCAAGACAACTTCGCCTCAAGTAGAGGTTAGGCCCGCAAACCGAGGGTGTAGGGCTTGGGACAAGGTCTCCGTCGCTCCGGTGCCCATAACATTTGATCCGTAAGGAGTTACGTGATACACAGCATACCATTGGAAAGCTCTCTGAGAGCTCTACGATAGGGGCAGCAAGCCTGCTCAACATCGCCTATTTTTGGAGTCCAAAATCGAACATTTTCATTAGTTTTGGGACAATTTTCTTCTTTTGCGTTGTTTTTCCGTCTCGGATCATACGTCGTGAGCCGCGAAAAGGACAACAACCTAATCCATCACATTTCTATTTCCAAATAACATGGCACCTTGGGCAAGACAACTTCGCCTCATGTAGAGGCTGGGCCTGCAAACCGAGGCCGTGGGCTTGGGACCAGGTCTCCGTCGCTGCGGTGCCCATAACTTTTGATCCGTAAGGAGTCACGCTGCGCACAGCATACCGTTGTAAAGCACTCCGAGGGCTCTACGACGGGGGTAGGAAGCCTGCTCGGCTGCGCTTGATTTCGGAGCCCAAAATCTAACGTTTTCATAAGTTTCGGGACTCTTTTATTCTTTTGCACTAATTTTTCATCCCGGATCGTACATCGTGAGCCACGAAAAGGACGACAACCTAATCCACCATATTTCTATTACCGAATCCCACGGCACCGTGGGCAAGACAACTTCGCCTCACGTAGAGGCTGGGCTCGCAAACCAAGGGCGTGGGGCTTGGGTCCAAGTCTCCGTCGCTCCGGTGCCTATAACTTTTGATCTGTAATGAGTTACGCTGCGCACAGCATACCGTTGGAAAGCTCTCCGAGAGCTCTACGACGGGGGCAGCAAGCCCACTCTACTGCGTCAATTTTCGAAGCCCAAAATCGAACGTTTTCATCAGTTTTGGGATAATTTTCTTCTTTTGCGCTGTTTTTTCATCCCGGATCGTACGTTGTGAGCTGCGAAAAGGACGACAACCTAATCAATCACATTTCTATTACTGAATAACAAGGCAAATTGGGCAAGACAACTTCGCCTCACGTAGAGGCTGGGCCCGCAAACCAAGGGCGTAGGGCTTGGGACCAGGTCTCCGTCTCTCCGGTGCCCATAACTTTTGATCCGTAAGGAGTTACGCAGCGCACAGCATACCGTTGGAAAGCTCTCCGAGAGCTCTATGACAGGGTCAAAAAGCCTGCTCGACTGCGCCTATTTCGGAGCCCAAAATCTAACATTTTTATCAGTTTCGGGACAATTTTCTTCTTTTGCGTTGTTTTTCCGTCCCGGATCATATGTCGTGAGCCGCGAAAAGGACGACAACTTAATCCATCACATTTCTATTACCGAATAACATGGCACCTTGGGCAAGGCAACTTCGCCTCACGTAGAGGCTGGGCCAGCTAACCGAGGGCGTGGGGCTTGGAACCAGGTCTCCGTCGCTCCGGTACCCATAACTTTTTATCCGTAAGGAGTTACGCGGCGCATAGCATACCGTTGGAAAGCTCTCCGTGAGCTCTACAATGGGGGCAGCAAGCCTGCTCGGATGCGATCATTTTCGGAGCCCAAAATCGAATGATTTCATCAATTTAGGGATAATTTTCTGCTTTTGCGCTGTTTTTTCATCCTGGATCGTATGTCGTGAGCCGCGAAAAGGACGACAACCTAATCTATCACATTTTTATTACCGAATAACATGGCATCTTGGGCAAGACAACTTCGCCTCACGTAGAGGCTAGGCCTGCAAACTGAGGGCGTTGGGCTTGGGACCTGGTCTCCGTCGCTCTGGTGCCCATAACTTTTGATCCGTATGGAGTTACGCGCACAGCATACCGTTGGAAAGCTCTCCGTGAGCTCTACGACGGAGGCAGCAAGCTTGTTTTACTGCGCTCATTTTCTGAACCCAATATCAAACGTTTTCATCTATTTCGGGATAATTTTCTTCATTTGCGCTGTTTTTCCGTCCCGGATCATACGTCGTGAGCCGCAAAAAGGACGACAACTTAATCCATCACATTTCTATTACTGAATAACAAGGCACATTGGGCAAGACAACTTCGCCTCACGTAGATGCTGGGCCCGCAAACCGAGGGCGTAGGGCTTAGGACCAAGTCTCTGACGCTCCGGTGCCCATAACTTTTGATCCGTAAGGAGTTACGCGGCGCACAGCATACCGTTAGAAAGCTCTCCGAGAGCTCTACGATGGGGCCAAAAAGTCTACTCAGCTGCGCCCATTTATGAGCCCAAAATCAACGTTTTTATCAATTTCAGGACCATTTTCCTCTTTTGTACTATTTTTCCGTCCCGGATCGTACATCGTGAACCGCAAAAAAGACGACAACCTAATCCACCACATTTCTATTACCGAATCCCACGACACCGTGGGCAAGACAACTTCGCATCACGTAGAGGCTGGGCCCGTAAACCAAGGGCATGGGGCTTGGGTCCAGGTCTCTGTCGCTCCGGTGCCCATAACTTTTAATCTGTAAGAAGTTATGAGGCTCACAACACACCGTTGGAAAGCTCTCCGAGAGCTCTATGACGGCGGAAGCAAGCCTTCTCGGTTGTGCCCATTTTTTGAGACAAAAATTGAACGTTTTCATCAGTTTCGGGACTCTTTTCTTTTTTTGCATTGTTTTGCTGTCCCGGATCGTACGTCGTGAGCCGCGAAAGGGACTACAACCTAATCCACCACATTATTATTACCGAATCCCACGGCACCTTGGGCAAGACAACTTCGCCTCACGTAAAGGCTGGGCCTACAAAACGAGGGCGTGGGGCTTGGGACTAGGTCTCCATCGCTCCGGTGCCCATAACTTTTTATCCATAAGGAGTTACGCGGCGCACAACATACCATTGGAAATCTCTCCGAGAGCTCTACGACTAGGGCAGCAAGCCTGCTCAGTTGCGCCCATTTTTGGAGCCCAAAATGGAACGTTTTCATCAGTTTCGGAATAATTTTCTTCTTTTGCACTGTTTCTCCTTCCCGGATCGTACGTCGTGAGCCGCGAAAAGGAAGACAACCTAATCCATCACATTTCTATTACTGAACAAAATGGCACCTTGGGCAAGACAACTTCGCCTCACGTAGAGGCTGGGCCCGCAAACTGAGGGCGTGGGGCTTAGGACTAGGTCTCCGTTGCTCCGATGCCCATAGCTTTTGATCCGAAAGGAGTTACGCGGCGCACATCATATCATTGGAAAGCTCTCCGAGAGCTCTACGACGGGGGCAGCAAGTCTGCTCAGCTACGTCCATTTTCGGAGCCCAAAATTGAACGTTAACATCAATTTTGGGACACTTTTCTTCTTTTGCACTGTTTTACCGTCCCGAATCGTACGTCATGAGCCGCAAAAACGACGATAACATAATCCATCACATTTCTATTACCGAATTGTCACACCCCAACCCAGCCTATAAAGGTTAGACTAGGGTGTGATCTAATATTCAAGTCATATCACATACTTAACTGTTTATGAAGGTTTAACACTTAACATTTTGGCCTAAACTCCACAAATTCTCTGAAAAACCGGCAGCATAACGGCTGTAATTGGGCTCCTTAGTTTGACCTAATTCTCTAATCGCCTCAAAATTTACAATCTCAAATTCATTTCCAACTAAGATTACTATTTACCGTCAATTGAAACGCCTACTAGTTATCTCGATGTCTCATTTGATTAATAACCTAGCATGATACTATGTCTCGTTTGTTTGGTAATCCTCGTTACAAAAGTACCTATTGACCTTAGCTTAACAATGGGCACCTGCTTAAGATTCGATAGGTTCATTTTATTTAGCCCTTACCGGATACTTCATAATCCTATGATAGATACTAACCAGTAACGATAGGAAAACGACCATAATAGTGTATGTCTAGTTATTATCAGTACAAACCAAAATTAGACCCCAAATTACAACGGGGGTCTTTTACATTACAAACATCAAGCAACATGAAAATAAATAGTCTTCAAGTAGCATAGTGTTCACAAATGGCCATAATCAAGCAAAACACATAGGACAGGCAATAATTCCAAGGAATCATCGTTAGGCACGTCGTCCTTGGGTACCTGTTCTTGATCTTCTTCACCTGAGATGATAAAAGAGGGTGAGTCCTTATGAACTCAGCGAGGGGGAAACGAGAAATAGGTTTTGAAACTCATTTTCCGGTTCAACTTATGAAAACCCTTTTTGCAAGCATGAATATATCACAAATGAGTACATAACAAATAATATAAAAGTAAAGGAACACAATTACCCGTCTTTCCTCCCTGAGGTCCTCCAGGAACCAAGCGAGAGTACTTATACACATAGTGAAAAGGATACAGTGAGCTTTTGCTCTCAGTTCATTTCCAGTATCAGTTGTTGCGGCCGACTTCAAATCATCCTCTTATAACGCCAAATGGGTGTACTCCGGATGTACCCCAAAATCCTACGACCCAACTCTCCGAGGAAGTCTAGCCCCCAAGCGAGAGAGCGAATTGGACAATGGTAGTCACGGTTGCACCGGCAAGCCCGATGCCGCCCGGTGTGCGTGAACGCTACCACGCCAGAATGAAAGGTTGCAACCTTGTATGCAATGCACATTTATGACATTTAATATATCACATTAGGAGGACAACAAAGTAGGTTGCCTCCGAGCAGTCATAAGATTGCACATTGACAAGTAAACAAACGAGGCACAATAAGACAAGTAATTTCACTTGAAAGGCACATGGAGTTGTATGAACATTAAACGGGCAGCCATGTAACGCACGTAAATCAAGTCATATAACTCATTTCAAAGTTCACGTAATCAAATAACAAGATTATTCAACATGCAACGACATCTACGTGGGACCGGGTGCAAGAAAGGCCTACTTATCAACATGAAATCATCGAAATCATATTTAGGGCTACAAGGGCAACTACGGGCAGCCTACTAAACACATAATCCAACACAACATCCCAAGGATCAACACTTAGCAAATTCACCTAGTTACTAGGGTTCCAATTCGTGCTTACCCGTGCGATTAAGCCCCAAGTCATCTCAAAATCAAACTCAAGCCATGCATCGATTCATTCAAACACCCTCAAGTATTCAAAACAGTCCACACAACATCCCAATGCCACAATCCCAAGCATTTAACACAACAAGAGAAGCTACAATAATTTTTCTAAGCATATCACTAAGTGAAACCCTCACTGCAATAGGCTGTTTTCTCACAGTCATTTAGACAAGTAAACAATCTCCAAATATAGTGAATAAGATGTCAAATTAAATCTTAAGAAGTGAACTAACTTCAGAAACAAACCTCGCATCATTTGGAGTTCGGGTTCAATAGTTATAGCCAAAACAGTGGGATTGCACAAAACTGTCCAGATTTGCACACATTTCAATACTTGTCGTTTTTGAGGTCCTTAGGGTCAAATTTAGCCTTAGTCCATTTCTGACAAAAACGTCCCGAACTGAAAACTTTAGCGGAACACTAAATTTCATGCATTTTGGATGTCATTTATTAAGTCAAAACTTGTTCGTTCCACAAGGTCAGTAAATATGCCAAAACCTGCTTCATTTTTCCAGACTTTCCAGATTTGGACACATTTTAATGATTTGCCATTTTGTGGACCTTAGAGTCAAAATTAGCTTTGGACTATTTCTGAAAAAAATGTTTAGAACTGGAAAAACTAGTTATCTACGAATTTTCACACATTTTCAACATCATTTACCTAGCCAAAATCTCCTCGCACCAACAAGACAGAAAGCTGTCACATGCACGATTTCATCTAACATCACATTCTAGCCCAAAATCTTGCCATGCATGGTTGTAAAAGCTTATGAACACACATATATCTCAAGTACAGAAGAAAAGATAAACATTTAAGAGCATGCATGTGGGTTTTTTTGAAAGATTTTCAAGAAGTTTTAGCCCTCACCTTAGCAAAACAACAAGAAGATGCACAAGACTCTTGGTGAAGCACAAAGTTGATCTTCTTCCTTGCTTAGCCAAGACACCACCCGATTTTCTCTATTTTTCCTAGCTTAGTGACCAAGTTCTTAGTAGATTCATGTGGTTAGAACAAGAAGAAAAGAAATGGAAGCTAGCAAACTCACCTAAGCCGAAATGGTTGTTCAAAGAGCTTGCATGTGAGTTTTCTTGCAACCTAGCTTGCCTAGTTGAGTTCCCTACCTTCTTGCTTGCCTTGATTAACCATGGAGTGATGAAGATGAGCTATTGAGCATAGGAACTCAGCCAAATCCGAGAGAAAGAGAGAAGAATGAGAGGGAGAGAGAGAAATGTGAGGAAATGAGAGAAATGAAAGAAAAATAGAAGCTTGTGCAATTGTTGAGGCTTGTGTCAGCCTTGGGCATGTAAAAATCAGAATTGTGTCTTCAAGAAGCATGGTTTTTGAATTACCTAGCTTGGCAAGGAGCTTATGTCGAGATTGGTGGAGTTTGGTAGAGTTTTGAGCTAGTTTTTTTATGCATTTGTGTCATAACTTGTCATAGAATTGTCTAGAATTAATTTGGAATTGAGCAAGCAAGCATAAATGACACAAAGTGGTCGGCTAAGGCATGAAAATGCTGAATCTTTGTCATCTTTTGAACATTAATTAATTGTATGTTTGAAAGTGCAAAAGAATAAAGAATAAAGAATAAGGAATGTCTAACTTTTTGTGAGATTTTGTCTTCTAGTAGGTTGAATTAGTAATTTAATATTAGTTAGTGGAATTTGTAGGATTAATTATTGATCTAGTGCTTCGTGTAAGATGCTTTCTTAATTAACGTGAGGGCACGCTTTCCTAGGTCTAGGGCACGCACTATGAGATAAGGCACGAACTACGAGACGAATGCATATTTTTCAAGTAAATGCACGTAACCCTAAATGAATGCACGTAATTCAATGCAAGGCACATAAAACGAAACACGATTCTTAAACCTAGGTCAAGGCACGCAAATCTAGGTTAGGGCACACAAAACGAGGTATCACACGCAAATCGAGATCGGGCCTCACATCCTCCCCTCCTTAAAAGAATTTCGTCCCGAAATTCAATATTACCTTTGAAATAAAGCTGGATATTGTTGCACCGTCTGGTCTCGCCTTTCCCATGTTGCTTCTTCAATTCCATGATGATCCTACAACACTTTCACCATTGGTATAGTTTTGTTGCGCAACTCCCGATTTTGCTGGTCTAGGATCCGAATGGGCTTCTCCTCATAAGACAAGTTCTCCCGAAGCTGCAACGGCTCTGGCTTCAAGATATGCGATGGATCAGGGTGATACTTCCGCAGCATCGAAACATGAAAGACATCGTGAATATTGGAGATGTTTTGGGGTAGTTCCAGGCGATACGCCAATTTGCCAACCTTCTCAATTATCTCAAATGGTCCTACAAATCTCGGGATCAACTTTCCACCCTTGCCGTGCTTAATCAGTCCCCTCCGGGGTGATATCTTCAAGAATACCTTGTCGCCAACCTCAAACTCTAGGCTCCACCTCTGTCGGTCTGCATAACTTTTCCGCCTCCTTTAGGCGGTAAGCATCCGTTTCCGGATTAGGTGAATATTATCAACAGTCTTCATAAGTTCAGGTAGAAGGGTCGGGTCAAAAGTCTTTGTTTCACCTACTTCATCCCAGTAAATTGGGGATCGACACTTACATCCATACAACGCCTCAAATGGGGCCATCCCGATAGTGGCCTGATAACTATTATTATAAGCGAACTCCGCTAGAGACAGATATTTCTCCCAACTTTTCCCGAAATCTAAAACACACGCCCTCAGCATATCCTCCAGAATCTGAATAGTTCTCTCCGATTGTCCATCAGTCTGAGGGTGATAAGCCGTGCTGAAACTCAACTTCGTTCCCAAAGCTTCTTGCAATCTCTTCCAAAATCGGGAAGTAAAACGAGGATCCCTATCCGATACAATACTCACAGGTATCCCGTGCAATCTTACAATCTCCGCCACATACATATCTCCCAATTTCTCAGGACTATCCTCCTTGTTCATCGGCAAGAAGTGCGCTGACTTGGTCAATCTATCCACTATGACCCAAACGGCGTCATGACCCTTTTGTGACCTGGGCAGGTCCATAACAAAGTCCATAGTTATATGTTCCCATTTCCATTGAGGAATCTCCAACGGCTGAAGTAAACCTGCCGGTCGTTGATGTTCCGCTTTGACTCTCTGGCAAGTTAAACACAGTGCCACAAACTCCACAATCTCTCTTTTCATGTTATTCCACCAATAGTGTTGCTTCAAATCCCAGTACATCTTTGTTCCGCCGGGGTGAATAGTGTATCTTGAATTATGGGCTTCTTCAAGAATCTTCTTTTTTAGCTCTGGTTCATTAGGAACACAAATCCGATTCCTAAACCTCCAAATACCATCATCATGAAACTTGAAATCTGTGTTGCTTTCTTTAATCTTCTGGAATTGTTGGTCCTTCTGTTGAGCCTCTCGTAATTCAGACAACAAGGTCGATTGAACTTGTGTAGTGGCAAAAAGTAACCCTTTCCGAGTCAATTGTGGTTTCCACAAAAATGCTTCCTCCAACAACTCCTGTACCTTGACTTCCAGTTTTGTCGTGCTCGCTTTCCTACTTAAGGCATCTGCAACTACATTTGCTTTACTGGGCACATAATTGATTGTGCAGTTATAATCATCCAAAAGCTCCATCCACCGTCTTTGCCTCATATTCAACTCTTTTTGTGAGAACAAGTATTTCAAGCTCTTGTCATCAGTAAACACCTCGAACTTGTTACCTCACAAATAGTGCCTCCATTTCTTAAGTGCAAACACAATAGCCGCTAACTCCAAATCATGCGTCAGGTAGTTCAATTCATACGGCTTCGGTTTCCTAGAAGCATACGCAATCACTCTACCATTTTGCATCAACACACAACCCAATCCTTCCTTCGAAGCATCGCTATAGATTACAAAACCTTGACTCCCTTCAGGCAATGCAAGAACAGGTGCGGTAGTCAATCTTTTCTTCAACTCTTGGAAGCTGTTCTCACACGTATCATCCCACACGAACTTTGTTTTCTTTTGAGTGAGCTTTGTAAGTGGTCCTGCAATCTTAGAGAAATCCTTAACAAATCTCTGATAATAGCCAGCTATACCAAGAAAACTCCAAACCTCCGTAACATTTTCCGGCTTCTTCCATGACATCACTGCTTCTATCTTTGCTGGATCTGCTATTCCCTCTTGGGATATGATATGCCCCAAAAATGCAATCTGCTGCAACCAAAATTCGCACTTGCTAAACTTTGCATACAACCGATGCTCTCAAAGTTTCTGCAGTACCAACCGCAGATGTTGTTCATGCTCAGCCTCGGATTTCGAGTATACCAAAATTTCATCAATGAAGATCACCACAAATTGGTCCAAGTAGGGTTGAAACACCCTGTGCATCAAATCCATAAAAGCTGCAGGGGCATTAGTTAGTCCAAATGGCATCACCACATATTCATAATGCCCATATCTTGTCTTGAAAGCCGTTTTAGGCACATCCTCCTTTTTGATCCGCAACTGATAGTACCCTTGCCTCAAGTCGAGTTTTGAATACACTTTGGCTCCTTGAAGTTGATCAAACAACTCATTGATCAGTGGAAGTGGGTATTTATTCTTGACAGTCACTTGGTTCAATCCTCGGTAATCAATGCATAGCCTCAACGTTCCGTATTTCATCTTTACAAATAGAACTGGTGCACCCTATGGAGAAGAACTTGGTTGAACAAACCCTTTCTTCAACAATCCTTGCAATTGGTCCTTCAATTCTTGTAGCTCAGCCGGCGCCATACGATAGGGAGCTTTAGATATCGGCTGGGTGCCAGGCAGTAACTCTATAATGAACTCGATCTCCCGATTTGGGGGTAAACCGGGCAATTCTTCTGGAAACACATCCGCATAGTCTTTGATCACTGGCATCTCCTCCAACTTAGCTTTGTCCAACGACTTGTTGATGAGGTAAGCTAAGTATCCACTACACCCTTTTCTCAAGGACTTCACTGCTTTCGTAGATGAAATGATGAAACTCCCAGTGAAATCTCTTCGACCCATGACTTCCAATATTGGTTGACCAGGTACCTGGAATGTTACAATCTTCATCCAACAATCTAGTTGGGCATGATGCTTGGCCAACCAGTCCATCCCTAAGATGACTTCATAGTCTCGAAAAGGTAATACAATAAGATTGGCTGAGAATTCCCTATCCTTAATTTGGATTTTACATGCTTTACAAGCTCAGCTAGTAACAAGTTTAGAACCCATCGGAGTACCAACTTCTACTTCGTAATGCAAACATACAACTCGTAGTTTCACACGTTGCACACATAAGGGAGTAATAAATGAATGAGTAGCACCCGGATCAATTAGCACCCTAACAGGTTGATTCAATATGAAGAATGTACCTTCAACAACAGCGGTCTCCTCTGGAAGCTCCTCGCACTCAATAGCATAAGCTCGAGCCTGAACTCTAGGAACTAGAGTCTTGCCTCTACCAGCTGGTTTAACCTGATTTTGTCCTGCTTGCCATTTAAGGCAATCCTTGATCTGATGCTGATCACTGCCACACCACACACATCGTCCTGACTTCTTCCAGCACTGGGCCTCGGTATGCCCCTTCTTGTCACATTAAGAACAGTTGACAGACTGAGTAGCAGGTGAACTACTTGTGGATCCGCGGGTGGAAGAGGCTAATGGCGCTTTAGTTGGGCCACGGTTATTCACCGGTCTGTTCTGGCTCTGGCCCTGACTACGACTCTAGCCTTGGAATTTTCTCTGTTGACCTGAAGGCTGGTATGGTTTCTTATTCGGCTGACTCGAACCGGCTCTATCAAGTTTCCTCTTCTCAACTCGGGAAGCAGCAGTAAAGAGAGCATAATAGGTATCGAAGTCATGCGAAGCCAACTGGTCCTGAATCTTTGGCCTCAATCCCGTAGTAAATTTCCACATCTTTGCCTTCAGAGTACTGACCATGTATTGAGCGTAACGGGACAGTCGGTCAAAACGAGCCTCGTACTGGGCCACCGTCATGTTACCCTGGTTCAAGTGCATGAACTCCTCAATCCGCCTCTGCCTGGAAACTACAGGTACATATTTCTCCTTGAATGCCTTAACGAAATTACCCCACAAGCGAGGTGTCTTATCAGTTTCCCACAGTGCCTCCATAGTGTGCCACCAATGTTCAGCATCCCGGTGCAATAGAAACACAGCAAACTCCACATTTTCTTCATCAGTATAATCAAGTGGCCTGAAAATCCTCTCGATCTCAGACAGCCAAGCCTCTGCTTTCTCATCATCAGCTTTCCTGTGGAATTTGGACGGGTGAAAGTGAAGGAACTCCCTCATTCTGCTATGTCTCCCATGGTTACCATCATTCTTGTTGTTATTGTTGTTGGCTTCACGTGCATCATGACGTTCCATCACTCGTGACATGCGATCCATGGCATTCGCCATCATGTTAAACATAGCTATGCCGGGATTAGTTTGATAAGCATCTCCAGTCTCTTGGGGTTCACCGCTCCTATTAGTAGTGTGGGTAGTAGGACCAGCTATCTATAGGCACAGATTACGATGCACAATTTATTGAAATACGACAAACAAGAATTTAATGCATAAGATATGCAACATAATATAGATACACAATTCTACAAACAATTAAGGCATGTTAATCACTTAAGCACATAGAACATAGAAGGCACAATTAACATTATCACACAATAACATATGAACAAGTCATCCTAATTATCTTAGGGCTCTACTCGTGGTCTAAGAGTTAAACCCGGCTTAAGCAATCTAAGCTCTGATACCATTCTTTCCATAAGGTGTCATGCCCCAACCCGGCCTATAAAGGTTAGACTAGGGTGTCATCTAACATTCAAGTCATATCACATACTTAACCGTTTATGAAGGTTTAACACTTAACATTTTGGCCTAAACTCCACAAATTCTCTGAAAAACCGGCAGCATAACGGTTGTAATTGGGCTCCTTAGTTTGACCTAATTCTCTAATCGCCTCAAAATTTACAATCTCAAATTCATTTCTAACTAAGATTACTATTTACCGTCAATTGAAACGCCTACTAGTTATCTCGATGTCTCGTTTTCTTAATAACCTAGCATGATACTATGTCTCGTTTGTTTGGTAATCCTCGTCACAAAAGTACCTGTTGACCTTAGCTTAACAATGGGTACCTGCTTAAGATTGGATAGGTTCATTTTACTTAGTCCTTACCGGATACTTCATAATCCTATGATAGATACTAACCAGTAACGATAGGAAAACGACCATAATAGTATCTGTCTAGTTATTATCAGTACAAACCAAAATTAGACCCCAAATTACAACGGGGGTCTTTTACATTACAAACATCAAGCAACATGAAAAGAAATAGTCTTCAAGCAGCATAGTGTTCACAAATGGCCATAATCAAGCAAAGCACATAGGACAGGCAATCATTCCAAGGAATCATCGTTAGGCATGTCGTCCTCGAGTACCTGTTCCTGATCTTCTTCACCTGAGATGATAAAAGAGGGTGAGTCCTTATGAACTCAGCAAGGGGGAAACGAGAAATAGGTTTTGAAACTCATTTTTCGGTTCAACTTCTGAAAACCCTTTTTGCAAGCATGAATATATCACAAATGAGTACATAACAAATAATATAAAAGTAAAAGAACACAATTACCCGTCTTTCCTCCCCGAGGTCCTCCAGGAACCAAGCGAGAGTACTTATACACATAGTGAAAAGGATACGGTGAGCTTTTGCTCTCAGTTCATTTCCAGTATCAGTTGTTGCGGCCGACTTCAAATCATCCCCTTATCACGCCAAATGGGTGTACTCCGGATGTACCCCGAAATCCTACGACCCAACTCTCCGAGGAAGTCTAGCCCCCAAGCGAGAGAGCGAATTGGACAATGGTAGTTACGGTTGCACCGGCAAGCCCGATGCCGCCCAGTGTGCGTGAACGCTACCACGCCAGAATGAAAGGTTGCAACCTTGTATGCAATGCACATTTATGACATTTAATATATCACATTAGGAGGACAACAAAGTAGGTTGCCTCCGAGCAGTCATAAGATTGCACATTGACAAGTAAACAAGCGATGCACAATAAGACAAGTAATTTCACTTGAAAGGCACATGGAGTTATATGAACATTAAACGGGCAGCCATGTAACGCACGTAAATCAAGTCATATAACTCATTTCAAAGTTCACGTAATCAAATAACAAGATTATTCAACATGCAACGACATCTACGTGGGACCGGGTGCAAGAAAAGCCTACTTATCAACATGAAATCATCGAAATCATATTTAGGGCTACAAGGGCAACTACGGGCAGCCTACTAAACACATAATCCAACACAACATCCCAAGGATCAACACTTAGCAAATTCACCTAGTTACTAGGGTTCCAATTCGTGCTTACCTGTGCCATTAAGCCCCAAGTCATCTCAAAATCAAACTCAAGCCATGCATCGATTCATTCAAACACCCTCAAGTATTCAAAACAGTCCACACAACATCCCAATTCCACAATCCCAAGCATTTAACACAACAAGAGAAGCTACAATAATTTTTCTAAGCATATCACTAAGTGAAACCCTCACTGCAATGGGCTGTTTTCTCACAGTCATTAAGACAAGTAAACAATCTCCAAATCCAGTGAATAAGATGTCAAATTAAATATTAATAAGTGAACTAAATTCAGAAACAAACCTCACATCATTTGGAGTTCGGGTTCAATATTTATAGCCGAAACAGTGGGATTGCACAAAACAGTCCAGATTTACACATATTTCAATACTTGTCGTTTTTTAGGTCCTTAGGTTCCGATTTAGCCTTAATCCATTTCTGACAAAAACGTCCAGAACTGAAAAATGTAGCAGCACACCAACTGTCATGCATTTTGGATGTCATTTACTAAGTAAAAACTAGTTCGTTCCACAAGGTCAGTGAATCTGCCAAAACCTGCTTCATTTTTCCAGACTTTCCAGATTTGGACACATTTTAATGATTTGCCATTTTGAGGACCTTAGAGTCAAAATTAGCTTTGGCCTATTTCTGTGAAAAATGTTCAGAACTGGTGAAACTAGTTACCTACCAATTTTCATGCATTTCAACATCATTTACCTAGCCAAAATCACCTCGTACCAACAAGACAGAAAGCTGTCACATGCACGATTTCATCTAACATCACATTCTAGCCCAAAATCTTGCCATGCATGGTTGTAAAAGATTATGAACACACATATATCTCAAGTACAGAAGCAAAGATAAACATTTAAGAGCATGCATGTGGGTTTTTTTGAAAGATTTTCAAGAAGTTTTAGCCCTCACCTTAGCAAAACAACAAGAAGATGCACAAGACTCTTGGTGAAGCACAAAGTTGATCTTCTTCCTTGCTTAGCCGAGACAACACTCGATTTTCTCTATTTTTCCTAGCTTAGTGACCAAGTTCTTAGTAGATGCATGTGCTTAGAACAAGAAGAAAAGAAATGGAAGCTAGCAAACTCACCTAAGCCGAAATGGTTGTTCAAAGAGCTTGCATGTGAGTTTTCTTGCAACCTAGCTTGCTTAGTCGAGTTCCCTACCTTCTTGCTTGCCTTGATTAACCATGGAGTGATGAAGATGAGCTATGGAGCATACGAACTCAGCCAAAGCCGAGAGAAAGAGAGAAGAATGAGAGGGAGAGAGAGAAATGTGAGGAAATGAGAGAAATGAAAGAAAAATAGAAGCTTGTGCAATTGTTGAGGCTTGTGTCGGCCTTGGGCATGTAAAAATCAGATTTGTGTCTTCAAGAAGCATGGTTTTTGAATTACCTAGCTTGGCAAGGAGCTTATGTCGAGATTGGTGGAGTTTGGTAGAGTTTTGAGCTAGTTTTTTAATGCATTTGTGTCATAACTTGTCATAGAATTATCTAGAATTAATTTTGAATTGAGCAAGCAAGCATAAATGCCACAAAGTGGTTGGCTAAGGCATGAAAATGCTGAATCTTTGTCATCTTTTGAGCATTAATTAATTGTATGTTTGAAAGTGCAAAAGTATAAGGAATAAAGAATAAGGAATGTCTAGCTTTTTGTGAGATTTTGTCTTCTAGTAGGTTGAATTAGTAATTTAATATTAGTTAGTGGAATTTGTAGGATTAATTATTGATCTAGTACTTCGTGTAAGATGCTTTCTTGATTAACGTGAGGGCATGCTTTCCTAGGTCTAGGGCACACACTACGAGATAAGGCACGAACTACGAGACGAATGCACATTTTCCAAGTAAATGCACGTAACCCTAAATGAATGCACGTAATTTAATACAAGGCACATAAAACGAAACACGATTCTTAAACCTAGGTCAAGGCACGTAAATCTAGGTTAGGGCACACGAAACGAGATATCGCACGCAAATTAAGGTCGGGCCTCACACGAATAACATGGCGTCTTGGGCAAGACAACTTCGCCTCACGTAGAGGCTGGGCTCGTAAACCAAGGGCGTGGGCCTTGGGACCAGGTCTCCGTGGTTCCGGTTCCCATAACATTTGATTCGTAAAGAGTTACGCGGCACACAGCATACCATTGGAAAGCTCTCCGAGAGCTCTACAATGGGGGCAGCACGCCAGCTCAGCTACGCCCATTTTCGAAGCCCAAAATCGAACATTTTCATCAGTTTCGGGATAATTTTCTTCTTTTGCGCTATTTTTCCGTCCCGGATCGTACGTCGTGAGCCGCGAAAAGGACGACAACCTAATCCATCACATTTCTATTACCAAATAACACGGCACCTTAGGCAAGACGACTTTGCCTCACGTAGAGGCTGGGCCCGCAAACCAAGGGCGTGGGGCATGGGACCAGGTCTCCGTCACTCCGGTGCCCATAACTTTTGATTTGTAAGGAGTTACGCGGCGCACAATATATCAATGGAAAGATCTCCGAGAGCTCTACGACGGGGGTAACAAGCCTGCTCGGCTGTGCCTGTTTTTGGAGCCCAAAATTGAACATTTTCATTAGTTTCGGGACTCTTTTCTTCTTTTGCACTGTTTTTTCATCCCGGATCGTACGTCGTGTGCCGCGAAAAGGATGACAACCTAATCTACCACATTTCTATTACCGAATCCCACGGCACCTTGGGCAAAACAACTTCGCCTCTCGTAGAGGCAGGGCCTACAAACCGAGGGCATGGGGCTTGGGACCAGGTCTCCGTCGCTCCGGTGCCCATAACTTTTGATCCGTAAGGAGTTACGCGGTGCACAGCATACCGTTGGAAAGCTCTCCTAGAGCTCTACGACGGGGGCAGCAAGCATGCTTGACTGCGCCCATTTTTCCGGCCCAAAATCGAACATTTTCATTTGTTTCGGGACAATTTTATTCTTTTGCGCTGTTTTTCCGTCCCGGATCGTACTTCGTGAGCTGCAAAAAGAACGACAACCTAATCCATCACATTTCTATTACCGAATAACAAGGAACCTTGGGCAAGACAACTTCGCCTCACGTAGAGGTTGGGCCCGCAAACCGAGGGCGTAGGGCTTGAGACCAGGTCTCCGTCGCTCCGGTGTCCATAACTTTTGATCCGTAAGGAGTTACGCAGCGCACAGCATACCGTTGGAAAGCTCTCCGATAGCTCTACGATGGGGGCAGCAAGCTTGCTTTGCTGCGCCCATTTTTGAAGCCCAAAATCGAACGTTTTCATCATTTTCGGGACTCTTTTCTTCTTTTGGACTATTTTTTCATCCCGGATCGTACATCGTGAGCCGCAAAAAGGACGACAATCTAATCCACCACATTTCTATTATCGAATCCCACAGTACCTTGGGCAAGACAACTTCGCCTCACGTCGAGCCTGGGCCCACAAACCGAAGGCGAGGGGCTTGGGACCAGGTCTCCGTCGCTTCGGTGCCCATAACTTTTGATCCGAAAGGAGTTACGCAGCGCACAACATACCGTTGGAAAGCTCTCCGAGAGCTCTATGACGAGGATAGCAAACCTACTCAGCTTCTGTAAGGCCCGACCTCAATTTGCGTGCGATACCTCATTTCGTGTGCCTAACCTAGATTTGCGTGCCTTGACCTAGGTTTAAGAATCGTATTTCATTTTGTGTGCCATGCATTGAATTATGTGCATTCATTTAGGGTTGCGTGCATTTACTTGGAAAACATGCATTCATCTCGTAGTTCGTGCCTTACCTCATAGTGCGTGCCTAAAACCTAGGAAAATGTGCCCTCACGCTAATTAAGAAAGCATCTTACACGAAGCACTAGGTCATTAATTAATCCTACAAATCCCACTAACTAATATTGAATTACTAATTCAACCCACTAGAAGACAAAATCTCACAAAAAGCTAGACATTCTTTATTCTTTGCATATCCCAAACACACAACAAGACAAGAAAATTCAGATTTTGCACAAGCCTTGGCCGACCACTAGGAGCTTTGTGCATGCAATCCAGTTTCAAAATTTATTCCTCAAACATTCTATGACAATTTAATGGCACAATGCATAAAAAAATGGCTCAAAAAAAACTCTCCCCAGTGCACCATTCTTGACCCATTCTCAATTGCCCATGCTAAGGATTCAAAAAATGCTCCTTGAAGACACAAAAATCTGAAATTGCAAGGCCCTAGGCCGACATATGCATCATTCTCTTCAAAGTCTTTCATTTTTTCTTTCATTCTTTCTTTCTTTCTCACATTTCTCTCTCTCCCTCTCATTCTTCTATCTCTCTCTCAGTCCTAGCTGAGTATTGTAGACTCCATAGCTAAGTTCTTCATCCTAAGGCTCTTCAAGAATTCCAAGCAACCAAGGAACTCGACCAAGCAAAGCTAGAGTGCAAAAGACACACATGCAAGCTCTTTGAACCTCCATTTCGGCTTAGGTGAGTTTGCTAGCTTCCATTTCTTTTCTTCTTGTTCTAACCACATGCACCTACTAAGAACTTGGTTACTAAGCTAGGAAATTAGAGAAAATCGAGTGGTGTCTCGGCTACGCAAGGAAAAGAGTCAATCTTGTGCAACCATCAAGAGTCTTGTGCATCTTCTTGTTGTTTTGCTAAGGTGAGGGCTAAAACTTCTTGAAAATCCTTCAAAAACCACATGCATGCCCTTAAATGTCTATCTTTACTTCTGTACTTGTGATTTATGTGTGTTCATGAGCTTTTGTAAACATGGATGGCAAGATATTTGGCTAGAATGTCATGATAGATGAAATCGGGTATGTGACAGCTTTCTGCCTTGTTGGTGCGAGGTATTTTGACCAGGTAAATGATGTTGTAAATGTGTGAAAATTGGTAGGTAACTAGTTTTGCCAGTTCTGAACACTTTTTATAGAAATAGGCCAAAGCTAATTTTGAATCTAAGGTCCTCAAAATGACTAATTATCAAAATGTGTCCAAATTTAGAAAGTCTGGAAAAATGAAGCAGGTTTTGGCAGATTCACTGACCTTGTAGAACGAACCAGTTTTAACTTAGTAAATGACATCCAAAATGCATGAAACTTGGTGTGCTCCTAGAATTTTCAGTTCTGGACATTTTTATCAGAAATGGACCAAGGCTAAATCTGACCCTAAGGCCCTAAAAAATGACAAGAATTGAAATGTGTGCAAATCTGAATTTTTTTGTCTTGTTCAAGGCTTATTTTATTGTGTGTTTGGGATATGCAAAGAACAAAGAATAAAGAATAACGAATGTCTAGCTTTTTGTGAGATTTTGTCTTCTAGTGGGTTGAATTAGTAATTTAATATTAGTTAGTGGGATTTGTAGGATTAATTAATGACCTAGTGCTTCGTGTAAGATGCTTTCTTGATTAGCGTGAGGGCACGCTTTCCTAGGTTTTTGGCACGCACTACGAGGTAATGCACGAACTGCGAGATGAATGCACGTTTCCCAAGTAAATGCACGCAACCCTAAATGAATGCACGTAATTCAATGCATGGCACACAAAACGAAATACGATTCTTAAACCTAGGTCAAGGCACGCAAATCTAGGTTAGGCACACGAAACGAGGTATCCCATGCAAATCGAGGTCAGGCCTCACATCCTCCCCTCCTTAAAAGAATTTCATCCCGAAATTTAATATTACCTTTGAAATAAAGCTGGATACTGTTGCTCCATCTGGTCTCGCCTTTCCCACGTTGCTTCTTCAACTCCATGATGATCCCACAACACTTTCACCATCGGTATAGTTTTGTTGCGCAACTCCCGATCTTGCTGGTCTAGGATCCGAATGGGCTTCTCCTCGTAAGACAAGTTCTCCTGAAGCTGCAACGGCTCTGGCTCAAGATATGCGATGGATCAGGGTGATATTTCTATAGCATAGAAACATGAAATACGTCGTGAATATTGGAGAGGTTTTGGGGTAGTTCCAGGCGATACGCCAACTTGCCAACCTTCTCAATTATCTCAAATGGTCCTACAAACCTCAGACTCAACTTTCCACCCTTGCCGTGTTTAATCAGTCCTCTCCGGGGTGATATCTTCAAGAACACCTTGTCGCCGACCTCAAACTCTAAGCTCCGTCTCCGTCGGTCTGCATAACTTTTCTGCCTGCTTTGGGCGGTAAGCATCCGTTTCCGGATGAGGTGGATATTATCAACAGTCTTCATAAGTTCAGGTAGAAAGGTCGGGTCAAAAGTCTTCGTCTCACCTACTTCATCCCAGTAAATTGGGGATCGACACTTACGTCCATACAACGCCAAATGTGATATATTAAATGTCATAAATGTACATTGCATACAAGGTTGCAACCTTTCATTTTGGCGTGGTAGCATTCACGCACACCGGGCGACATCGGGCTTACCGATGCAACCGTGACTACCATTGTCCAATTCCCTCTCTTGCTTGGGGGCTAGACTTCCTCGGAGAGTTGGGTCGTAGGATTTCGAGGTACATCCGGAGTACACCTATTTGGCGTGATAAGGGGATGATTTGAAGTCGGCCACAACAACTGATACTGGAAAGGAACCGAGAGCAAAAGCTCACCGTATCCTTTTCACTATGTGTATAAGTATTCTCGCTTGGTTCCTAGAGGACCTCGGGGAGGAAAGACGGGTAATTGTGTTCCTTTACTTTTATATTATGTTAGGTACTTACTTGTGATATATTCATGCCTGCAAAAATTTCATAAGTTGAACCGGAAAATGAGTTTCAAAAACTATTTCTTGTTCCCCCCCGCTGAGTTCATAAGGACTCACCCTCTTTTATCATCTCAGGTGAAGAAGATCAAGAACAGGTACCCGAGGAAAACGTGCCTAACGAGGATTCCTTGGAATGATTGCTTGCCCTACATGCCTTACGTGACCATGGCCATTTTGTGAACAATATGTTGTTTGAAGACGATTTCTTTTATGTTGCTTGTTGTTATAATGTAAAAGACTCCCGTTTTAATTTGGGGTCTAATTTTGGCTTGTACTGATAATAACTAGATAGACAGTACTATGGTCGTTTTGCTATCGTGACTGGCTAGTATCTATCATAGGATTCTGGAAAGTCTGGAAAAATGAAGCAGGTTTTGGTAGATTCACTAATCTTGTAGAATGAACCAGTTTTAACTTAGTAAATGACATCCAAAATGCATAAAATTTGGTGTACTTCTAGAATTTTCAGTTCTGGACATTTTTGTCAGAAATGGACCAAGGCTAAATCTGACCCTAAAGCCCTCAAAAACGATAAGCATTGAAATGTGTACAAATCTGGACAGTTTTGTGTAGTCTCACTGTTTTGGCTATAACTCTTGAACCCGAACTCCAAATGATGCGAGGTTTGTTTCTGAATTTAGTTCACTCCTTAAGATTTAATTTGACATCTTATTCACTGGAATTGGAGATTGTTTGCTTGTCTTAATGATTGTGAGAAAACATTCTATTGCAGTGAGGGTTTCACTTAGTGATATGCTTAGAAAAATTATTGTAGCTTCTCTCGTTGTATTAAATGCTTGAGATTGTGGCATTGGATGTTGTGTGGACTGTTCTGAATACTTAAGGGTGTTTGAATTAATCAATGCGTGGCTTGAGTTTAATTACGAGATGACTTGGGGCTTAATTGCACGGGTAAGCACGAATTGAAACCCTAGTGATTAGGTAAATTCGCTAAGTTGTTGATTCTTTGGATATTGTGTTTGATTATGTGTTTAGTAGGCTGCCCGTAGTTGCCCTCATAGCCCTAAACATGATTTCGATGATTACATGTTGATAAGTAGGCTTTTCTTGCACCTGGTCCCACGTAGATGTCGTTGCATGATGAATAATCTTATTGTTTGATTACTGAACTTTGAAATGAGTTATATGACTTGATTTACGTGCGTTACATGGCTGCCCGTTTAATGTTCATACAACTCCATGTGCTTTTCAAGTGAATTTACTTGTCATATCGTGTCTCGCGTGTTTAACTGTCAATGTGCAATCTTATGACTGCTCAGAGGCAACCTACTTTGTTGTCCTCCAAATGTGATATATTAAATGTCATAAATGTGCATTGCATACAAGGTTGCAACCTTTCATTCTGGCGTGGTAGCGTTCACGCACACCGGGCGGCATCGGGCTTGCCGGTGCAATCGTGACTACCATTGTCCAATTCCCTCTCTCGCTTGGGGGCTAGACTTCCTCGGAGAGTTGGGTCGTAGGATTTCGGGGTACATCCGGAGTACACCCATTTGGCGTGATAAGGGGATGATTTAAAGTCGGCCGAAACAACTGATACTGGAAACGAACCGAGAGCAAAAGCTCACCGTATCCTTTTCACTATGTGTATAAGTATTCTTGCTTGGTTCCTAGAGGACCTCGGGGAGGAAAGGTGGGTAATTGTGTTCCTTTACTTTTATATTATGTTATGTACTTACTTGTGATATATTCATGCCTGCAAAAAGGGTTTTCATAAGTTGAACCGGAAAATGAGTTTCAAAACCTATTTCTCATTTCCCCCTCGCTGAGTTCATAAGGACTCACCTTCTTTTATCATCTTAGGTGAAGAAGATCAGGAACAGGTACCCGAGGACAACGTGCCTAACGAGGATTCCTTGGAATGATTGCTTGCACTACATGCCTTACGTGACCATGGCCATTTTGTGAACAATATGTTGTTTGAAGACTATTTCTTTTATGTTGCTTGTTGTTGTAATGTAAAAGACCCCCGTTGTAATTTGGGGTCTAATTTTGGCTTGTACTGATAATAACTAGATAGACACTACTATGGTCGTTTTGCTATCGTTACTGGATAGTCTCTATCATAGGATTTATGAAATATTAGGTAAGGATTAAGTAAAATGAACCTATCCAATCTTAAGCAGGTACTCATTGTTAAGCTAAGATCAATAGGTACTTTTGTAACGAGGATTAACAAACAAACGAGACATAGTATCATACTAGGTTATTAATCAAATGAGACTTCGAGATAACTAGTAGGCATTTTGATTGATGGTAAATAGTAATCTTAGTTGGAAATGAAATTTGAGGCGTTTAGAGAACTAGGTCAAACTAAAGAGCCCAATTACAACCGTTATGCTGCCGGTTTTCCAGAAAAATTGTGGAGTCTAGGCTAAACGTTAAGTATTAAACTTTCATGAACAATTGAGTACGAGACATGACTTGAATGTTTAGATCACACCCTAGTCTAACCTTTTAGGCCAGGTTGGGGCGTGACAGCTGTGCTGATTTTCGGAGTCCACAATCGAACGTTTTTATCAGTTTTGGGTTAATTTTCTTCTTTTGCGCTGTTTTTCCGTCTCGGATCGTATGTCGTGAGCCGCGAAAAGGACGACAACCTAATCCATCACATTTCTATTACCGAATAACATGGCACCTTGGGCAAGACAACTTCGCCTCTCGTAGAGGCCGGGCCCGCAAACCGAGGGCGTGGGGCTTGGAACCAGGTCTCCGTCGCTCCGATGACCATAACTTTTGATTTGTAAGGAGTAACGCGGCGCACATCATACCGTTGGAAAGCTCTCCATGAGCTCTATGACGTGGGAAGCAAGCCTGCTCGGCTGCGCCCATTTTTGGAGCCCAAAATCGAACGTTTTCATCAGTTTTGGGATAATTTTCTTCTTTTGCGCTGTTTTTCGGTCCTGGATCGTACGTCGTGAGCCGCGAAAAGGACGACAACCTAATTCATCACATTTCTATTACCGAATAACAAGGAACCTTGGGCAAGACAACTTCGCCTCACGTAGAGGCTGGGCCCGCAAATTGAGGGCGTGGGGCTTGGGACCAGGTCTCCGTCGCTCCGGTGCCTATAACTTTTGATCCGTAAGGAGTTACGCGGCGCACAGCATACCGTTGGAAAGCTCTCCGAGAGCTCTACGAAGGGGGTAGCAAGCTTGCTCGGCTGCGCCCATTTTTGGAGACCAAAATCGAACGGTTTCATTAGTTTTTGGACTCTTTTCTCCTTTTGCGCTATTTTTCTGTCCCGGATCATACGTCGTGAGCCATGAAAAGGACGACAACCTAATCCATCACATTTCTATTACCAAATAACATTGCACCTTGGGCAAGACAACTTCGCCTCATGTAGAGGCTGGGCCCGCAAACCGAGGGCATGGGGTTTGGGACCAGGTCTCCGTCGCTCCGGTACCCATAACTTTTGATCCGTAAAGAGTTACGCGGAGCACTACATACCGTTGGAAAGCTCTCCGAGAGCTCTACGACGGGGGAAGCAAGCTTGTTCAGCTGCGCCTATTTTCGGTGAACAAAATTGAACTTTTTCATTAGTTTCGGGACAATTTACTTATTTTGCACTATTTTTCCATTCGGATCATACGTCATGAGCCGCGAAAATGACGACAACCTAATCCATTACATTTCTATTACCGAATAACAAAGCACCTTGGGCAAGACAACTTTGCCTCACGTAAAGGCTGGGCCCGCAAACCGAGGGCGTGGGGCTTAGGACCAAGTCTCGTAGCTCCGGTGCCCATAACTTTTGATCCGTAAGGAGTTACGCGGCGCACAACATACCGTTGGAAAGCTCTCCAAGAGCTCTACGACGGGGGCAGCAAGACAGTGTTGCTGCTCCCATTTTTAGAGCCCAAAATTGAACGTTTTCATCAATTTAGGGATAATTTTCTTCTTTTGCACTATTTTTTCGTCCCGGATCGTACGTCGTGAGCTGCGAAAAAGACGACAACCTAATCCATCACATTTCTATTACCAAATCCCACAACACCTTGGGAAAGACAACTTCACCTCACGTCGAGGCTGGGCCCGCAAACCGAGGGCGTGGGGCTTGGGACTAAGTCTCCGTCGCTCCAGTGCCCATAACTTTTGATCCAAAAGGAGTTACGCGGCGCACAACATACCGTTGGAAAGCTCTCCGAGAGCTCTACGATGGGGGTAGCAAGCCTACTCGGCTGCTCCCGTTTTTGGTGTCACGCCCCAACCTGACATGTAGAGGTTAGACTAGGGTGTGATCTAATCCTTTATACCATTTCACATACTTAATCATTCGTTAAGATTTAATACTTAATGTTAGCCTAGAACTCCAAAAGATTTTCGAAAAACCAACAGCATAACAGCTGTAATTGGGCTCTTTAGTTTGACCTAATTTTCTAAACGCCTCAAAACTTTCAATCTCAAATTCATTTCCAACTAAGATTACTATTTATCACCAATCGACGTGCCAACTGATTATCTCGAAGTCTCATTTTTATTAACAACCTAGCATGATAACTATGTCTCGTTTATGTGTAAATTCCTGTTACGCAAGTACCTATTGATCTTAGCCTACAAATGAGTACCTGCTTAAGATTGGATAGATTCATCTTACTTGATTCCTTACCTAATATTTCATAAGCCTGTGATAATTACTAAACCAAGTAGCAAAACGAGCAAATAGGGTATCTGTCTAGTTAATATCGGTACAAATCAAAATTAGACCCCAAATTATAATGGGGGTCATTTACAATAACGATAACAAGCAACATAAGAAATAGTCTTCAAAACAACATATCGTTCACAAAACAGCCATAATCACGTAAGGCACGTAGGGCATGCAATCACTCCAAGGAGTCATCAATAGGCACGTTATCCACGGGTGCCTGTTCTTGATCTTTTTCACCTGTGACGATAAAAGAGGGTGAGTCCTTATGAACTTAGCGAGGGGGAATGAGAAATACGTTTTGAAACTCTTTTTCTGGTTCAACTTAAGAAAAAACCCTTTTTGAAAGCATGACATATAACACAAGTAAGTTTATAATGTAATATAAAAGTAGAAGAACACAATTACCCGTATTTCCTCCCCGAGATCCTCTAGAACCAAGCGAAAGTACTTATACACATAGTGAAAAGGATACGGTGAGCTTTCGCTCTTAATTCATTTCCAATAACAGCTGTTGCGGCCGACTTCAAATCATCCACCTATCACGCCAATTAGGTGTACTCCAGATGTACCCCAAAATCCTACGACCCAACTCTCCGAGGAAGTCTAGCCCCCAAGCGAGAGAAGGAATTGGACCATGGTAGTCACGGTTGCACCGGCAAGCCCGATGCCGCCCGGTGTGCGTGAACGCTACCATGCCAAAATTAAAGGTTGCAACTTTGTATGCAATGCACATTTATAACATTTAACATATCACATTAGGAGGACAACAAAGTAGGTTGCCTCCGAGTAGTTATAAGATCGCACGTTGGCAAGTAAACATACGAGGCATGCTTTGATATTTAATTTCACTTGTAATACACATGGAGTTATACGAATATTAAACGGGCAGCCATGTAACACATGTGAATCAAGTCATATAACTCTTTTCGGGGTTCACGTAATCAAATAATAAGTTTATACAAGCATGCAACGACGTCTACATGAGACCGGGTGCAAGAAAAGTCTACTTATCAACATGTAATCATTGGAATCACATTTCAAGCATACTTAACAATTATTAGGCAGCCCACTAATCACACAATTAGACACAACAACCATAGGATCAACACTTAGCGAGTTTTCCTAGTCAATAGGGTTTCAATTCATGCTTACACGTGCGATTAAGCTGCAAGTTGTCACATAATTAAACCCAAGTCATGCATCGTTAAATTAAAGCATCCTCAATCATCCAAAACAGTCCATAAAACATCCAAGTGCCACAGTCCAAAGCATTCAATACCACAAGAGAAGTTACAATATTTTTCAAAGCATATCACTAAATAAAAATTCACTGCAATGGTCTGTTTTTCCACAATCATTTAGACAAGCAAACAATCTCCAATTCCAGTGAACAACATATCAATTTAAAGCTTAATGCGTGATTTAAATCCAGAAACAAACCTCACCTTATTTGGGGTTCAGACTTAGGAGTTATGGCCAAAACCGTGAGACTACGCAAAACTATCCAGTTTTAGATACATTACGATTTTTGCTAATTTTGAGGTTCTTAGAGTCATAATTAGCCTTGGTCTATTTCTGACAAAATGTCCAGAACTGCAAAAATCTAGTACCCTACCAAATTTCATACATTTTAAATATCATTTACTAGGTCAAAACTGTTTCGTTCTACAAGGACAGTGAACTGCCAAAAACCTGCTCCATTTTCCCAGATTTTCCAGATTTAGACATCTTTCAATGTTTTGCCATTTTTGAGACCTTAGAGTCACAATTGGCCTTGGTCTATTTCTACAAAAAATGCGCAGAACTGGCAACACTAGTTTTCTACCAATTTTCACTTATTTTCAACATCATTTACTAGGTCAAATTTACTTCGCTCTAACGAGTCAGAAATCTGCCATTTTCGCTATTTAACCTATCTTCAAGTTCTAGCTAAATATCTTGCCATGCATGGTTACAAAAGCTCATGTACACACATATACCACAAGTGCAGAGGTAAAAATAGACATATTAAGGCATGCATGTGGTTTTGAAAGCTAAAAAAAAGGATTAACCCTCACCTTAACCTATTGATGATAAATGGTGCTCAAAATTCTTGAAGATGCACAAAAACGTCTTTTCTCCTTGCTTGGCTGAGAGATAGCTTGAGATTCTCTAATTCCTAGCTTAGTTACCATGTTCTTAGTATGTGAATGTGGCTAGAACAAAAGGAAATGAAATAGAAGCTATCAAACATACCTAAGCCGAAATGAAGGGTTCTTGTGTACTTGCATGCGTTTCTGGTTCCTTGCTTGCTTGGTCGAGCTTCCTAGAGTCCTTGTGTGCCTAGGTGAACCTTAGGAGATGAGCTTAAGCTTTGGAGAGTCATGAATGCAGCCAAGGCCGAGAGAGTGAGAGAAGATGAGAGAAAGAGAGAATGTTTTGAGGAAAATGAAATGTTGGTGTGTGTGTCGGCCCTATGCCCTCAAAATTCTGATTTGTGTTGTTATGTTGAACAATTTGAATTGTGAGGAGACACAATGGTGAAGAGGCCGAGATGTGTAGCTTGGTGTTTAGCAAAAGGTGTCTTGGTGCAAGGAAAGATTTGTCATGGTGTGAGCTTTTTTTTTTTTTTTTTTGACTAAGCATGCAAGATATAAAAAAATGGTTCAAACCTTGCTCAAGCCCTTAGTATGGCCGGCCATCTTGGCTCCAATTTCTGAATTTTTGTCATGCTTTAAGCTTTATTTAATTGAGTGTGCTTGGAATATGCAAAAGAATGAAGAATAAAGAATAAGAATGTTTAGCTTTTGGTGAAATTTTGTCTTCTAGTGCATTGACTTAGCATTTTAATATTAGTTAGTGGAGTTTGTAGAATTAGTTAATAATCTAGTGCTTCGTGTCTGATGATTTCTTGATTAGCGTGCGGGCACGCTTACCTAGGTCTAGGGCACGTACTACGAGGTAAGGCACGAACTATGAGACCAATGCACGTATTTCAAGAAAATGCACATACTTCTAAATGAATGCACGTAATTCAATGCAAGGCACGTAAAACGAGACACGACTCTTAAACCTAGGTCAAACCACGCAATTCAAGGTTAAGACACGCGAAATGAGGTATCGCACGCAAATTGAGATCGGGCCTCACATCTTCCCCTCCTTAAAAGAATTTCATCTCGAAATTCAATATTACCTTTGAAATAATGCTGGATACTGTTGCTCCATCTGGTCTCGCCTTTCCCACGTTGCTTCTTCAACTCCATGGTGACCCCACAACACTTTCACCATCGGTATAGATTTGTTGCGCAACTCTTGATCTTGCTCATCTAGGATCCGAATAGGCTTTTCTTCATAAGACAAGTTCTCCTGAAGCTGCAATGGCTCTGGCTCCAAAATATGCGATGGATCAGGGTAATACTTTCGTAGCATTGAGACATGGAAGACATCATGAATATTGGAGAGGTTTTGAGGTAGTTCCAAACGATACGCCAATTTGCCAACCTTCTCAATTATCCCAAATGGTCCTACAAACCTCGGGCTCAACTTTCTACCCTTGCCATGTTTAATCAGTTCCCTCCGAGGTGATAACTTCAAGAACACCTTGACGCCGACCTCAAACTCTAGATTCCGTCTCCATCGATCTGCATAACTTTTCTGCCTGCTTTGGGCGGTAAGCATCCGTTTTCGGATAAGGTGGACATTTTCAACAGTCTTCATAAGTTCAGGTAGAAGGGTCGGGTCAAAAGTCTTTGTCTCACCTACTTCATCCCAGTATATTGGGGATCGACACTTGCGCCCATAAAATGCCTCAAATGGGGCCATCCCGATAGTGGCCTGATAACTATTATTATAAGCGAACTCCGCTAGGGACAGATATTTCTCCCAACCTTTTTCGAAGTCTAAAACACACGCCCTCAGCATATCCTCCAGAATCTGAATAGTTCTCTCAGACTGTCCATAAGTCTGATGGTGATAAGTTGTACTAAAACTCAACATCGTCCTAAAGCTTCTTGTAATCTCTTCCAAAATCGAGAAGTAAAACGAGGATCCCTATCTGACACAATACTCGCAGGCATCCCGTGCAACCTTACAATATCCGCCACATACATATCTCCCAGTTTCTCAGGACTATCCTCCTTGTTCATTAGTAAGAAGTGCGCTGACTTGGTCAATCTATCCACTATGACCCAAACGGCGTCATGACCCTTCTGTGACCTGGGTAGGTCCATGACAAAGTCCATAGTTATGTGTTTCCATTTCCATTGAGTAATTTCCAACGGCTGAAGTAAACCTGCTGGTCGTTGATGTTATGCTTTGACTCTCTGGCAGGTCAAACATCGTGCCACAAAATCCGCGATCTCCTTCTTCATGTTATTCCACCAATAGTGTTGCTTCAAATCCCAGTACATCTTTGTCCCGCCGGGGTAAATAGTGCATCTCGAGTTATGGGCTTCTTCAAGAATATTCTTTTTCAACTCTAGGTTATTAGGAACACAATTTCAATTCCTGAATCTCCAAATACCATCATCATGAAACTATAGCTTTCCTTAATCTTCTGAAACTATTGGTCCTTCTGTTGAGCCTCTCGTAATTTAGACAACAAGGTCGACTGAACTTGTGTAGTGGCAAATAGTAACCCTTTTTGAGTCAATTGTGAATTCCACAAAAATGCTTTCTCTAACTACTCCTGCACCTTAACTTCCAGTTTCGCCATGCTCGCCTTCCAGCTTAAGGCATCTGCGACTACATTTGCTTTACCGGGCACAAAATTGATTGTGCAGTTATAATCATCCAAGATCTCCATCCACCGTCTTTGCCTCATGTTCAACTCTTTTTGTGAGAACAAGTACTTCAAGCTCTTGTGATCAGTAAACACCTCAAACTTGTTACCCCATAGATAGTGCCTCCATTTCTTGAGTGCAAACACAATAGCCGCCAACTCCAAATCATGCGTCGGGTAATTCAATTCATATGGCTTGGGCTTCCTAGAGGCATACGCAATCACTCTACCATTCTGCATTAACACACAACCCAGTCCTTCTTTTGAAGCATCGCTATAGATTACAAAGCCTTGACTCCCTTCAGGCAATACAAGAACAGGTGCGGTAGTCAATCTTTTCTTCAATTCTTGAAAGTTGTTCTCACACTTGTCATCCCACACGCACTTTGTTTTCTTTTGAGTGAGCTTTGTAAGCGGTCCTGCAATCTTTGAGAAATCCTTCACGAATCTCCGATAATAGCTGGCTAAACCAAGAAAACTTCAAACTTCCGTAACATTTTTTGGCTTCTTGCAAGACATCACCACTTCTATCTTTGCTTGGTCCACCACTATTCCCTCTTGGGATATGATGTGCCCCAAGAATGCAATGTGCCACAACCAAAATTCACATTTGCTAAACTTCGCATACAATTGATGCTCTTGAAGTTTCTGCAATACCAATCGCAGATGTTGTTCGTGCTCAGCCTCGGATTTCGAGTATACCAAAATATCATCAATAAAGATCACCACAAATTGGTCCAAGTAGGGTTGAAACACCCTATGCATCAAGTCCATAAAAGCTGCATGGGTATTAGTTAGCCCAAATGGCATCACGACAAATTCATAATGCCCATATCTCGTCCTGAAAGCCGATTTAGGCACATCCTCCTTTTCGATCTGCAATTGATAGTACCCTTGCCTCAAGTCGAGCTTCGAATACACTTTAGCTCCTTGAAGTTGATCAAACAACTCGTCGATCAGTGGAAGCGGGTATTTATTCTTAACTGTCACTTGGTTCAATCCTCGGTAATCGATGCATAGCCTCAACGTTCCGTCTTTCTTCTTTACAAATAGGACCGGTGCGCCCCATGGAGAAGAACTTGGTTGAACAAACCCCTTCTTCAATAATCCCTGCAATTGGTCCTTCAATTCTTGTAGCTCAGCTGGTGCCATACGATAGGGAGCATTAGATATTGGCTGGGTGCCAGGCATTACTTCTATTACAAACTCGATTTCCCGATCCGGAGGCAAACCCGACAATTCTTCTGGAAATACATCCGCATAATCTTTAATCACTGGCATCTCCTCCAACTTAGCTTTGTCTGATGGCTTGTTGATAAGGTAAGCTAAGTATCAACTACACCCTTTTCTCAAGGACTTCATTGCTTTCGTAGATGAGATGATGGAACTCCTGGTGAAATCACTTCGACCTATTACCTCCAATATTGGTTGACCAGGTATCTGGAATGTTACAATCTTCGTCCGGCAATCTAGTTGGACATGATGCTTTGCCAACCAGTCCATCCCTAAGATGACTTCATAGTCTCGAAAGGGTAACACTATAAGACTGGCTGAGAATTCTCTATCCTTAATTTGGATTTTACATGCTTTACAAGCTGAGCTAGTAACAAGTTTAGAACCCATCGGAGTACCAACTTCTACTTCGTAAGGCAAACATTCAACTCGTAATTTCACACGTTGCACACATAAGGGAGTAATAAAGGAATGAGTAGCACCTGGATCAATTAATACCCTAACAGGTTGATTCAGTATCAAGAATGTACCTTCAACAACAGCAATGTCCTTAGGAAGCTCCTCGCACTCAATAGCATAAGCTCGAGACTGAACGCTAGGAACTGGAGTCTTGCATCTACCAGTTGGTTTATGTTGATTTTGTCCTCCTTGCCATTTAGGACAATCCCTAATCTGATGTTGATCATTGCCACACCGCACACATCATCCCGTCTTCTTCCAGCACTGGGCCTCGGTGTGACCCTTCTTGTCACAATAGGAACAGTTGACAAACTGAGTAGTAGGTGAACTACCTGTGGATCAACTGGTGGAAGAGGCTGATGGTGCTTTAGTCGGGTCATGGTTATTGACTGGTCTGTTCTGGCTCTGGTCCTAACTGCGACTCTGAGTCTAGAATTTCCTCTGTTGTCCTGGAGGCTGATATGATTTCTTGTTCGGCTAGCTTGAACCGGCTCTATCAAGTTTTCTCTTCTTAACTCAGGAGGCAGCAGCAAGGAGAGCAGTATAGGTAGTAAAGTCATGCGAAGCGAACTGATCCTGAAATTCTGGCCTCAACCTATTCGTAAATTTCCACATTTTCGCCTCAGGGGTACTAACCATGTATTGAGCATAACGGGATAGTCTGTCAAAGCGAGCCTCATACTGAGCCACCGTCATGTTACCCTGGTTCAAGTGCATGCATTCTTCAATTTGCCTCTGCCTGGAAACTGCAGGTACGTATTTCTCCTTGAATGCCTTAACGAAATTACCCCACAAGCGAGGTGTATGATCAGTTTCCCAAAGTGCCTCCACAGTGTGCCACCAATGCTCAGCATCCACGAGCAACATAAACACAGCGAACTCAATCTTTTCTTCATCAGTATAGTCAAGTGGCCTGAAAATCCTTTCAATCTCAGAAAGCCAAGCCTCTGCCTTTTCATCATCAGCTTCACCGTAGAATTTGGACATGTGAAAGTCAATGAACTCCCGCATTCTGCTGTTTCTCCCATTGTTACCACCATTCTTGTTGTTGTTGTTGTTGTTGTTCGCTTCACGTGCATCTTGACGTTCCCTTACTCGCGACACGCGATCCATAGCATTTGCCATCATGTTAAACATGGCCATGCCGAGATTAGTTTGATGAGCATCTTCGGCTTCTTGAGGCTCATCGCTCCTATTGGTATTGCGGATACTAGGGCCAGCCATCTATAGGCACAGATTATGATGCACAATTTATTGGAATACGACAAGACAAGAGTTTTATGTATAAGGTATGCAACATACAATTTTACATAGACATACAATTCTCGAAACAGTTAAGACATGTTAATCACATAAGCACATAGAAACTAAGAAGACACAATTGATATTGTCACGCATTAACACACATAAACAAGTCATCCCAATAACCTTAGGGCTTCTACCCATGGTCCGAGAGTTAAACCCGGCTTAAGCAATCTAAGCTCTGATACCATTAATATAGGGTGTCACACCCCAACCCGACCTGTAGAGGTTAGACTAGGGTGTGATCTAATCCTTTATACCATTTCATATACTTAATCATTCTTTATGATTTAATACTTAACGTTAGCCTAGAACTCCAAAAGATTTTCAAAAAATCGATAGCATAATGGCTGTAATTGGGCTCTTTAGTTTGACCTAATTTTCTAAACGCCTCAAAACTTTCAATCTCAAATTCATTTCCTACTAAGATTACTATTTATCACCAATCGACGTGCCGACTGATTATCTCGAAGTCTCATTTTTATTAACAACCCAGCATGATAACTATGTCTCGTTTATGTGTCAATTCCTGTTACGCAAGTACCTGTTGATCTTAGTCTACAAATGAGTACCTACTTAAGATTGGATAGATTCATCTTACTTGATTCCTTGCCTAATATTTCATAAGCCTGTGATAATTACTAAACCAAGTAGCAAAACGAGCAAATAGGTTGTCTGTCTAGTTAATATCGAAACAAATCAAAATTAGACCCCAAATTACAACGAGGGTCATTTACAATAACGACAACAAGCAACATAAGAAATAGTCTTCAAAATAACATATCGTTCACAAAACAGCCACAATCACGTAAGGCACGTAGGGCATGCAATCACTCCAAGGAGTCATCAATAGGCACGTTATCCACGGGTACCTATTCTTGATCTTCTTCACTTGTGACGATAAAAGAGGGTGAGTCCTTATGAACTCAGCGAGGGGGAACGACAAAATACGTTTTAAAACTCTTTTTCCTGTTCAACTTATGAAAAACCCTTTTTGAAAGCATAACATATAACACAAGTAAGTTTATAATGTAATATAAAAGTAGAAGAACACAATTACTCGTCTTTCCTCCCCGAGGTCCTCTGGAACCAAGCGAGAGTACTTATACACATATTGAAAAGGATACGGTGAGCTTTCGCTCTTAATTCAATTCCAATAACAGTTGTTGCGGCCGACTTCAAGTCATCCACCTATCACGCCAAATAGGTGTACTCCAGATGTACCCCGAAATCCTACGACCCAATTCTCCGAGTAAGTCTAGCCCCCAAGCGAGAAAGGGAATTGGACCATGGTAGTCACAGTTGCACCGGCAAGCCTGATGCCGCCCGGTGTGCGTGAACGCTACCATGCCAAAATGAAAGGTAGCAACCTTGTATGCAATGCACATTTATAACATTTAACATATCACATTAGGAGGACAACAAAGTAGGTTGCCTCCGAGCAGTTATAAGATCGCACGTTGGCAAGTAAACATACAAGACATCCTTTGATATTTAATTTCACTTGTAATACACATGGAGTTATACGAATATTCAACGGGCAGCCATGTAACATATGTTAATCAAGTCATATAACTCGTTTCGGGGTTCACATAATCAAGTAATAAGTTTATACAAGCATGCAACGACGTCTACATGAGACCGGGTGCAAGAAAAGTCTACTTATCAACATGTAATCATTGGAATCACATTTCAAGCATACTTAACATTTATTAGGCAGCCCACTAATCAAACAATTAGACACATAACCATATGATCAACACTTAGCGAGTTTTCTTAGTCAATAGGTTTTCAATTCATGCTTACACGTGCGATTAAGCTACAAGTTGTCACGTAATTAAACCCAAACAATGCATCGCTTAATTAAAACATCCTCAATCATCCAAAATAGTCCATACAACATCCAAGTGCCACAGTCCAAAGCATTCAATACCACAAGAGAAGTTACAATATTTTTCAAAGCATATCACTAAATAAAAACCTCACTGCAATGGTCTGTTTTCCCACAATCATTTAGACAAGTAAAAAATCTCCAATTCCAGTGAAAAAAATGTCAATTTAAAGCTTAATGAGTGATTTAAATCCAGAAACAAACCTCACCTCATTTGGGGTTCAGACTTAGGAGTTATGGCCAAAACTGTGAGACTACGCAAAACTGTCCAGTTTTAGATACATCACGATTTTTGCCAATTTTGAGGTTCTTAGAGTCATAATTAGCCTTGGTCTATTAGACTTAGGAGTTATGGACAAAGCCTTTGAGGTTTTAAATATCATTTACTAGGTCAAAACGGTTTCATTCTACAAGGACAGTGAACTGCCAAAAACCTGCTCCATTTTCTTAGATTTTCTAAATTTAGACACCTTTTGATGTTTTGCCATTTTGGAGACCTTAGAGTCAAAATTGGCATTGGCCTATTTCTACGAAAGAGAGAATGTTTTGAGGAAAATGAAATGTTGGTGTGTATGTCGGCCTTATGCTCTCAAAATTCTGATTTGTGTTGTTATGTTGAGCAATTTGAATTGTGACGAGACACAATGGTGAAGAGGCCGAGATGTGCAGCTTGGGGTTTAGCAAAAGGTGTCTTGGTGCAAGGAAAGATTTGTCATGGTGTGACCTTTTCTTTTCTTTTTTTTTGACTAAGCATGCAAGATATAAAATAATGGTTCAAACCTTGCTCAAGCCCTTAGTATGGCAGGCCATCTTGGCTCCAATTTCTGAATTTTTTTCATGCTTTAAGCTTTATTTAATTGAGTGTGCTTGGAATATGCAAAAAAATGAAGAATAAAAAATTAGAATTTTTAGCTTTTGGTGAAATTTTGTCTTCCAGTGCATTGACTTAGCATTTTAATATTAGTTGGTGGAGTTTGTAGGATTAGTTAATAATCTAGTGCTTCGTGTAAGATGCTTTCTTGATTAGTGTGTAGGCACGCTTACCTAGGTCTAGGACACGCACTACGAGGTAAGGCACAAACTACGAGACCAATGCACGTATTCCAAAAAAATGCACGTACTTCTAAACAAATGCACGTAATTCAATGCAAGGCACACAAAACGTGACATGACTCTTAAACCTAGGTCAAACCATGCAATTCGAGGTTAGGACATGCAAAATGAGGTATCGCACGCAAATCGAGATCGGGCCTCACATCCTCCCTTCCTTAAAAGAATTTCGTCTCGAAATTCAATATTACCTTTGAAATAATGCTGGATACTATTGCTCCATCTGGTCTCGCCTTTCCCACGTTGCTTCTTCAACTCCATGGTGATCCCACAACACTTTCACCATCGGTATAGATTTGTTGCGCAACTCTCGATCTTGCTTGTCTAGGATCCGAATAGGCTTTTCTTCATAAGACAAGTTCTCCCGAAGCTGCAACGGCTCTGGCTCCAAAATATGCGATGGATCAGGGTGATACTTTCATAGCATTGAGATATAAAAGACATCATGAATATTGGAGAGGTTTTGAGGTAGTTCCAGACGATACGCCAATTTTCCAACCTTCTCAATTATCCCAAATGGTCCTACAAACCTCGGGCTCAACTTTCTACCCTTGCCATGTTTAATCAGTCCCATCCGAGGTGATAACTTCAAGAACACCTTGTCGCCGACCTCAAACTCTAGATTCCGTCCCCATCGATCTGCATAACTTTTCTGCATGCTTTGGGCAGTAAGCATCTGTTTCCGGATAAGGTGGACATTTTCAACAGTCTTCATAAGTTCAGCTAGAAGGGTCGGGTCAAAAGTCTTCGTCTCATCTACTTCATCCCAGTATATTGGGGATCGACACTTAGGCCCATATAATGCCTCAAATGGGGTCATCCCGATAGTGGCATGATAGCTGTTATTATAAGCGAACTCCGCTAGGGGCAGATATTTTTCCCAACCTTTTTTGAAGTCTAAAACACACGCCCTCAGCATATCCTCCAGAATTTGAATAGTTCTCTCAGACTGTCCATCAGTCTAAGGGTGATAAGCTGTACTAAAACATAACTTCGTCCCCAAAGCTTCTTGTAATCTCTTCCAAAATCGGGAAGTAAAACGAGGATCCCTACTGACACAATACTCATAGGCATCCCGTGCAACCTTACAATATCCGCCACATACATATCTCCTAGTTTCTCAGGACTATCGTCCTTGTTCATCGGTAAGAAGTGCGCTGACTTGGTCAATCTATCCACTATGAACCAAACGACGTCATGACCCTTCTGTGACCTGGGTAGGTCCATGACAAAGTCCATAGTTATGTGTTTCCATTTCCATTGAGGAATTTCCAACGGCTGAAGTAAACTTGCTGGTCGTTGATGTTCTGCTTTGACTCTCTTGCAAGTCAAACATCGTGCCACAAACTCCGTGATCTCCCTCTTCATTCTACCAATAGAGTTGCTTCAAATCCCGATACATCTTTGTCCCACCGGGGTGAATAGTATATCTCGAGTTATGAGCTTCTTCAAGAATCTTATTTTTCAACTCTGGGTTATTAAGAACACAAATTCGACTCCTGGATCTCCAAATACCATCATCATGAAACTTGAAATCTGTATTGCTTTCCTTAATCTTTTGAAATTGTTGGTCCTTCTGTTGAGCCTCTCGTAATTCAGACAACAAGGTCGACTGAACTTGTGTAGTGGCAAATAGTAACCCTTTTTGAGTAAATTGTGGATTCCACAAAAATGCTTCCTCTAACAACTCCTGTACCTTAACTTCCAGTTTTGCCATGCTCGCCTTCCGGCTTAAGGCATCTGCGACTACATTTGCTTTACTGGGCACATAATTGATTGTGCAGTTATAATCATCCAAGAGCTCCATCCACCGTATTTGCCTCATGTTCAACTCTTTTTATGAGAACAAGTTCTTCAAGCTCTTGTGATCAGTAAACACCTCAAACTTGTTACCCCACAGATAGTGCCTCCATTTCTTGAGTGCAAACACAATAGCCGCCAACTCCAAATCATGCGTCGGGTAATTCAATTCATACGGCTTGGGCTTCCTAGAGGCATACGCAATCACTCTACCATTCTGCATTAACACACAACCCAGTCCTTCCTTCGAAACATCGCTATAGATTACAAAGCCTTGACTCCCTTTAGGCAATGCAAGAATAGGTGCGGTTGTCAATCTTTTCTTCAATTCTTGAAAGTTGTTCTTACACTTGTCATCCTACACGAACTTTGTTTTCTTTTGAGTGAGCTTTGTAAGCGGTCCTGCAATCTTTGAGAAATCCTTCACGAATCTCCAATAATAGCCGGCTAAACCAAGAAAACTCCGAACTTCCGTAACATTTTTCGGCTTCTTCCAAGACATCACCGCTTCTATCTTTGCTTGGTCCACCGCTATTCCCTCTTGGGATATGATGTGCCCCAAGAATGCAATCTGCCACAACCAAAATTCGCATTTGCTAAACTTCGCATACAATTGATGCTCTTGAAGTTTCTGCAATACCAATCGTAGATGTTGTTCATGCTCAGCCTCGGATTTCGAGTATACCAAAATATCATCAATAAAGATCACCACAAATTGGTCCAAGTAGGGTTGAAACACCCTGTGCATCAAGTCCATAAAAACTGCATGGGCATTAGTTAGCCCAAATGGCATCACGACAAATTCATAATGCTCATATCTCGTCCTGAAAGCAAATTTAGGCACATCTTCCTTTTTGATCCGCAATTGATAGTACCCTTGCCTCAAGTCGAGCTTCGAATACACTTTAGCTCTTTGAAGTTGATCAAACAACTCGTCCATCAGTGGAAGTGGGTATTTATTCTTAACGGTCACTTGGTTCAATCCTCAATAATCGATGCATAGCCTCAACGTTCCGTCTTTCTTCTTTACAAATAGGACCGGTGCGCCCCACGAAGAAGAACTTGGTTGAACAAACCCCTTATTCACCAATCCCTGCAATTGGTCTTTCAATTCTTGTAGCTCGGCTGGTGCCATACGATAGGGAGCTTTAGATATTGGCTGGGTGCCAGGCATTACTTCTATTACAAACTCGATTTCTCGATCCAAAGGCAAACCCGGCAATTCTTCTGGAAATACATCCGCATAATCTTTAATCACTGGCATCTCCTCCAACTTAGCTTTGTCCGATGGCTTGTTGATAAGGTAAGCTAAGTATCCACTACACCATTTTCTCAAGGACTTCACTGCTTTCGTAGATGAGATGATGGAACTCCCGGTGAAATCCCTTCGACCTATTACCTCCAATATTGGTTGACCAGGTAGCTGGAATGTTACAATCTTCGTCTGGCAATCTAGTTGGACATGATGCTTTGCCAACCAGTCCATCCCTAAGACGACTTCATAGTCTCGAAAGGGTAACACTATAAGATTGGCTGAGAATTCCCTATCCTTAATTTGGATTTTACATGCTTTACAAGCTGAGCTAGTAACAAGTTTAGAACCCATCGGAGTACCAACTTCTACTTCGTAAGGCAAACATTCAACTCGTAATTGCACACGTTGCACACCTAAGGGAGTAATAAAGGAATGAGTAGCACCTGGATCAATTAACACCCTAACAGGTTGATTCAGTATCAAGAATGTACCTTCAACAACAGCAGTCTCCTCAGGAAGCTCCTCGCACTCAATAGCATAAGCTCGAGACTGAACTCTAGGAACTGGAGTCTTGCCTCTACCAGCTGGTTTATGTTGATTTTGTCCTCCTTGCCATTTAAGACAATCCCTAATCTAATGTTGATCACTGCCACACTGTACACATCGTCCCGACTGCTTCCATACTGGGCCTCGGTGTGACCCTTCTTGTCACAATAGGAACAATTGACAAACTGAGTAGCAGGTGAACTACCTGTGGATCCACGGGTGGAAGAGGCTGATGGTGCTTTAGTCGGGCCACGGTTATTGACTAGTCTGTTCTGGCTCTGGCCCTGACTGCGACACTGAGTCTGGAATTTCCTCTATTGTCCTGGAGGCTGATATGGTTTCTTGTTCGGCTGGCTTGAACCGGCTCTATCAAGTTTCCTCTTCTCAACTCGGGAGGCAGCAACAAGGAGAGCAGAATAGGTAGTCAAGTCATGCGAAGCGAACTGATCCTGAAATTCTGGCCTCAACCCATTCGTAAATTTTCACATTTTTGCCTCAGGGGTACTGACCCTGTATTGAGCATAACGCGACAGTCTGTCAAAGCGAGCCTCATACTGAGCCACCGTCATGTTACCCTGGTTCAAGTGCATGAATTCTTCAATTTGCCTCTGCCTGGAAACTGGAGGTACGTATTTCTCCTTGAATGCCTTAACGAAATTACCCCACAAGCGAGGTGTATGATCAGTTTCCCAAAGTGCCTCCACAGTGTGCCACCAATGCTCAGCATCCCCGTGCAACAGAAACACAGCGAACTCAATCTTTTCTTCATCAGTATAGTCAAGTGGCCTGAAAATCCTTTCAATCTCAGATAGCCAAGCCTCTGCCTTTTCATCATCAGCTTCCCCGTAGAATTTGGATGGGTGAAAGTCAAAGAACTCCCGCATTCTGCTGTTTTTCCTATTGTTACCACAATTCCTATTGTTATTGTTGTTGTTGTTGTTTGCTTCACATGCATCTTGACGTTCCATTACTCACGACACGCGATCCATAGCATTCGCCATCATGTTAAACATGGCCATGCCGGGATTAGTTTGATGAGCATCTTCGGCTTCTTGAGGCTCATCGCTCCTATTGGTATTGCGAGTACTAGGGCCAGCCATCTATAGGCACAGATTATGATGCACAATTTATTGGAATACGACAAGACAAGAGTTTAATGTATAAGGTATGCAACATACAATTTTACATAGACATACAATTCTCGAAATAGTTAAGACATGTTAATTACATAAGCACATAGAAACAGAGAAGACACAATTGATATTGTCACGCATTACCACACATAAACAAGTCATCCCAATAATCTTAGGGCTTCTACCCATGGTCCGAGAGTTAAACCCAGCTTAAGCAATCTAAGCTCTGATACCATTAATATAAGGTGTCACGCCCTAACCCGACCTGTAGAGGTTAGACTAGGGTGTGATGTGAGGCCCGATCTCGATTAGCGTGTGATACCTCGTTTCATGTGTCCTAATCTAGTTTTGCATGCCTTGACCTAGGCTTAAGAATTGTGTTCATTTTATGTGCCATGCATTGAATTACGTGCATTCATTTAGGGTTGCGTGTATTTACTTAAAAAATGTGTGTTCGTCTTGTAGTTCGTGTCCTACCTTGTAGTACGTGCCCTAGACCTAGGAAAGCGTGCCATCACGCTAATCAAGAAAGCATCTTACACAAAGCACTAGACTATTAAACAATCCTACAAAATCCACTATCAATATTATAATCCTAATTCAACTCACTAGAAGACAAAAAATTCACTAAACACTAGACATTCCTTATTCTTTATTCCTTATTCTTTTTGCACTTTCAAGACACAATTAAAATAATGCTCATAGATGACAAAAATTCAGTTTTGAAACTAGCCTTGGCCGACCACTAGGAGGTCTCTTTGCAGGCATGCTAAATTCAAATTGATTTTAGACAAGTTATGACACAAAAACACTTATCAATGCTTAAAAAATTGCTCAATACCACCTCAATCCTCTACCTTGCTCGACCAAACCACCTTAGCCCATGCTAACATTTTAAAATCACACATTGAAGACACAAAAATCAGATTTTTAATGGCCCAAGGCCGACCACATGCTTGAAGAATGCAAAGGCTTCACTCTTTGTCGTATTCTTGTCATTTCCTCTTTCTTCCTCAACTTCTCTCTCTCCCTCTCATTTTCCCTCTCTCTCTCTAGGCCTTGGCTGAGTTCTTACCATCCTTTGCTCATCTTCATCAACTCATGGTGCATCAAGACAAGCAACAATCAAAGAAACTCAAGCAAACAAGCTAGGATGCGAAAATCACACATGCATGTCCTTTGAGTCTTCATTTCGGCCCTAGGTGAGTTTTTAAGCTTCCATTTCTTTTCTTCTTGTTCTAACCTCATGCATGTACTAAGAGCTTGGTCACTAAGATACGAAAAATAGAGAAAATCTAGTTGGAACCTCGGCTAGGCAAAGGAGAAGAAGAAAAGTTTGCTTCAACAAGTTTTGAGCATCTTCTTGGTTGATTGCTAAGGTGAGGGCTAAAACCTTTTGAAAATCCTTCAAAAATCCACATGCATGCTCATAAAAGTATGTCTTTGCTTCTGTACTTGAGTTATATGTTCGTTCATAAGCTTTTGCAACCATGCATGGCAAGATCTTGGCTTGAAAGTGATGATAGGTGAAGTCAGATTATGTGACAGCTCTCTGACCAGTTGTTTCGAGGTAAGTTTAGCTAGGAAAATGATGTTAAAAATGCATGAAAATTGGTAGGTAACTATTTTTTCCAGTTTTGAACACTTTGCATAGAAATAGGCCAAAGCTAATTTCGACTCTAAGGTCCTCAAAATGGCAAATCTTGAAAATGTGTCCAAATCTGAAAATCTGGAAAAATGAAGCAGGTTTTGACAGATGCACTGACCTTGTAGAACGAACCAGATTTGACTTAGTAAATGATATCCAAAATGCATGAAATTTGGTGTGCTGCAAATTTTTCAGTTCTGGACATTTTTGTCAGAAATGGACTAAGGCTAAATCTGACCCTAAGGACCTCCAAAACGTCAATTATCGAAATGTGTGCAAATCTGGACAGTTTTGTGCTATCCCATGGTTTCGGCTATAACTAATGATCTCGAACTCCAAATGATTCAAGGTTTGTTTCTGATTTTAGTTCACTTCTTAAGCTTTAATTTGAAATCTTATTCACTGGAATTGGAGATTGTTTTCTTATCTTAATGATTGTGAGAAAACAGCCTATTGCAGTAAGGGTTTCACTTAGTGTTATGCGTAGAAAAATTGTTGTAACTTCTCTTGTTGAAATAAATGCTTGGGATTGTAGCTTTGGGATGTTGTGTGGACTGTTTTGAATGTTTGAGGATGTTGAATTAAATGATGCATGGCTTGAGATTGACTTTGAGTTGGTTTTGGGCTCAAATTGCGCGGATATGCACGAAATGGAAACCCTAATGACTTGATAGGCTTGCTAAGTATTGATCATTTGGATATTGTGTGGAATTATACGCTTAGTAGGCTGCCCGTAGTTGCCCTTATAACCTTAAATGTAATTTTGATCATTGCATGTTGACAAATAGGCTTTTCTTGCATCCGAACCCACGTAGATGTTGTTGCATGTTGAATAATCCTATCACTTGATTACGTGGACTTTGAAATGAGTTATATGGCTTGATTTACATGTGTTTCATGGCTGCCCGTTTAATGTTCATATAACTCTATATGCCTTTCAAGTGAAATTACTTGTCTTATCGTGCCCTGCCTGTTTACTTGTCAATGTGCAATCTTATGACTGTCCGGAGGCAACCTACTTTGTTGTCCTCCTAACGTGATATGTTAATGTCATAAATGTGCACTGCATAAGAGGTTGCAACCTTTCTTGTCGGCATGGTAGCGATCACGCACACCAGGCGGCATCGGGCTTGCCAGTGCACCCGTGACTACCATGGTCCCATTCCCTCTCTCGCTTGGGGGATAGACTTCCTCGGAGAGTTGGGTTGTAAGATTTCGGGGTACATCCGGAGTACACCCACCTGGCGTGTTTGGGGGATGATTTGAAGTCGGCCGCAACAACTGATTCTGGAACTGATCTGAGAGCAAAAGCTCACTGTATCCTTTTTACTATGTGTATAAGTACTCTCACTTGGTTCCTAGAGAACCTCGGGGAGGAAAGACCGGTATTTATGTTCCTGTACTTATATTATTGTTATATTCATGCTTACAAAAGGATTTCGTAAGTTGAACCGAAAAATGAGTTTCAAAACCTATTTCTCGTTCTCCCTCGCTGAGTTCATAAGGACTCACCCTCTTTTATCATCTCAGGTGAAGAAGATCCAGAACAGGTACCCGAGGACGGTGTGCCTAACGATGAATCCTTGGAGTGATTGCCTGCTTGTGTGCTTTGCGTGATTGTGGCTACTTGTGAACTCTATGCTACCTGAAGACTATTTCTTTTATATTGCTTGCTATTTGTAATGTAAAAGACCCCCGTTGTAATTTGGGGTCTAATTTTGGTTTGTACTGATATTAAGTAGACTGACGCTAGACACTACTATGATCGTTTTTGCTATTATTACCGCTAGTATCTATCATAGGTCATGACGTATTAGTTAAGGACTAAGTAAATGAACTTATCCAATCTTAAACAGGTACTCGCTATTAAGCTAAGATCAACAGGTACTTTGTAACGAGGATAAACAAACGAACAAGACATAGTATCATGCTAGGTTATAAATCAAACGAGATATCGAGATAACCAATAGGCGTTTCAATTGATGATAAATAGCAATCTTAGTTGGAAATGAACTTGAGATTAGAAAAATTTGAGGCGTTTAGAGAATTAGGCCAAACCAAAGAGTCCAATTACAGCCGTCACGCTGCCGGTTTTTCGGAAAACTTTGGAGTCTAGACTCAAACGATAGGTGTTAAATCTTCATAAACGGTTAAGTATGTGACATGTCCTGAACGTTTAGATCACACCCTAGTCTAACCTTATAGGCCAGGTTGGGGCGTGACATGTGATCTAATCCTTTATACCATTTCACATACTTAATCATTCGTTAAGATTTAATACTTAACGTTAGCCTAGAACTCCAAAAGATATTCGAAAAATTGGCAGCATAACGGCCGTAATTGGGCTCTTTAGTTTGACCTAAGTTTCTAAACGCCTCAAAACTTTCAATTTCAAATTCATTTCCAACTAAGATTACTATTTATCACCATTCAACGTGCCGACTGATTATCTCGAAGTCTCATTTTTATTAACAACCTAGCATGATAACTATGTCTCGTTTATGTGTCAATTCCTGTTATGCAAGTACCTATTGATCTTAGCCTACAAATAAGTACCTGCTTAAGATTGTATAGATTCATCTTACTTGATTCCTTGCCTAATATATCATAAGGCTGTGATAATTACTAAACCAAGTAGCAAAACAAGCAAATAAGGTGTCTGTCTAGTTAATATCGGTACAAATCAAAATTAGACCCCAAATTACAACGGGGGTCATTTACAATAACAACAACAACCAACATAGGAAATAGTCTTCAAAACAACATATCGTTCACAAAACAGCCACAATCACATAAGGCACGTAGGGCATGCAATCACTCCAAGAAGTCATCAATAGGCACGTTATCCATGGGTGCCTGTTCTTGATCTTCTTCACCTGTGACGATAAAAGAGGGTGATTCCTTTTGAACTCAGTGAGGGGGAACGAGAAATACGTTTTGAAACTCTTTTTCCTGTTCAACTTATGAAAAACCATTTTTGAAAGCATGACATATAACACAAGTAAGTTTATAATGTAATATAAAAGTAGAAGAACACAATTACCCGTCTTTCCTCTCCGAGGTCCTCTGGAACCAAGCGAGAGTACTTATGCACATAGTGAAAAGGATACGGTGAGCTTTTGCTCTTAATTCATTTCCAATAACAGTTGTTGCGGCCGACTTCAAATCATCCACCTATCACGCCAAATGGGTGTACTCCGGATGTACCCCAAAATCTTACAACCCAACTCTCTGAGGAAGTTTAGCCCCCAAGCGAGAAAGGGAATTGGACCATGGTAGTCACAGTTGCACTGGCAAGCCCGATGCCGCCAGGTGTGCGTGAACGCTCCCATGCCAAAATGAAAGGTTGCAACCTTGTATGCAATGCACATTTATAACATTTAACATATCACATTAGGAGGACAACAAAGTAGGTTGCCTCCGAGCAGTTATAAGATCGCACGTTGGCAAGTAAACATGCGAGGCATGCTTTGATATTTAATTTCACTTGTAATACACATGGAGTTATACGAATATTAAACGGGCAGCCATGTAACACATGTAAATCAAGTCATATAACTCGTTTCGGGGTTCACGTAATCAAGTAATAAGTTTATACAAGCATGCAACGACGTCTACGTGAGACCGGGTGCAAGAAAAGTCTACTTATCAACATGTAATCATTGGAATCACATTTCAAGCAAACTTAACATTTATTAGGCAGCCCACTAATCACACAATTAGACACAATAACCATAGGATCAACACTTAGCGAGTTTGCCTAGTCAATAAGGTTTCAATTCATGCTTACACGTGCAATTAAGCTGCAAGTTGTCACGTAATTAAACCCAAGCCATGCATCGCTTAATTAAAACATCCTCAATCATCCAAAACAGTCCATACAACATCCAAGTGCCACAGTCCAAAGCATTCAATACCACAAGAGAAGTTACAATATTTTTCAAAGCATATCACTAAATAAAAACCTCACTGCAATGGTCTATTTTCCCACAATCATTTAGACAAGCAAACAATCTCCAATTTCGGTGAACAAAAGTTCAATTTAAATCTTAATGAGTGATTTAAATCCAGAAACAAACCTCACCTCATTTGGGGTTCAGACTTAGGAGTTATGGCCAAAACCGTGAGACTACGCAAAACTGTCCAGTTTTAGATACATTACGATGTTTTCCAATTTTGAAGTTCTTAGAGTCATAATTAGCCTTGGTCTGTTGTTGACAAAAATGTCCAGAACTGAAAAATCTAGCAACCTACCAAATTTCAAGCATTTTAAATATCATTTACTAGGTCAAAACTGTTTCGTTCTACAAGAACAGTGAACTGCCAAAAACCTGCTCCATTTTCCCAGATTTTCCAGATTTAGACACCTTTTGATGTTTTGCCATTTTGGAGACCTTAGATTCAAAATTGGCCTTGGCCTATTTCTACGAAAAATTCTCAGAACTGGCAAAACCCCTTACCTACCAATTTTCACTCATTTTCAACATCATTTACGAGGTCAAATTCACTTCGCTCTAACAAGTCAGAAATCTTCCATTTTCGCGATTTAACCTATCTTCGAGTTCTAGCTAAATATCTTGTCATGCATGGTTACAAAAGCTCATGTACACACATATACCACAAGTACAGAGGTAAAAATAGACATATGAAGGCATGCATGTGATTTTTGTTGTTATGTTGAGCAATTTGAATTGTGAGGAGACACAATGGTGAAGAGGCCGAGATGTGTAGCTTGGTGTTTAGCAAAAGGTGTCTTGGTGCAAGGAAAGATTTGTCATGGTGTGAGCTTTTCTTTTTTGTTTGACTAAGCATACAAGATATAAAATAATTGTTCAAACCTTGCTCAAGCCCTTAGTATGGCAGGCCATCTTGGCTCTAATTTCTGAATTTTTGTCATGCTTTAAGCTTTATTTAATTGAGTGTCCTTGGAAAATGCAAAAGAATGAAGAATAAAGAATAAGAATGTTTAGCTTTTGGTGAAATTTTGTCTTCTAGTGCATTGACTTAGCATTTTAATATTAGTTGGTGGAGTTTGTAGGATTAGTTAATAATCTAGTGCTTCGTGTAAGATGCTTTCTTGATTAGCGTGCAGGCACGCTTACCTAGGTCTAGGGCACGTACTACGAGGTAAGGCACGAACTACGAGACCAATGCACGTATTCTAAGAAAATGCATGTACTTCTAAACGAATGCACGTAATTCAATACAAGGCACATAAAACGAGACACGACTCTTAAACCTAGGTCAAAGCACGCAATTCAAGGTTAGGACACGCGAAAGGAGGTATCGCACGCAAATTGAGATCGGGCCTCACATTCAGAGCCCAAAATCGAACATTTTCATCAGCCTCGGGACTCATTTCTTCTTTTGCTCTATTTTTCCATCCCGGATCGTACGTCGTGAGCCGCGAAAAGGACGACAACCTAATCCACCACATTTCTATTACCAAATCCCATGGTACCTTGGGCAAGACAACTTCGCCTCACGTAGAGGCTGGGCCCGCAAACCGAGGGCGTGAGACTTAGGACCAGGTCTCCGTCGCTCCGGTGCCCATAACTTTTGATCCGTAAGGAGTTATGTGGCGCACAACATACCGTTGGAAAGCTCTCCGAGAGCTCTACGACGGGGGTAGCAAACCTGCTAGACTGCACCCATTTTCGGAGCCGAAAATTGAACGTTTTCATCAATTTCTGGATAATTTTCTTCCATTGCACTATTTTTTCCGTCCCAGATCGTACGTCTTGAGCCGCGAAAAGGACGACAACCTAATTTATCACATTTCTATTACCGAATAACATGGCACCTTGGGCAAGTCAACTTCGCCTCACGTAGAGGCTGGGCCCGCAAACCGAGGGCGCGGGGCTTGGGACTAGGTCTCCGTCGGAGCCATAACTTTTGATCCGTAAGGAGTTACGCGACGCACAGCATACCGTTGGAAAGCTCTCTGAGAGCTCTACGATAGGGGCAACAGGTCTACTCAGTTCGACCCATTTTCGGAGCCCAAAATCAAACGTTTTCATCAGTTTCAGGACTCTTTTCTTCTTTTGCACTATTTTTCCGTCCCGGATCGTAAGTCGTGAGTCGCGAAAAGGACAACAACCTAATCCACCACATTTCTATTATCGAATCCCACGGCACCTTAGGCAAGACAATTTCGCCTCACGTCGAGGCTGGGCCCACAAACCGAGGGCGTGGTGCTTATGACCAGGTCTCTGTGGCTCCGGTGCCCACAACTTTTGATCCGTAAGGGGTTACGTGGCGCACAGCATATCGTTGGAAAGCTCTCTGAGAGCTCTACAACGGGGGTAACAAGCTAGCGTTGCTACGTCCATTTTCAGATCCCAAAATCGAACGTTTTCATCAGTTTCGAGACTCTTTTCTTCTTTTACACTATTTTTCCGTCCCGGATCGTACGTCGTGAGCCGCGAAAAGGACGATAACCTAATCCATCACATTTCTATTACCGAATAACACGGCACCTTGGGCAAGACAACTTCGCCTCACATAGAGGTTGGGCCCGCAAACTGAGGACGTGGGGCTTAGGACCAGGTCTCCGTCGCTCCGGTGCCCATAACTTTTGATTCGTAAAGAGTTACGCGACGCACAGCATACCGTTTGAAAGGTCTCCGAGAGCTCTATGACGGGGCGAGCAAGCTAGCGTTGCTGGGCCTATTTTCGGATCCCAAAATCGAACGTTTTCATCAGTTTCGGGACTCTTTTCTCCTTTTGCACTGTTTTTTCGTCCCGGATCGTACGTCGTGAGCCGCGGAAAGGACGACAACCTAATCCATCACATTTCTATTACTGAATTACATGGCACCTTGGGCAAGACAACTTCGCCTCACATATAGGTTGGGCCCGCAAACCGAGGGCGTGGGGCTTGGGACCAGGTCTCCGTCGCTCTGATGCCCATAACTTTTGATTCGTAAAGAGTTACGCGGCGCACAACATACCATTGGAAAGCTCTCCGAGAGCTCTACGACAGGGCCAGCAAGCTAGTATTGCTGCGTCCATTTTCAGAGCCCAAAATCGAACGTTTTCATCAGTTTCGGGACTCTTTTCTCTTTTTGCACTATTTTTCCGTCCCGGATCGTACGTCATGAGCCGCGGAAAGGACGACAACCTAATCCATCACATTTTTATTACCGAATAACACGGCACCTTGGGCAAGACAACTTCACCTCACATAGAGGCTGGGCCCACAAACCGAGGACGTGGGGCTTGGGACCAGGTCTCCGTCGCTCCGGTGCCCATAACTTTTGATCCGTAAGGAGTTACGCGGCGCATAGCATACCATTGGAAAGCTCTCTGAGAGCTCTACGACGGGGGTAGCAAGCCTGCTCGGCTGCGCCCATTTTTGGATCCCAAAATTGAATATTTTTATTAGTTTCGGGACTCTTTTCTTCTTTTGCATTATTTTTCCTTTCCGGATCGTACGTCGTGAGCCACGAAAAGGACGACAACCTAATCCACGACATTTCTATTGCCGAATCTCACGGCACCTTGGGCAAGACAACTTTGCCTCCTGTAGAGGCTGGGCAAGCAAACCGAGGGCATGGGCCTTGGGACCAGGTCTCTGTCGCTCCGGTGCCCATAACTTTTCATTCGTAAGGAGTTACACGGTGCACAGCATACCGTTGGAAAGCTCTCTGAGAGCTCTACGACGGGGATAGCAAGCCTGCTCGACTGCGCCCATTTTCGGAGACAAAAATCGAATGTTTTTACCAGTTTTAGGATAATTTTCTTCTTTTGCGCTGTTTTTTCGTCCCGGATCGTACGTCATGAGCCGTGAAAAGGACAACAACCTAATCCATCACATTTCTATTACCGAATAACATGGCACCTTGGGCAAGACAACTTCGCCTCACGTAGAGGCTGGGCCCGCAAACAGAGGGCATGGGGCTTGGGACCAGGTCTCCGTTGCTCCGGTGCCAATAACTTTTGATCCGTAAGGAGTTACGCGACGCACAACATACCGTCGGAAAGCTCTCCTAGAGCTCTATGATTGGGGCAGCAAGTCTGCTTGATTGCGCCCAATTTCGGAGCCCAAAATCAAACGTCTCTATCAGTTTCGGGACTCTTTTCTTCTTTTGTACTATTTTTTTGTCCCGGATCGTACATCGTGAGCCGTGAAAAGGACGACAACCTAATCCACCACATTTCAATTACCGAATCCCACCGCACCTTGTGTCACGCCCCAACCCAGCCTATAAAGGTTAGACTAGGGTCTGATCTAACGTTCAAGTCATATCACATACTTAACCGTTTATGAAGATTTAACACTTAACGTTTTGGCTTAAACTCCAAAATTTTCTGAAAAAACTGGCAGCATAACGGCTGTAATTGGGCTCTTTGGTTTGACCTAATTCTCTAAACGCCTCAAATTTACCATCTCAATTTCATTTCCAACTAGGATTACTATTTACCATCAATTGAAATGCCTACTGGTTGTCTTGATGTCTCGTTTGATTAATAACCTAGCATGATACTATGTCTCGTTCATTTGTTAATCTTCATTACAAAAGTACATGTTGATCTTAGCTTAATAATGTGTACCTGCTTAAGATTTGGTTGGTTCATTTTACTTAGCCCTTACCTAATACTACATAATCCTATTATAGGTACTAGCAATAATAATAGCAAAATGACCATAGTAGTGTCTAGTGTCTGTCTAGTTAACATCAGTACAAACCAAAATTAGACCCTAAATTACAACGGGGGTCTTTTACATTACACATCAAGCAACATAAAAAGAAATAGTCTTCAAGTAGCATAGTTCACAAATAGCTATAATCACGCAAGGCACATAGGACAGGCAATCACTCCAAGGAATCATCGTTAGGCACATCGTCCTCAGGTACCTGTTCTTGATCTTCTTCACCTGAGATGATAAAAGAGGGTGAGTCCTTATAAACTCAGTGAGGGGGAACGAGAAATAGGTTTTGAAACTCATTTTCCGGTTCAACATATGAAAATCTTTTTTGCAAGCATGAATATAACACAATTAAGTACAGAATAATAATACAAAAGTAAAGCAACACAATTACCCATCTTTCCCCCCCGAGGTCCTCTAGGAACCAAGCGAGAGTACTTATACACGTAGTAAAAGGATACGGTGAGCTTTTGCTCTCAGTTGTTGCGGCCGACTTCAAATCATCCCCTTAACACTCCAAGTGGGTGTATTCCGGATGTACCCCGAAACCTACGACCCAACTCTCCGAGGAAGTCTATCCCCCAAGCGAGAGAGGGAATTGGTACCATGGTAGTCACGGTTGCACCGGCAAGCCCGATGCCACCCGGTGTGCGTGAACGCTACTATGCCAGAATGAAAGGTTGCAACCTTGTATGCAATGCACAATTATGACATTTAATATAACACATTAGGAGGACAACAAAGTAGGTTGCATCCGGACAGTCATAAGATTGCACATTGACAAGTAAACAAGCGAGGCACGAATAGACAAGTAATTTCACTTGAAAAGCATATGGAGTTCTATGAACATTAAACGGGAAGCCATGTAACGCACGTAATTCAAGTCATATAACTCATTTCAACGTCCACGTAATCAAATAATAAGGTTATTCAACATGCGACAACAATCTACGTGGTTCGGATGCAAGAAAGGCCTATTTATCAACATGCAACGAATCAATATCACATTTAGGGCTATAAGGCAACTACGGGCAGCCTACTAAACATATAATTACACTCAATATTCAAAGGATCAACACTTAGCAAGTTCGCCTAGTCACTAGGGTTTCCTTTTCGTGCTTACCCGTGCAATTAAGCCCCAAGTCAACTCAAAATCAATCTCAAGCCAAGCATCAATTAATCCAAACATCCCCAAGTACTCAAAACAGTCCACACAACATCCCAATGCCACAACCCAAAGCAATTAATACCACAAGGGAAGTTACAACAAATTTCTAAGCATATAACTAAGTGAAACCCTCACTGCAATAGGCTGTTTTCCCACAATCATTGAGTCAAGAAAACAATCTCCAATTCTAGTAAATAAGATGTCAAATTAAATCTTAAGAAGTGAACTAAAATCAGAAACAAACCTTGCATCATTTGGAGTTCGAGATCAATAGTTATAGCCAAAACAGTGGGATTGCACAAAACTGTCCAGATTTGTACACATTTCAATAATTGTCGTTTTTGATGTCCTTAGGGTCAGATTTAGTCTTAGTCCATTTCTGACAAAAATGTCCAGAACTGAAAAATATAGCAACAAACCAAGTTTCATGCATTTTGGGCATCATTTACTAAGTCCAAACTGGTTCGTTCCACAAGGTCAGTGCATCTGCCAAAACCTACTTCATTTTTCCAGACTTCCAGATTTGGACACATTTTAATGATTTTCCATTTTGAGGACCTTAGAGTCAAAATTAGCTTTGTCCTATTTCTTTGAAAAATGTTCAAAACTGGCAAAACTAGTCACCTACAAATTTTCATTCATTTTAAACATCATTTGCCCAGCCAAACTCACCTCGAAACAACAAGTCAGAGAGCTGTCACACAATCCGATTTCACCTATCATCATTTTCAAGCCAAAACCTTGCCATGCATGGTTGAGGAAGCTTATGAACACACATATATCTCAAATGCAGAAGCAAAGACATACATTTAAGAGCATGCATGTGGATTTTTAAAGGATTTTCAAAAGGTTTTAGCCCTCACCTTAGCAAATCAACAAGAAGATGCACAAAACTTTGATGAAGCTCAAATTCTTCTTCTTCCTTGCTTAGCCGAGATTCCAACTCAATTTTCTCTATTTTTCCTAGCTTAGTGGCCAAGCTCTTAGTACATGCATGTGGTTAGAACAAGAAGAAAAGAAATGGAAGCTAGGAAACTTACCTAGGCCGAAAATGGTGAGTCAAAAGCTTGCATGTGAGTTTTCTTGCAACCTAGCTAGCTTGGTTGAGTTCCTTTGCTTGTGGCTTGCCTTGATTAACTATGGTATGATGAAGATGAGCTATGAAGGTAAGAAACTCAGCCAAGGCCGAGAGAGAGAGAGAAGAATGAGAGGGAGAGAGAGAAGATTGAGAGGAAAAATGAGAGAAATGACAAAGAATGAAGGCTTTTGCAATTCTTGATGCAAGTGGTCGGCCTAGGGCTTAGTAATTCAGCTTTTTTGTGTCTTCAAGTTGCAATTTGAAATTCCTAGTATGGGCAAAGAGGAGTTGGTCGAGTATGGGAAGCTTTTGCAAAGGTTTTTGAGCTAATTTTTATGCATTTGTGTCATAGAGTTGTCATAAGTTGTCTACAGTTAATTTGAATTGAGCAAGCATGCACAAATACCACCTAGTGGTCGGCCAAGGCTATAGAAAATCTGATTTTTTTGTCATCTATTGGAGTATTATTTAATTGGGTGTTGGAAGTGCAAAAAGAATAAGGAATAAAGAATGAAGAATGCTTAGTGTTTAGTGAAATTTTGTCTTCTAGTGAGTTGAATTAATAATTTAATAATAGTTAGTGGATTTTGTAGGATTAATTAATGACCTAGTGCTTCATGTAAGATGCTTTCTTGTTTAGCGTGAGGGCACACTTTCCTAGGTCTAGGACACGCACTACGAGGTAGGACACGAACTACGAGACGAATACACGTTTTTCTAGTAAATGTACGCAACCCTAAATGAATGCACGTAATTCAATGCATGGCACACGAAACGAACACAATTTGTAAACCTAGGTCAAGGCAGGCAAATCTAGATTATGGCACATGAAACGAGGTATCGCACGCAAATCGAGGTCGGGCCTCACACCTTGGGCAAGACAACTTCACCTCACGTAGAGGCTGGGCCCGCAAACCGAGGGCGTGGGGCTTGGGACTAGGTCTCCGTGGCTCCGGTGCCCATAACTTTTGATCCGTAAGCAGTTACGCGGCGCAAAGCATACCATTGGAAAGCTCTCCGAGAGCTCTACAACGGGGCTAGCAAGCCAGCTTTGCTGCACCCATTTTCAGAGACCAAAATCGAACGTTTTCATCAGTTTCGGGATAGTTTTCCTCTTTTGCGTTGTTTTTTCGTCCCAGATCGTACGTGGTGAGCCGCGAAAAGGACGACAACCTAATCCATCACATTTCTATTACCGAATAACATGATACCTTGGGCAAGACAACTTCGCCTCAAATAGAGGTTGGGCCCGCAAATCAAGGGCGTGGGGCTTGGGACCAGGTCTACGTCGCTCCAGTGCACATAACTTTTGATCCGTAAGGAGTTACGCGGCGCACAGCATACCATTGGAAAGCTCTCTGAGAGTTATATGATGGGAGCAGCAAGCCTGCTCGGTTGTGCCCATTTTCGGAGCCCAAAATCAAATGTTTTCATCAGTTTCGGGACTCATTTCTTCTTTTGCACTATTTTTTCGTCTCGGATCGTACGTCGTGAGCCGCGAAAAGGACGACAACCTAATCCATCACATTTCTATTACCAAATAACATGGCACCTTGGGCAAGACAACTTCGCTTCACATAGAGGCTGGGCCCGCAAACCGAGGGCGTGGGGCTTGGAACCAGGTCTCCGTCGCTCCGGTGCCCATAACTTTTGATTCGTAAGGAGTTATGCGGCGCACAGCATACCGTTGGAAAGCTCTCCGAGAGCTCTACGAAGAGGACAGCTAGCCTGCTTGGCTGCGCCTATTTTCGGAGCCCAAAATTGAACGTTTTCATCAGTTTCGGGACTCTTTTCTTCTTTGGCACTGTTTTTCCGTCCCTGATCGTAAGTCGTGAGCCACGAAAAGGACAACAACCTAATCCACCACATTTCTATTACTGAATCCCATAGTACCTTGGGCAAGACAACTTCGCCTCCCATAGAGGCTGGCCCCGCAAACTGAGGGCGTGGAGCTTAGGACCAGGTCTACGTCGCTCCGGTGCCAATAACTTTTGATCCGTAAGGAGTTACGCGGCGCACAGCATACCGTTGGAAAGCTCTCCGAGAGTTCTACGATGGGAGCAGCAAGCCTGCTCGGTTGTGCCCATTTTCGGAGCTCAAAATCAAACGTTTTCATCAGTTTCGGGACTCTGTTCTTCTTTTGCACTATTTTTCCGTCCCGGATCATACGTCGTGGGCCACGAAAAGGACGACAACCTAATCCACCACATTTCTATTACCGAATCCCATGGCACCTTAGGCAAGACAACTTCGCCTCAAGTCGAGGCAGGGCCCACAAACCGAGGGCGTGGGGCTTGGGACTTGGTCTCTGTGGCTCCAGTGCCTATAACTTTTGATCCGTAAAGAGTTACGCGGCGCACAGCATACCGTTGGAAAGCTCTCCGAGAGCTCTACGATAGGGGCAGCTAGCCAACAAAGCTGCGCCAATATTCGGAGCCCAAAATCGAACGTTTTCATCAGTTTCTTGACAATTTTCTTCTTTTGCCCTATTTTTTCGTCCCGCATCATACGTCGTGAGCCGCGAAAAGGACAACAACCTAATCCACCACATTTCTATTTCCGAATAACACGACACCTTAGGCAAGACAACTTCGCCTCATGTAGAGGCTGGGCCCGTAAACCGAGGGCGTGGGGCTTGGGACCAAGTCTCTGTTGCTCCGGTGCACATAACTTTTGATCCGTAAAGAGTTACGCGGCACACAGTACACCATTGGAAAGCTCTCCGAGAGTTCTACGATGGTAGCAGCAAGCCTACTCGGTTGTGCCCATTTTTGGAGCCCAAAATCAAACGTTTTCATCAGTTTCGGTACTCATTTCTTCTTTTGCACTGTTTTTTCGTCACAGATCGTACATCGTGGGCTGCGAAAATGACGACAACCTAATCCACCACATTTCTATTACCGAATAACACGGCACCTTGGGCAAGACAACTTCGCCTCACGTAGAGGCTGGGCTCGTAAACCGAGGGCGTGGGGCTTGGGACCAGGTCTCCGTCGTTCCGGTGTCCATAACTTTTGATCCGTAAAGAGTTACGCGGCGCACAGCATACCGTTGGAAAGCTCTCCGAGAGCTCTACAACGGGGGCAACAAGCCTGCTCGACTACGCCAGTGTTCAGAGCCCAAAATTGAATGTTTTCATCAGTTTCTGGATAATTTTCTTTTTTTGCCCTGTTTTTTCATCCCAGATCGTATGTCGTGAGCCGCGAAAAGGGCAACAATCTAATCCATCACATTTCTGTTATCGAATAACAAGGCACCTTGGGCATGACAACTTTGGTTCACGTAGAGGCTGGGCCCGCAAACCGAGGACGTGGGGCTTGGGACCAGGTCTACGTCGCTTCGGTGCACATAACTTTTGATCCGCAAGGAGTTAAGCGGCGCACAACATACCGTTGGAAAGCTCTCTGAGAGTTCTACGATGGGGGCGGCAAGCCTGCTCGGTTGTCCCGATTTTCGGAGCCCAAAATCAAACGTTTTCACCAATTTCAGGACTCTTTTCTTCTTTTGCACTGTTTTTTCGTCCCGGATCGTACGTCGTAGGCCGCGAAAATAATGACAACCTAATCCATCACATTTCTATTACCGAATAACAAGGCAACTTGGGCAAGACAACTTCGTCTCACGTAGAGGCTGGGCCTGCAAACCGAGGGCGTGGGGCTTGGGATCAGGACTCCGTCGCTCTGGTGCCCATAACTTTTGATCTGTAAGGAATTACGCGGCGCACAACATTCCGTTGGAAAGCTCTTCGAGAGCTCTACGATGGAGGCAGCAAGCCTGCTTTGCTGCGCCCACTTTCGAAGCCCAAAATCGAACTTTTTCATCAGTTTTGGGATAATTTTGTTCTTTTGTGCTGTTTTTCCGTCCCGGATCGTTCGTAGTGAGCCGCGAAAAGGACAACAACCTAGTCCTTCACATTTCTATTACCGAATAACACGTCACCTTGGGCAAGACAACTTCGCCTCACGTAGAGGCTGGGCCCGTAAACCGAGGGCGTGGGGCTTGGGACCAGGTCTCCGTCGTTCCGGTGGCCATAACTTTTGATCCGTAAGGAGTTACTCGGCGTACAATATATCGTTGGAAAGCTCTCAAATAGCTCTACGACGGGGGTAGCAAGCCTGCTCAGTTGCGCCCATTTTTGGAGCCCAAAATTGAACGTTTTCATCAGTTTTCAGACTCTTTTCTTCTTTTGCACTGTTTTTCCGTCTCGGATCGTACGTCGTGAGCCGCGACAAGGACAACAATCGAATCCACCACATTTCTATTACCGAATCCCATGGTACCTTGAGCAAGACAATTTCGCCTCATGTAGAGGCTGGGCCTGCAAACCGAGGGAGTAGGTCTTGGGACCAGGTCCCCGTCGCTCCACTGCCCATAACTTTTGATCCGTAAGGAGTTACTCGGCGCACAATATATCGTTGGAAAGCTCTCAAATAGCTCTACGCCGGGGGTAGCAAGCCTGCTCGGCTGCGCCCATTTTTGGAGCCCAAAATCGAACATTTTCATCAGTTTTCGGACTCTTTTCTTCTTTTGCACTGTTTTTCCATCCCGGATCGTACGTCGTGAGCCGCGAAAAGGACAACAAGCATTGATTAATTCAAACACCCTCAAGCATTCAAAACGGTCCACACAACATTCAAATGCCACAATCCGAAGCATTTAATACAACAAGAGAAGCTACAATAATTTTTCTAAGCATATCACTAGGTGAAACCCTCACTGCAATAGACTGTATTCTCACAATAATTGAGACAAGCAAACAATCTCCAATTCCACTGAACAAGATGTCAAATTAAAGCTTAAGGAGTGAACTAAATTCAGAAACAAACCTCGCATCATTTGGAGTTCAGGTTCAAGAGTTATAGCCAAAACAGTGAGACTACGCAAAACTGTCCAGATTTGCACACATTTCAATACTTGTCGTTTTTGAGGGCCTTAGGGTCAGATTTAGCCTTAGTCCATTTCTGATAAAAATGTCCAGAACTGAACAATATGGCAGCAAACCAAATTTCATGAATTTTGGATGTCAGTTACTAAGTCAAAACTGATTCGTTCTACAAGGTCAGTGAATCTGCCAAAACCTGCTTCATTTTTCCAGACTTTCCAGATTTGGACACATTTTGATATTTTGCCATTTTGAGGACCTTAGAATCAAAATTAGCTTTGGCCTATTTCTATGAAAAATTCTCAGAACTGGAAAAACTAGTCACCTACCAATTTTCACGCATTTTCAACCTCATTTACCTGGTCAAAACCAACCCGTACCAACAAGATAGAAGGCTGTCCCATACGCGATTTCATCTATCATCACATTCTAGCCAAATATCTTGCCATGCATGTTTATAAAAGCTCATGAACACACATATATCACAAGTACAGAGGTAAAAATAGACATTCAAAGGCATGCATGTGGTTTTCAAAAGCTTTTCAAGAAGTTTTAGCCCTCACCTTAGCAAGACAACAAAGAAGATGCACAAACTCTTGAGGATGCACAAGATTGACTCTTTTCCTTGCTTAGCCGAGAGACCACTTGATTTTCTCTAATTTCCTAGATTAGTAACCAAGTTCTTAGTAGGTGCATGTGGTTAGAACAAGAAGAAAATGAAATGGAAGCTAACAAACTCACCTAAGCCGAAATGGATGTGCTAAAGGCTTGCATGTGCGTTTCTTTGCTCCTAGCTTTGCTTGGTCGAGCTCCTAAGTAGCTTGGAGGTCTTGAAGAGCCTTAGGATGAAGAACTTAGCTATGGAGTCTACAAATTCAGCTAGGGCCGAGAGAGAGAGAGAAGAATGAGAGAAAGAATGAGAGAAAGAGAGAAATTGAAAGAAAAATGAAAAGCTTTGATGGGTATTGATGCTTGTCGGCCTAGGGCCTTATAAAATCAGAATTTTGTGTCTTCAAGAAGCATTTTTGAATTGTCTAGTATGGGCATGGAGTTTGTGTTGAGAATATGGAGCATTGGGTAGAGTTTTAAGCCAATTTTTTTTTATGCTGTGTCATAGTATGTCATAGAATGTTTAGGTACAAATTTTGAAATTGAATTGCTTGCAAAAATGCAAGAGGTGGTCGGCCAAGGCAATGCAAAATTCTGAATTTTTGTCATCTTTTGAGCATTATTTAATTGTGTGTTTGGGATATGCAAAGAATAAGGAATAAAGAATAAAGAATGTCTAGCTTTTTGTGAGATTTTGTCTTCTAGTGGGTTGAATTAGCAATTTAATATTAGTTAGTGGAATTTGTTGGATTAATTAATGATCTAGTGCTTAGTGTAAGATGCTTTCTTGATTAACGTGAGGGCACGCTTTCCTAGGTTTAAGACACGCACTACGAGGTAAGGCACGAACTACGAGATGAATGCACGTTTCCCAAGTAAATGCATGCAACCCTAAATGAATACACGTAATTCAATGCAAGGCACACAAAATGAAACACGATTCTTGAACCTAGGTCAAGGCACGCAAATCTAGGTTAGGCACACGAAACGAGGTATCGCAAGCAAATCGAGGTCGGGCCTCACATCTTCCCCTCCTTAAAAGAATTTCGTCCCGAAATTCAATATTACCTTTGAAATAATGCTGGATACTATTGCTCCATCTGGTCTTGCCTTTCTCACGTTGCTTCTTCAACTCCATGATGATCCTACAACACTTTCACCATCGGTATAGATTTGCTGCGCAACTCCCGATCTTGCTGGTCTAGGATCCGAATGGGCTTCTCTTCATAAGACAAGTTCTCCCGAAGCTGCAACGGCTCTGGCTCCAAGATATGTGATAGATCAGGATGATACTTCCGTAGAATTGAAACATGAAAGACGTCGTGAATATTGGAGAGGTTTTGGGGTAGTTCCAGGCGATACGCCAACTTGCCAACCTTCTCAATTATCTCAAATGGTCCTATAAACCTCGGGCTTAACTTTCCACCCTTGCCGTGTTTAATCAGTCCCTTCTGAGGTGATATCTTCAAGAACACCTTGTCGCCGACCTCAAACTCTAGGCTCCGTCTCCATCGGTCTGCATAACTTTTCTGCCTGCTTTGGGCGGTAAGCATCCGTTTCCGGATGAGGTGGATATTATCAACAGTCTTTATAAGTTCAGGTAGAAGGGTCGGGTCAAAAGTCTTCATCTCACCTACTTCATCCCAGTAAATTGGGGATCGACACTTACGTTCATACAATGCTTCAAATGGGGCCATCCCGATAGTGGCCTGATAACTGTTATTATAAGCGAACTCCGCTAGAGACAGATATTTCTTCCAACCTTTCCTGAAGTCTAAAACACACGCCCTCAGCATATCCTCCAGAATCTGAATAGTTTTCTCAGATTGTCCATCAGTCTGAGGCTGATAAGCCATGCTGAAACTCAACTTCATTCCCAAAGCTTCTTGCAATCGCTTCCAAAATTGGGAAGTAAAACGAGGATCCCTATCCGATACAATACTCACAGGCATCCCGTGTAATCTTACAATCTCCGCCACATACATATCTCCCAATTTCTCAGGACTATCCTCCTTGTTCATCGGTAAGAAGTGCGTTGACTTAGTCAATCTATCCACTATGACCCAAATGGCGTCATGACCCTTTAGTGACCTAGGTAGGTCCATAACAAAGTCCATAGTTATATGTTCCCATTTCCATTGAGGAATCTCCAACGGCTGAAGTAAACCTGCTGGTCGTTAATGTTCTGCTTTGACTCTCTGGCAAGTCAAACACCGTGCTACAAACTCCGCAATCTCTCTCTTCATGTTATTCCACCAATAGTGTTGCTTCAAATCCCGGTACATCTTTGTTCCGCCGGGGTGAATAGTATATCTTGAATTATGGGCTTCTTCAAGAATCTTCTTTTTCAGCTCTGGCTCATTAGGAACACAAATCCATTTCCTAAACCTCCAAATACCATCATCATGAAACTTAAAATCTGTGTTGCTTTCTTTAATCTTCTGAAACTGTTGGTCCTTTTGTTGAGCCTTTCGTAATTTAGACAACAAGGTCGATTGAACTTGTGTAGTGGCAAATAGTAACCCTTTTTGAGTCAATTGTGGTTTCCACAAAAATGCTTCCTCCAACAACTCCTGCACCTTGACTTCCAGTTTTGCCATGCTCGCTTTCCGACTTAAGGCATCTGCAACTACATTCGCTTTATCGGGCACATAATTGATTGTGCAGTTATAATCATCCGAAAGCTCCATCCACCGTCTTTGCCTCATGTTCAACTCTTTTTGTGAGAACAAGTATTTCAAGCTCTTGTGATCAGTAAATACCTTGAACTTGTTACCCCACAGATAGTGCCTCCATTTCTTGTGTGCTAACACAATAGCCGCTAACTCTAAATCATGCGTCGGGTAGTTCAATTCATACGACTTCAGTTTCCTAGAAGCATACGCAATCACTCTACCATTTTGCATCAACACACAACCCAGTCCTTCCTTTGAAGCATCGCTATAGATTACAAAACCTTGACTCCTTTCAGGCAATGCAAGAACAGGTGCAGTAGTCAATCTTTTCTTCAATTCTTGGAAACTGTTATGACACTTGTCATCCCACATGAACTTTGTTTTCTTTTGAGTGAGCTTTGTAAGTGGTCCTGCAATCTTTGAGAAATCCTTCACGAACCTCCGATAATAGCCGGATAGACCAAGAAAACTCCGAACCTCCATAACATTTTCCAGCTTCTTCCAAGACATCACCGCTTTTATTTTTGCTGGATCCACTACTATTCCCTCTTGGGATATGATATGCCCCAAAAATGTAATCTGCTGCAACCAAAACTCGCACTTGCTAAACTTTGCATACAATTGATGCTCTCGAAGTTTCTGTAGTACCAATCGCAGATGTTGTTCATGTTTAGCCTCAGATTTCGAGTATACCAAAATATCATCAATGAAGATCACTACAAATTGGTCCAAGTAGGGTTGAAACACCCTGTGCATCAAGTCCATAAAAGCTGCAAGTGCATTAGTTAGCCCAAATGGCATCACTACATATTCATAATGCCCGTATCTCGTCCTGAAAGCCGTTTTAGGTACATCCTCCTTTTTGATCCGCAACTGATAGTATCCTTGCCTCAAGTCGAGCTTCGAATACACTTTGGCTCCTTGAAGTTGATCAAACAACTCGTCGATCAGTGGAAGTAGGTATTTATTCTTGACGGTGACTTGGTTCAATCCTCGGTAATCGATGCATAGCCTCAACGTTCCGTCTTTCTTCTTTACAAATAGGACTGGTGCATCCCACGGAGAAGAACTTGGCTGAACAAACCCCTTCTTCAACAATCCTTGCAATTGGTCCTTCAATTCTTGTAGCTCGGCTGGTGCCATACGATAGGGAGCTTTAGATATTGGCTGGGTGCGAGGCAGTAATTCAATAATGAACTCGATCTCCCGATTTGGGGGTAAACCGGGCAATTCTTCTGGAAACACATCCACATAATCTTTAATCACTGGCATCTCCTCCAACTTAGCTTTGTCTGACGGCTTATTGATGAGGTAAGCTAAGTATTCACTACATCATTTTCTCAAGGACTTCACTGCTTTCGTAGATGAAATGATGGAACTCCTGGTGAAGTCTCTTCGGCCCATGACTTCCAATATTGGTTGACCAGGTATCTAGAATGTTACAATCTTCGTCCGACAATCTAGTTGGGCATGATGCTTTGCCAACCAGTCCATCCCTAAGATGACTTCATAGTCTCGAAAAGGTAATACAATAAGATTGGCTGAGAATTCCCTATCTTTTATTTGGATTTTACATGCTTTACAAGCTGAGCTAGTAACAAGTTTAGAATCCATCGGAGTACCAACTTCTACTTCGTAAGGCAAACATACAACTCGTAGCTTCACATGTTGCACACATAAGGGAGTAATAAATGAATGAGTAGCACCTGGATCATTTAGCACCCTAACAGGTTGATTTAGTATGAAGAATGTACCTTCAACAACAGCGGTCTTCTCTGGAAGCTCCTCCCACTCAATAGCATAAGCTTGAGCCTGAACTCTAGGAACTAGAGTCTTGCCTCTACCAGTTGGTTTAACCTGATTTTGTCCTCCTTGCCATTTAGGGCAATCCTTGATCTGATGCTGATCACTGCCACACCGCACACATCATCCCGACTTCTTCCAGCACTGGGCCTCGGTATGACCCTTCTTGTCATAGTAAGAACAGTTGATAGACTGAGTAGCAGGTGAACTACCTGTGGATCCGCAGGTGAAGAGGCTAATGGTGCTTTAGTCGGGCCACGGTTATTAACTGGTCTATTCTGGCTCTGGCCCTGACTATGACTCTGGCTCTGGAATTTTCTCTGTTGACCTGGAGGCTGATATGGTTTCTTGTTCGGCTGGCTCGAACCGGCTCTATCAAGTTTTCTCTTCTCAACTCGGGAAGCAGCAACAAGGAGAGCAGAATAAGTATCGAAGTCATGCGAAGCCAACTGGTCCTGAATCTCTTGCCTCAACCCAGTCGTAAATTTTCACATATTCGCCTCAGGGGTACTCACCATGTATTGAGCATAGCGGGATAGTCGGTCAAAACGAGCCTCGTACTGGGCCACCGTCATGTTACCCTGGTTTAGGTGTATGAATTCCTCAATCCGCCTCTGCCTGAAAATTGCAGGTACGTATTTTTCCTTGAATGCCTTAACGAAATTACCCCACAAGCGAGGAGTATGATCAGTTTCCCAAAGTGCCTCCACAGTGTGCCACCAATGCTCAACATCCCCGTGCAATAGAAATACAGCGAACTCCACCTTCTCTTCATCAGTATAGTCAAGTGGCATGAAAATCCTCTCGATCTCAGACAGCCAAGCCTCTGCTTTTTCATCATCAGCTTCCCTGTGGAATTTGGACGGGCGAAAGTCAAGAAACTCCCTCATTCTACTATGTCTCCCATGGTTACCACCATTCCTATTGTTGTTGTTGTTGTTCGCTTCACGTGCATCTTGACGTTCCATCACTCGTGACACGCGATCCATGGCATTCGCCATCATGTTAAACATAGCCATGCTGGGATTTGTTTGATGAGCATCTTCGGTCTCTTGGGGCTCACTGCTCCTATTAGTAGTACGGGTACTAGGGCTAGCCATCTATAGGCACAGATTACGATGCACAATTTATTGAAATACGACAAACAAGAATTTAACGCATAAGATATGCAACATATAATTTCACATGAACACACAACTTTCGAAACAGTTAAGACATGTTAATCACATAAGCACATAGAACATAGAAGGCACAATTAACATTATCACACATGAACAAGTCATCCTAATGACCTTAGGGCTTCTACCCATGGTCCGAGAGTTAAACTCAGCTTAAGCAATCTAAGTTATGATACCATTCAGATAAGGTGTCACGCCCCAACCCGACCTATGAAGGTTAGACTAGGGTGTGATCTAAACATTCAAGTCATATCACGTACTTAATCGTTCAAGAGGGTTTAACACTTAATGTTTTAGCCTAAACTCCACAAATTCTCTGAAAAACCGGCAGCATAACGGCTATAATTGGGCTCTTTAGTTTGACCTAATTCTCTAAACGCCTCAAAAATTTCCAATCTCAATTTCATTTCTAACTAAGATTACTATTTATAACCAATCGAAACGCCTACCAGTTATCTCGAAGTCTCGTTTGATTAATAACCTAGCATGATTTTATGTCTCGTTTGTTTGTTAATCCTTGTTACAAACGTACCTGTTGATCTTAGCTTATCAATGAGTACCTGCTTAAGATTGGATAGGTTTATTTTACTTAATCCTTACCTGATACTTCATAATCCTATGATAGATACTAGCCAATAACGATAGCAAAACGACCATAGTAGTGTCTATCTAGTTATGATCAGTACAAGCCAAAATTAGACCCCAAATTACAACGGGGGTCTTTTGCATTACAACAACAAGCAACATAAAAGAAATAGTCTTCAAACAACATATCGTTCACGAAATGGCCATAGTCAAGTAAGGCACGTAGGGCAAGCAATCATTCCAAGGAATCATCATTAGGCATGTTGTCCTCGGGTACCTGTTCCTGGTCTTCTTCACCTGAGATGATAAAAGAGGGTGAGTCCTTATGAACTCAGCCAGGGGGAACGAGAAATAAGTTTTGAAACTCGTTTTCCAGTTCAACTTATGAAAACCCTTTGCAAGCATGACATTATATCACAAGTAAGTACATAATGTAATGTAAAAGTAAAAGAACTCAATGACCCGTCTTTCCTCCCCGAGGTCCTCTAGGAACCAAGCGAGAGTACTTATACACATAGTAAAAAGGATACGGTGAGCTTTTGCTCTCAGTTCATTTCCAGTATCAATTGTTGCGGCCGGTTTCAATTCATCCCCTTATCACGCCAAATGGGTGTACTTCGGATGTACCCCGAAATCCTACAACCCAACTCTTCGAGGAAGTCTAGCCCCCGAACGAGAGAGGGAATTGGACAATGGCAGTCACAGTTGCACCGGCAAGCCCAATGCCGCCCGGTGTAGGTAAACGCTACCATGCCAGAATGAAAGGTTGCAACCTTGTATGCAATGCACATTTATGACATTTAATATATCACATTTGGAGGACAACAAAGTAGGTTGCCGCCGAGCAGTCATAAAATTGCACATTGACAAGTAAACACGCGAGGCACGATATGACAAGTAATTTCACTTATAAGCACATGGAGTTATATGAATATTAAACGGGCAGCCATGTAACGCATGTAAATCAAGTCATATAACTCATTTCAAAGTTCACGTAATCAAGTAATAATATTATTCAACAAGCAACGACATCTACGTGGGACCGGGTGCAAGAAAGGCCTACTTGACAACATGTAATCATCGGAACCACATTTAGGGCTATAAGGGCAACTACGGCAGCCTACTAATCACATAATTAAACACGATATTCATAGGATCAACACTTAGCGAATTTACCTAGTCACTAGGGTTTCAATTCGTGCTTACCCATGCGATTAAGCCCCAAGTCATCTCGTAATTAAACTCAAGCCATGCATTGATTAATTCAAACACCCTCAAGCATTCAAAACAGTCCACACAACATCCAAATGCCACAATCCTAAGCATTTAATACAACAAGAGAAGCTACAATAATTTTTCTAAGCATATCACTAGGTGAAACCCTCACTGCAATGGACTGTTTTCTCACAATCATTGAGACAAGCAAACAATCTCCAATTACAGTGAACAAGATGTCAAATTAAATCTTAAGGAGTGATCTAAATTCAGAAACAAACCTCGCATCATTTGGAGTTCAAGTTCAAGAGTTATAGCCAAAACAGTGAGACTACACAAAACTGTCCAGATTTGCATACATTTCAATACTTGTTGTTTTTGAGAGCCTTAGGGTCGGATTTAGCCTTAGTCCATTTCTTACAAAAATGTCCAAAACTGAACAATCTATCAACACACCAAATTTCATGCATTTTGGATGTCATTTACTAAGTCAAAACGGGTTCGTTCTACAAGGTCAGTGAATCTGCCAAAACCTGCTTCACTTTTCCAGACTTTCCAGATTTGGACACATTTTGATATTTTTCCATTTGGAGGACCTTAGGGTCAAAATTAGCTTTGGCCTATTTCTTCAAACAATGCTCAGAAATGGAAAAACTAGTCACCTACCAATTTTCACGCATTTTCAACCTCATTTACTTGGTCAAAATCACCCCGCACCAACAAGACAGAAGGCTGTCCCATACGCGATTTCATCTATCATCACATTCTAGCCAAATATCTTGCCATGCATGTTTATAAAAGCTCATGAACACACATATATCACAATACATAGGTAAAAATAGACATTCAAAGGCATGCATGTGATTTTCAAAAGCTTTTCATGAAGTTTTATGCTATGTGCGATTTCATCTATCATCACATTTCCAACGGTATGCTATGCACCGCGTAACTCCTAACGGATCAAAAGTTATGGGCACCGAAGCGACGGAGACCTAGTCCCAAGCCCCACGCCCTCGGTTTGCTGGCCCAGCCTCTACTTGAGGCGATGTTGTCTTGCCCAAGGTGCCATTGGATTTGGTAATAGAAATGTGATGAATTTGGTTGTCGTCCTTTTCGCAGCTCACCACGTACAATTCGGGATGAAAAAATAGCGCAAAAGAAGAAAAGTGTCCCAAAAATGAAGAAAACGTTCGATTTTAGTCTCCGAAAATAGAGCAACCATACAGGCTTGGTGCCCCCGTCGTAGAGCTCTCAGAGAGCTTTCCCATGGTATGTTGTGCGCCGCGTAACTCCTTACGGATCAAAAGTTATGGGCACCGAAGCGACTGAGACCTGGTCCCAAGCCCCATGCCCTCGGTTTGCGGGCCCAGCCTTTACGTGAAGTGAAGTTGTCTTGCCCAAGGTGCCATGCGATTTGGTAATAGAAATATGATGGATTAGGTTGTCATCTTTTTCACGGCACACGATGTACGATCCGGGACGGAAAAATAGCGCAAAAGAAGAAAATGGTCCCGAAACTGATGAAAATGTTAGATTTTGGGGTCCGAAAATAGGCGTAGCCGAGCAGGCTTGCTACCCCTATAGTAGAGCTCTCGGAGAACTTTCCAACAGTATGCTGTGCACCGCGTAACTCTTTACGGATCAAAAGTTATAGGCACTGGAGCGACGGAGACCTGCTCCCAAGTCACATGCCCTCGGTTTGCGGGCCCAGCCTCTACATGTGGCGAAGTTGTCTTGCCCAAGGTGCCATTGGATTCGGTAATAGAAATGTGATGGATTAGGTTGTCGTCCTTTTTGCGGCTCAGGACTTACGATCCGGGACAGAAAAACAGCGCAAAAGAAGAAAAGTGTCCCGAAACTGATGAAAACGTTCGATTTTGATCTTTGAAAATAGGCGCTGTTGAGCAGTCTTGCTGCGCCGTCGTAGAGCTCTCGGAGAGCTTTCCAACAGTATGCTGTGCGCCGCGTAAATCCTTAAGAATCAAAAGTTATGGGCACCGAAGCGACGGAGACCTAGTCCCAATCCCTACGCCCTCGGTTTGCAGGCCCAGTGTCTACTTGAGGCGAAGTTATCTTGCCCAAGGTGCCATTGGATTTGGTAATAGAAATGTGTTGGATTAGGTTGTTGTCCTTTTCGCGGCTCACAACGTACGATCCGGGACGAAAAAACAGTGCAAAAGTATAAAAGTATCCCAAAATAGATGAAAACGTTCGATTTTGGTCTCTAAAAATATCTCAGCCATGCAGGCTTGCTGCCACTGTCGTAGAGCCCTCGGAGAGCTTTCCAATGGTATGCTATGCGCCGCGTAACTCCTTACGGGTCAAAAGTTATGGGCACCGAAGTGACGGAGACTTGGTGCCAAGCCCCACGACCTCGGTTTGCGGGCCCACCTTCTACTTGAGTCGAAGTTTTCTTGCCCAAGGTTCCGTGGGATTCGATAATAGAAATGTGATGGATTAGGTTGTCGTCCATTTCGAGGCTCACGACGTACGATCCGGGACGTAAAAACAGCGCAATAGAAAAAAATGGTCCAGAAACTAATGAAAACTTTCGATTTTGGTCTTCGAAAATGGGCGCAGCCGAGCAGGCTTGCGACCCATGTCGTAGAGCTCTCGGAGAACTTTCAAACTATATGTTGTGCGCCGCGTAACTCCTTACGGATCAAAAGTTATGGGCACCAAAGCGATAGAGACCTGGTCCCAAGCCCCACGCCCTCGGTTTGCAGGCCCAGCTTCTACATTAGGCGAAGTTGTCTAGCCCAAAGTGTCGTGGGATTCAGTAATAGAAATGTATTTGATTAGGTTGTTATCCTTTTCGCGGCTTACGACGTACGATCCGGGACGGAAAAATAATGCAAAAGAAGAAAAGTATCCCGAAACTGATGAAAAAGTTCCAATTTCGCCTCCGAAAGTAGCGCAGTCGTGCAGGCTTGCTATCCTCGTCATAGAGCTCTCGGAGAGCTTTTCAACGGTATGCTGTGCGCCGAGTAACTCCTTACGGATCAAAAGTTATGGGCACCGAAGCGTCGGAGACCTAGTCCCAAGCCTTGTACCCTCGGTTTGTAGGCCCAGCCTCTACATGAGGCAAAGTTGTCTTGCCCAAGGTGCCATGGGATTCGGTAATAGAGATGTGATGGATTAGGTTGTCATCCTTTTCGCGGCACACAACGTACGATCCGGGACGGAAAAACTGCACAAAAGAATAAAAGTGTCCCGAAACTGATGAAAAAGTTTGAATTTGGTCTCCGAAAGTAGTGCAGCCGTGCAGGCTTGCTATCTCGGTGGTATAGCTCTCAGAGAGCTTTTCAACGGTATGTTGTGCACCGCGTAACTCCTTACGGATCAAAAGTTATTGGCACCGAAGCGTCGGAGACCTAGTCCAAAGCCCTACGCCCTTGGTTTGCGGGCCCAGCCTCTACTTGAGGCAAAGTTGTCTTGCCCGAGGTGCCATGGGATTCGGTAATAGAGATGTGATGGATTAGGTTGTCGTCCTTTTCGCGGCACACAACGTACGATCCGGGACGGAAAAACTGCGCAAAAGAATAAAAGTGTCCCGAAACTGATGAAAACATTCGATTTTGATGCCTAAAATAGGTGCGGTTGAGCAAACTTGTTGCCCCCATAGTAGAGCTCTCGGAGAGCTTTCCAACGGTTTGCTGTGCACCGCGTAACACCTTACGGATCAAAAGTTACGGGCGCCAAAGTGATAGAGACTTGGTCCCAAGCCCCACGCCCTCGGTTTGCGGGCCCAGCCTCTACTTGAAACGAAGTTGTCTTGCCTAAGTTATCGTGGGATTCGGTAATAGAAATGTGATGGATTAGGTTGTCGTCATTTTTGCGGCTCACGACGTACGATCTAAGACAGAAAAATAGGGCAAAAGAAGAAAAGTGTCCTAAAATTGATGAAAATGTTTGATTTTGGGCTTCAAAAATAGGCGCAACTGAGCAGGCTTGCCACCCCTATCGTAGAGCTCTTGGAGAGCTTTCCAATGGTTTGTTGTGTGCCGCATAACTCCTTACAGATCAAAAGTTATGGGTACCGAAGCGACAGAGACATGGTCCAAAGCCCTACGCCCTCGATTTGCGGGCCCAGCCTCTGCTTGAGGCGAAGTTGCCTTGCACAAGGTGCCATGGGATTCGGTAATAGAAATGTGATGGATTAGGTTGTTGTCCTTTTCGCGGCTCACGACGTACTATCCGGGACTGAAAAACAGCGCAAAAGAAGAAAAGTATCCCAAAACTGATGAAAAAGTTTGAATTTGGTCTCCGAAAGTAGTGCAGCTGTGCAGGCTTGCTATCTCGGTCGTAGAGCTCTCGGAGAGCTTTCCAATGGTATGTTGTGCACCGCGTAACTCCTTACGGATCAAAAGTTATTGGCACCGAAGCGTCGGAGACCTAGTCCCAAGCCCTACGCCCTTGGTTTGCGGGCCCAGCCTCTACTTGAGGCGAAGTTGTCTTGCCCAAGGTGCCATGAGATTCGGTAATAGAGATGTGATGGATTAGGTTGTCGTCCTTTTCGCTGCACACAACGTACAATCCGGGACGAAAAAACTGCGCAAAAGAATAAAAGTGTCCTAAAACTGATGAAAACATTCGATTTTGATGCCTAAAATAGGTGCGGTTGAGCAAACTTGTTGCCCCCATAGTAGAGCTCTCAGAGAGCTTTCCAACGGTTTGCTGTGCACCGCGTAACACCTTACGGATCAAAAGTTATGGGTGCCAAAGTGATAGAGACTTGGTCCCAAGCCCCACACCCTCAGTTTGCGGGCCCAGCCTCTACTTGAAACGAAGTTGTCTTGCCTAAGTTATCATGGGATTCGGTAATAGAAATGTGATGGATTAGGTTGTCGTCATTTTTGCGGCTCACGACGTACGATCCGGGATAGAAAAACAGGGCAAAAGAAGAAAAGTGTCCTAAAATTGATGAAAATGTTTGATTTTGGGCTTCAAAAATAGGCGCATCTGAGCAGGCTTGCCACCCTTATCGTAGAGCTCTCGGAGAGCTTTCCAACGGTTTGTTGTGCGCCGCATAACTCCTTACAGATCAAAAGTTATGGGCACCGAAGCGACAGAGACCTAGTCCAAAGCCCTACGCCCTCGATTTGCGGGCCCAGCCTCTGCTTGAGGTTAAGTTGCCTTGCACAAGATGCCATGGGATTCGGTAATAGAAATGTGATGGATTAGGTTGTCGTCCTTTTCGCTTCTCACGACGTACTATCCAGGACTGAAAAATAGCGCAAAAGAAGAAAAGTATCCCGAAACTGATGAAAAAGTTTGAATTTGGTCTCTGAAAGTAGTGCAGGCGTGCAGGCTTGCTATCTCGGTCGTAGAGCTCTCGGAGAGCTTTCCAACGGTATGTTGTGCACCGCGTAACTCCTTACGGATCAAAAGTTATTGGCACCGAAGCGTCGGAGACCTAGTCCCAAGCCCTACGCCCTTGGTTTGGGGGCCCAGCCTCTACTTGAGGCGAAGTTGTCTTGCCCAAGGTGTCATGGGATTCAGTAATAGAGATGTGATGGATTAGGTTGTCGTCCTTTTTGCCGCACACAACGTACGATCAGGGACGAAAAAACAGCACAAAAAAGAAAAGTGTCCCGAAACTGATGAAAATGTTCGATTTTTGTCTCAGAAAATAGGTGCAGCAAAGCTGTCTTGCTACCCCCATCGTAGAGCTCTCGTAGAGCTTTCCAACGGTATGCTGTGCGCCGCGTAACTCCTTACGTATCAACAGTTATGGGCACCGAAGCGACGGAGACCTAGTCCCAAGCCCTACGCCCTCGGTTTGCGGGCCTAGTATCTACTTGAGGCGAAGTTGTTGTGCCCAAGGTGCCGTGGGATTCGGTAATGAAAATGTGATGGATTAGGTTGTCGTCCTTTTCACAGCTCACGACGTACGATCCGGGATGAAAAAATAGCGCAAAAGAAGAAAAGTGTCCTGAAACTGATGAAAATGTTCGATTTTGGTCTCTGAAAATAGTCGCAACTGAGCAGGCTTGCTGCCCCCGTCGTAGAGCTCTCGGAGAGCTTTTCAACGGTATGCTGTGCGCCGTGTAACTCCTTACAGATCAAAAGTTATAGGCATCGAAGCGACAGAGACCTAGTCCCAAGCCCTACGCCCACGGTTTGCCGGCGCAGCCTCTAAATGAGGCGAAGTTCTCTTGCCTAAGATGCCATGGGATTCGATAATAGAAATGTGATGGATTAGGTTGTCGTGCTTTTCGCGGTCACGACGTACGATCCGGGACAAAAAAATAGCGCAACAGACGAAAATAGTCTCGAAACTGATGAAAATGTTCAATTTTGGTCCCTGAAAACAGGCGCAGCTAAACAAGCTTGCTGCCCCCATCGTAGAGCTCTCAGAGAGCGTTCCAAAGGTATGCTGTGCGCCGCGTAACTCCTTACGGATCAAAAGTTATGGGCACCGATGCGATGGAGACCTGGTCCCAAGCCCCACGCCCTCAGTTTGCGGGCCCAACCTCTGCATGTACGATCCGCGATGAAAAAATAGCGCAAAACAAGAAAAGTGTCTCAAAATTGATGAAAACGTTCGATTTTGGTCTATTAAAACAGACGCAGTTGAGCAGTCTTGTTGCCCCTGTCGTAGAGCTCTCGGAGAGCTTTCCAACAGTATGCTTTGCGCCACATAACTCCTTACATATCAAAAGTTATGGGCATCGGAGCGACGGAGACTTGGTCCCAAGCCCCACGCCCTCGGTTTGCAGGCCCAGCCTCTACATGAGGTGAAGTTGTCTTGCCCAAGGTGCCATGGGATTCGGTAATAGAAATGTGATGGATTAGGTTGTCATCATTTTTGCGGCTCACGACGTACGATCAGGGATGGAAAAACAGCGCAAAAGAAGAAAATTGTCCCAAAACTGATGAAAACATTCAATTTTGGTTTCTGAAAATAGGCACAGCCGAGCAGGCTTGCTGCCCCCGTCGTAGAGCTCTCGGAGACCTTTCCAACGGTTTGTCGTGCGCCGCGTAACTCCTTACGAATCAAAAGTTTTAGGCACCAGAGCGACGGAGACCTGGTCCCAAGCCCCACGCCCTCGGTTTGCAGGCCCAGCCTCTACTTGAAGCGAAGTTGTCTTGCCCAAGATGCTATAGGATTCGGTAATAGAAATGTGATGGATTAAGTTGTCGTCCTTTTCGCAGCTCATGACATAAGATCCGAGATAAAAAAAACAGCGCAGAAGTAGAAAAGTGTTCCAAAATTGATGAAAACGTTCGATTTTGGTCTCTGAAAATAGGCGCAGCCATGCAAGCTTACTGCCCCCATCGTAGAGCTCTCGGAGAGCTTTCCAACGATATGCTGTGCGCCGCGTAACTCCTTACGGATCAAAAGTAATGGCCACTGATGCGACGGATACCTGGTCCCAAGCCCCACGCCCTCGGTTTGCGGGCCCAGCCTCTGCGTGAAGTGACGCTGTCTTGCCCAAGGTGCCCTGGGATTTGATAATAGAAATGTGATGGATTAGGTTGTCGTCTTTTTCGCGGCACACGACGTACGGTCCGAGACAAAAAAATAATGCAAAAGAAGAAAAGTGTACCGAAACTGATGAAAATGTTCGATTTTGTGCTCCAAAAATAGGCGCAGTGGAGTAGGCTTGCTACCCCCGTCGTAGAGCTCTCAGAGAGCTTTCCAACGGTTTGTTGTGCACTGCGTAACTCTTTACGGATAAAAAGTTATGAGCACCAGAGCGACGGAGACCTTGTCCCAAGCCCCACGCCCTCGGTTTGCGGGCCCAGCCTCTACATGAGGCGAAGTTTTCTTGCACAAGGTGCTGAGGGATTCGGTAATAGAAATGTTATGGATTAGGTTGTCGTCCTTTTCACAGCTAACGACGTACGATCCAGGATGAAAAAATAGCGCAAAAGTAGAAAAGTATCCCAAAACGGATGAATATGATCGATTTTGATCTCCAAAAATAGCGCATCCTTGTAGGCTTGCTGCTCCCATTGTAGAGCTCTCAGAGAGATTTCCAACAGTATGCTGTGCGCTGCGTAACTCCTTACGGATCAAAAGTTATGGGCACCGAAGCGACGGAGACCTGGTTCTAAGCCCCACGCCCTTGGTTTGTTGGCCCAGCCTCTACTTGAGGTGAAGTTGTCTTACCCAAGATGCCTTGGGATTCGATAATAGAAATGTGATGGATGAGGTTGTCGTCCTTTTCGTGCCTCACGACGTACGATCCGGGACAAAAAAAATAGCGCAACAGAAGAAAATGGTCCCGAAACTGATAAAAATATTCGATTTTGGTCTCCAAAAATAGGCGCAGCTAAGCAAGCTTGCTGCCCCCATCAGAGAGCTCTCGGAGAGCTTTCCAACGGTATGCTATGCGCCGCGTAACTCCTTACGGATCAAAAGTTATGGGCACTGATGCGACGGAGACCTGGTCCCAAGCCCCACGCCCTCGGTTTGCGGGCCTAGCCTCTGCGTGAAGCAAAGTTGTCTTGCCCAAGGTGCCATGGGATTCAGTAATAGAAATGTTATGGATTAGGTTGTCGTCTTTTTCGCGGCACACGACGTACGATCCGGGACAGAAAAACAACGCAAAAGAAGAAAAGTGTCCTGAAACTGATGAAAATGTTCGATTTTAGATTCCAAAAATAGGCGAAGTGGAGCAGGCTTGCTACCCCCATCGTAGAGCTCTAGGAGGGCTTTCCAACAGTTTTTTGTGCACCGCGTAACTCTTTACGGATCAAAAGTTATGGGCACCGGAGTGACGGAGACCTGGTCCAAGCCCTACGACCTCGGTTTGCGGGCCCAGCCTCTACATGAAGTGAAGTTTCCTTGCCCAAGGTGCCGTGGGATTCGGTAACAGAAATGTGATGGATTAGGTTGACGTCCTTTTTGCGGCTCATGACGTACAATCCGGGACGGAAAAACAGCGCAAAAGAAGAAAAGTGTCCTGAAACTGATGAAAATGTTTGATTTTGGTCTCCGAAAATAGTCGAAGCTGAGCAGGCTCGCTGCCCCCGTTGTATAGCTCTCGGAGAGCTTTCCAACGGTATTCTGTGCACCGCGTAACTTCTTACGAATCAAAAGTTATGGGCACCGAAGCGACGGAGACTTGGTCCCAAGCCCCACGCCCTCGGTTTGCAGGCCCAGCCTCTACGTGAAGGGAAGTTGTCTTTCCTAAGGTGCCGTGGGATTCGATAATAGAAATGTGATGGATAAGGTTGTCGTCCTTTTCGCGGCTCACGGCGTACGATACGGGACGGTAAAACAGGGCAAAAGAATATAAGTGTCCCGAAACGGATAAAAATGTTCAATTTTGGGCTCCGAAAATAGGCGCAGCTGAGCAGGCTTGCTGCCCCCGTCGTAGAGCTCTCGGAGAGCTTTCCAACGATTGTTGTGCGCCGCGTAACTCCTTACGGATCAAAAGTTATGGGCACCGAAGCGACAGAGACTTGGTCCCAAGCCCCACACCCTCGGTTTGCGGGTCCAACCTCTACGTGAAGCGAATTTGTCTTGGCTAAGGTGCCATGGGATTCAGAAATAGAAATGTGATGGATTAGGTTGCCATCCTTTTCGTGGCTAACGACGTACGATCCGGTACAAAAAAAAAAGTGCAAAAAAAGAAAAGTGTCCCGAAACTGATGAAAATTTTCAATTTTTGGCTCCAAAAATAGACGCAGCCGAGCAGGCTTGCTGCCCCCATCCTAGAGATCTCAGAGAGCTTTCCAACGGTATGCTGTGCGCCGCTTAACTCCTTACGGATCAAAAGTTATGGGCACCGAAGTGACGGAGACTTGGTCCCAAGCCCCACACCCTCGGTTTACGGGCCTAGCCTCTACTTGAGGCGAAGTTGTCTTGCCTAAGGTGTCGTGGGATTCATTAATAGAAATGTGATGGATTAGGTTGTCATCCTTTTCGCGGCTCACGACGTACAATCCGGGACGAAAAAATAGCGTAAAAGCAGAAAAGTATCCCGAAACTGATGAAAACGATCGATTTTGGTCTCCAAAAATAGTGCAGCCGTGCAGGCTTGCTGCCTTCGTCGTAGAGCTCTCGGATAACTTTCCAACGGTATGCTATGTGCCGTGTAACTCCTTACGGATCAAAAGTTATGGGCACCGAAGCGACGGAGACCTAGTCCCAAGCCCCACGCCTTCGGTTTGCGGACCCAGCCTCTACTTGAGGTGAAGTTGTCTTGCCCAAGATGCTGTGGGATTTGATAATAGAAATGTGATGGATTAGGTTGTCGTCCTTTTCGTTGCTCATGACGTACGATCTGGGACAAAAAATAGCGCAACAGAAGAAAATGGTCCCGAAACTGATGAAAATGTTCGATTTTGGTCTCCGAAAACAGGCACAGCTAAGCAGGCTTGCTGTGAGGCCCGACCTCGATTTGCATGCGATACCTCATTTCGTGTGCTGTAACATAGATTTGCGTGCCTTGACCTAGGTTTAGGAATTGTGTTTCGTTTTGTGTGCCTTGTATTGAATTACGTGCATTCATTTAGGGTTGCGTGCAATTACTTGGGAAATGTTCATTCGTCTCGTAGTTCGTGCTTTATCTCGTAGTGCGTGCCCAAAACTTAGGAAAGCGTGCCCTCACGCTAATCAAGAAATCATCTTACATGAAGCACTAAATCGTTAATTAATCCTACAAACTCCACTAACTAATATTAAATTGCTAATTCAACCCACTAGAAGGCAAAATCTCACAAAAAGCTAGACATTCTTTATTCCTTATTACTTATTCTTTGCATATCCCAAAAACACAATTAAAATATTGCTCAACCAAGACAAAAAATTCAGATTCTTGCAATGCCTTGGCCGACCACCTTGTGTGCATTTGTGCTTGCTTGCATAATTCCAAATTAAATCTAGACATCCTATGACATTCTATGACACAAGCAATAGAAAAAACAAATGGCTCAAAAACCCTCCCCAATGCACCATTCTCGACCCATTCTCTTGCCCATGCTAGGATGTTTCAAATTATGCTTTTTGAAGACACAAAAATCTGAACTTTACATGCTCAAGGCCGACACAAGCATCAATACCCATCAAGCTTCATTTTTTTTTTTCATTCTTTCTCTCTTTCTCTCATTCTTCTCTCCCTCTCTCATTTCTTCTCTCTCTCTCTCGGCCTTGGCTGAGTTTCTACACTCCATAGCTTAACTTCATCACTCAATGGTCCATCAAGGCATGCAAGAAGCTTAGGAGCTCGACCAAGCAAAACTAGGAGCAAAGAAGCACGCATGCAAGCCTTTAGCACCTCCATTTCGGCTTAGGTGAGTTTGTTAGCTTCCATTTCTTTTCTTCTTGTTTTAACCACATGCACCTACTAAGAACTTGGTTACTAAGCTAAGAAATTAGAGAAATCCCAAGTTGTCTCACGGCTAAGCAAGGAAAAAGATCAACTTTTTGCTTCACCAAGAGTTTGTGCATCTTCTTTGTTGTCTTGCTAAGGTGAGGGCTAAAACTTCTTGAAAATCTTTCAAAAATCCACATGCAGGCCCTTAAATGTCTATCTTTACTTCTGTACTTGAGATATATGTGTGTTCATGAGCTTTTATAAACATGCATGGCAAGATATTTGGCTAGAATGTGATGATAGATGAAATCGTGTATGTGACAGCCTTCTGTCTTTTTGGTGCGAGGTGATTTGGACTAGGTAAATGATGTTAAAAATGCATGAAAATTTGTAGGTAACTATTTTTGCTATTTCTGAACACGTTTCGCAGAAATAGGCCAAAGCTAATTTTGACTCTAAAGTCCTCAAAATGGCAAACTATCAAAATGTGTCAAAATCTGGAAAGTCTGGAAAAATGAAGCAGGTTTTGGCAGATTCACTGACCTTGTAGAACGAACCCGTTTTGACTTAGTAAATAATATCAACAATGCATGAAATTTGGTGTGCCGCTATATTTTTCAGTTCTGGACATTTTTTTCAGAAATGGACTAAGGCTAAATCTGACCCTAAGGCCCTAAAAAATGACAAGTATTGAAATGTGTGCAAATCTGGACACTTTTGTGTAGTCTCACTATTTTGGCTATAACTCTTGAACCCGAACTCCAAATGATGCGAGGTTTGTTTCTGAATTTAGTTCACTCCTTAAGATTTTATTTGACATCTTGTTCAATAGAATTGGATATTGTTTGCTTGTCTTAATGATTGTGAGAAAATAGTCTATTGCAGTGAGGGTTTCACCTATTGATATGCTTAGAAAAATTAATGTAGCATCCCTTGTTGTATTAAATGCTTGGGATTGTGGCATTTGGATGTTGTGTGGATTTTTTTGAATGCTTGAGGGTGTTTGAATTAATCAATGCATGGCTTGAGCTTAATTACGAGATGACTTGGGGCTTAATCGCACGGGTGAACACGAATTGAAACCCTAGTAACTAGGTAAACTCGCTAAGTGTTGATCCTATGGATATTGTGTTTGATTATGTGTTTAGTAGGCTGCCCGTTTAATGTTCATATAACTCCATGTGCTTTTCAAGTGAATTTACTTGTCATATCGTGCCTCGCGTGTTTAACTGTCAATGTGCAATCTTATGACTGCTCGGAGGTAACCTACTTTGTTGTCCTCCAAATGTGATATATTAAATGTCATAAATGTGCATTGCATATAAGGTTGCAACCTTTCATTCTGGCGTAGTAGCGTTCACGCACACCGGGCGGCATCGGGCTTGTCGGTGCAACCGTGACTACCATTGTCCAATTCCCTCTCTCACTTGGGGGCTAGACTTCCTCGGACAGTTGGGTCATAGGATTTCGGGGTACATCCGGAGTACACCCATTTGGCATGATAAGAGGATGATTTGAAGTCAGCCGCAACAACTGATACTGGAATTGAACTGAGAGCAAAAGCTCACCGTATCCTTTTCACTATGTGTATAAGTACTCTCATTTGGTTCCTAGAGGACCTCGGGGAGGAAAGACGGGTAATTATGTTCCTTTACTTTTACATTACGTTATGTACTTACTTGTGATATATTCATGCTTGCAAAAAGGGTTTTCAAAAATTGAACCGGAAAATGAGTTTCAAAACTTATTTCTCGTTCCCCCTCGCTGAGTTCATAAGGACTCACCCTCTTTTATCATCTCAGGTAAAGAAGACCAAGAACATGTACCCGAGGACGACATGCCTAATGATGATTCCTTGGAATGATTGCTTTCCCTACGTGCCTTGCTTGACTATGGCCATTTTGTGAACAATATGTTGCTTGAAGACTATTTCATTTCTTATTTTGCTTGTTGTTGTATTGTAAACGACCCCCGTTGTAATTTGGGGTCTAATTTTGGCTTGTACTTATCATAACTAGATAGATACTACTATGGTTGTTTTGCTATCGTTATTGGCTAGTATCTATCATACGATTATGAAGTATCACGTAAGGATTAAGTAAAATGAACCCATCCAATTTAAAGCAGGTACTCATTGTTAAGCTAAGATCAACAGGTACTTTTGTAACAAGGATTAACAAACAAACGAGATATAGTATCATGTTAGGTTATTAATCAAACGAGACTTCGAGATAACTGGTAGGCGTTTCGATTGCTTATAAATAGTAATCTTAGTTAGAAACGAAATTGAGATTGGAAATTTTGAGGCGTTTAGAGAATTAGGTCAAACTAAAGAGCCTAATTATAACCGTTATGCTGCCGATTTTCCAGAGAATTTGTGGAGTTTAGGCTAAAACGTTAAGTGTTAAAACCCTCTTGAACGATTAAGTACGTGATATGACTTGAATGTTTAGATCACACCCTAGTCTAACCTTCACAGGTCGGGTTGGGACGTGACATCCTATAGAAGAATGGTATCAGAGCTTAGATTGCTTAAGCCGAGTTTAATTCTCGAACCATGGGTAGAAGCCCTAAGATTATTAGGATGACTTGTTTATGTGTTGATGTGTGATAATTGTGCCTTCTATGTTCTATGTGCTTATGTGATTAACATGTCTTAACTGTTTCTAGAATTGTGTATCTATATGAAATTATATGTTGCATATCTTATGCATCGAATTCTTGTTTGTCGCATTTCAATAAATTGTGCATCGTAATCTGTGCCTATAGATGGCTGGCCTTAGTACCCGCAATACTAATAGGAGCGGTGAGCCCCAAGAGACCGGAGATGCTTACCAAACTAATCCCGGCATGGCAATGTTTAATATGATGGCGAATGCCATGGATCGCGTGTCGCGAGTAATAGAACGTCAAGATGAACGTGAAGCGAACAACAACAACAGGAATTAGGGTAACCATGGGAGACATGGCAGAATGAGGGAGTTCCTTGACTTTCGCCGGTCCAAATTTCACGGGGAAGCTGATGATGAAAAAGCAGAGGCTTGGCTATCTGAGATCGAGAGGATTTTCAGGCCACTTGACTATACTGATGAAGAAAAGGTGGAGTTCGCTGTGTTTCTGTTGCACGGGGATGCTGAGCATTGGTGGCACACTGTGGAGGCACTTTGGGAAACTGATCATACACCTCGCTTGCGGGGTAATTTCGTTAAGGCATTCAAAGAGAAATATGTACCTACAGTTTCCAAGCAGAGGCGAATTGAGGAATTTATGCACCTGAACCAGGGTAACATGACGGTGGCCCAGTACGAGGCTCGTTTTGACCGATTGTCCCACTATGCTCAATACATGGTCAGTACCCCTGAGGCGAAGATGTGGAAATTTACGATTGGATTGAGGCCAGAGATTCAGGACCAGTTGGCTTCGCATAACTTCAATACCTATTCTGCTCTCCTTGCTGCTGCTTCCCGAGTTGAGAAAATGAAACTTGATAGAGCCGGTTCAAGTCAGCTGAACAAGAAACCATACCAGTCTCCAGGTCAACAGAGGAAATTCCAGAGTCAGAGTCGTAGTCAGGGCCAGAGCCAGAACAGATCAGCTAATAACCGTGGCCCGACTAAAGCGCCATCAGCCTCTTCCACCCGCGGATCCACAGGTAGTTTACCTGCTACTCAGTCTATCAACTGTTCTTACTGTGACAAGAAAGGTCATACCGAGGCCTAGTGCTGGAAGAAGTCAGGACGATATGTGTGGTGTGACAGTGATCAGCATCAGATCAAGGATTATCCTAAATGGCAAGCAGGACAAAATTAGGTTAAACCAGCTGGTAGAGGCAAGACTCCAATTCCTAGAGTTTAGGCTTGAGCTTATGCTATAGAGTGCGAGGAGCTTCCAGAGGAGACCACTGTTGTTGAAGGTACATTCTTCATACTGAATCAACCTGTTAGGGTGCTAATAGATCCAGGTGTTACTCATTCATTTATTACTCCCTTATGTGTGTAACGTGTGAAACTAAGAGTTGTATGTTTGCCTTACGAAGTAGAAGTTGGTACTCCAATGGGTTCTAAACTTGTTACTAGCTCAGCTTGTAAAGCATGTAAAATCCAAATTAAAGATAGGGAATTCTCTGCCAATCTCATTGTATTACCCTTTCGAGACTATGAGGTCATCTTAGGGATGGGCTGGTTGGCAAAGCATCATGTCCAACTAGATTGCCAGACAAAGATTGTAACATTACGGATACCTAGTCAACCAATATTGGAAATCATGGGTCGAAGAGACTTCACAGGGAGTTCCATCATTTCATCTACGAAAGCAGTGAAGTCCTTGAGGAAAGGGTGTAATGGATACTTAGCTTACCTCATCAACAAGTCGTCGGACAACGCTAAGTTGGAGGAGATACCAGTGATTAAAGATTACGCAGATGTGTTTCCAAAAGAATTGTCCAGTTTACCCCCAAATCGGGAGATCGAGTTCATTATAGAATTATTGCCTGGCACCCAGCCGATATCTAAAGCTCCCTGTCGTATGGCACCAGCCGAGCTACAAGAATTAATGGACCAATTGCAAGGATTGTTGAAGAAGGGGTTTGTTCAACCAAGTTCTTCTCCATGGGGTGCACCAATCCTATTTGTAAAGAAGAAAGACGGAACGCTGAGGCTATGCATCGACTACCGAGGATTGAACCAAGTGACCGTCAAGAATAAATACCCACTTCTACTGATCGACGAGTTATTTGATCAACTTCAAGGAGCCAAAGTGTATTTGAAGCTCGACTTGAGACAAGGGTACTATCAGTTACGGATCAAAAAGGAGGAAGTGCCTAAAACGGCTTTTAGGACGAGATATGGGCATTATGAATATGTAGTGATGCCATTTGGAAAAACTAATGCCCCTGCAGCTTTTATGGACTTGATGCACAGGGTGTTTCAACCCTACTTGGACGAATTTGTGGTGATCTTCATTGATGATATTTTGGTATACTCGAAATCCAAGGCAGAGCATGAGCAACATCTGCGGTTGGTACTGCAGAAACTTCGAGAGCATCAATTGTATGCAAAGTTTAGCAAGTACGAGTTTTGGTTGTGGCAGATTGCATTTTTGGGGCACATCATATCCCAAGAGGGAATAGCAGTGGATCCAGCAAAGATAGAAGCAGTGATGTCTTGGAAGAAACCGAAAAATGTTACGGAAGTTCGGAGTTTTCTTGGTCTAGCCGGCTATTATCGGAGGTTCGTGAAGGATTTCTCAAAGATCGCAAGATCGCTTACAAAGCTCATTCAAAAGAAAACAAAGTTTGTGTGGGATGACAAGTGTGAGAACAACTTCCAAGAATTGAAGAAAAGATTGACTACTGCACCCGTTCTTGCATTGCCTGAAGGGAGTCAACGTTTTGTAATTTATAGCGATGCTTCGAAGGAAGGATTGGGTTGTGTGTTGATGCAAAATGGTAGAGTAATTGCGTATGCTTCTAGGAAACCGAAGCTGTATGAATTGAACTACCCAACGCATGATTTGGAGTTAGCAGCTATTGTGTTTGTACTCAAGAAATGGAGGCACTATCTCTGGGGTAACAAGTTTGAGGTATTTACTGATCACAAGAGCTTGAAATACATGTTCTCACAAAAAGAGTTGAACATGAGGCAAAGACGGTGGATGGAGCTTTTGGATGATTATAACTGCACAATCAATTATGTGCCCGGTAAAGCGAATGTAGTTGCAGATGCCTTAAGTCGGAAAGCAAGCATGGCAAAACTGGAAGTTAAGGTGCAGGAGTTGTTGGAGGAAGCATTTTTGTGGAAACCACAATTGACTCAAAAAGGGTTACTTTTTGCTACTACACAAGTTGAATCGACCTTGTTGTTTGAATTACGAGAGGCTCAACAGAAGGACGAGCAGTTTCAGAAGATTAAAAAAGGCAACGCAGATTTCAAGTTTCATGATGATGGTATTTGGAGGTTTAGGAATCGGATTTGTGTTCCTAACGAGCCAGAACTGAAAAAGAAGATTCTTGAAGAAGCCCATAATTCAAGATACACTATTTACCCCAGTGGAACAAAGATGTACAGGGATTTGAAGCAACACTATTGGTGGAATAACATGAAGAGAGAGATTGCGGAGTTTGTGGCACGGTGTTTGACTTGCTAGAGAGTCAAAGCAGAACATCAACGACCAGCAGGTTTACTACAGCCGTTGGAGATTCCTCAATGGAAATAGAAACATATAACTATGGACTTTGTTATGGACTTGCCCAGGTCACAAAAAGGTCCTGACATCGTTTGGGTCATAGTGGATAGATTGACTAAGTCAGCGCACTTCTTACCGATGAACAAGGAGGATAGTCCTGAGAAGTTGGGAGATATGTATGTGGCGGAGATTGTAAGATTGCACGGGATGCCTGTGAGTATTGTATCGGATAGAGACCCTTGTTTCACTTCCTGATTTTGGAAGAGATTGCAAGAAGCTTTGGGAACGAAGTTGAGTTTCAGCACGGCTTATCACCCTCAAACTGATGGACAATCTGAGAGAACTATTCAGATTCTGGAGAATATGCTGAGGGCGTGTGTTTTATACTTCGGGAAAGGTTGGGAGAAATACCTGTCTCTAGCGGAGTTCACTTATAATAATAGTTATCAGGCCACTATCGGGATGGCCCCATTTGAGACATTGTATGGACGTAAGTGTCGATCCCCAATTTACTGGGATGAAGTAGGTGAGACGAAGACTTTTGACCTGACCCTTCTACCTGAACTTATGAAGACTGTTGATAACATCCACCTCATCCGAAAACGGATGCTTACCGCCCAGAGCAGGCAGAAGAGTTACGCAGACCGATGGAGACGGAGTCTAGAGTTTGAGATCGATGACAAGGTGTTCTTGAAGATATCACCCCGGAGGGGACTGATTAAACACGGCAAGGGTGGAAAGTTTAGCCTGAGGTTTGTAGGATCATTTGAAATAATTGAAAAGGTTGGCAAGTTGGCGTATCACCTAGCACTACCCTAAAACCTCTCCAATATTCACGACGTCTTTCATGTTTCAATGCTACGGAAGTATCACCCTGATCCATCGCATATCTTGGAGCCAGAGCTGTTGCAGCTTCGGGAGAACTTGTCTTATGAAGAGAAGCCCATTCGGATCCTAGACCAGCAAGATCGGTAGTTGCGCAATAAATCTATACCAATGGTGAAAGTGTTGTGGGATCATCATGGAGTTGAAGAAGCAACGTGGGAAAGGCGAGACCAGATGGAGCAACAATATCCAGCTTTATTTCAAAGGTAATATTGAATTTCGGGACGAAATTCTTTTAAGGAGGGGAGGATGTGAGGCCCGACCTCGATTTGCGTGCGATACCTCGTTTCGTGTGCCCTAACATAGATTTGCGTGCCTTGACCTAGGTTTAAGAATTGTGTTTCGTTTTGTGTGCCTTGTATTGAATTACATGCATTTATTTAGGGTTACGTGCAATTACTTGGGAAATGTGCATTCGTCTCGTAGTTCGTGCTTTACCTTGTAGTGCATGCCCAAAACCTAGGAAAGCGTGCCCTCACGCTAATCAAGAAAGCATCTTACACGAAGCACTAAATCATTAATTAATCTTACAAACTCCACTAACTAATATTAAATTACTAATTCAACCCACTAGAAGACAAAATCTCACAAAAAGCTAGACATTCTTCATTCCTTATTCCTTATTCTTTGCATATCCCAAAAACACAATTAAAATATTGCTCAACCAAGACAAAAAATTCAGATTCTTGCAATGCCTTGGCCGACCACCTTGTGTGCGTTTGTGCTTGCTTGCATAATTCAAAATTAAATCTAGACATCCTATGACATTCTATGACACAAACAATAGAAAGAAAAAAAAAAGGCTCAAAAATCCTCCCCAATGCACCATTCTCTACCCATTCTCTTGCCCATGCTAGGATGTTTCAAATTATGCTTTTTGAAGACACAAAAATCTGAATTTTACATGCTCAAGGTCGACACAAGCATCAATACCCATCAAGCTTCATTTTTTTTCATTCTTTCTCTATTTCTCTCATTCTTCTCTCCCTCTCTCATTTCTTCTCTCTCTCTCTCAGCCTTGGCTGAGTTTCTACACTCCATAGCTTAACTTCATCACTCAATGGTCCATCAAGACATGCAAGAAGCTTTGGAGCTCGACCAAGCAAAACTAGGAGCAAAGAAGCACGCATGCAAGCCTTTAGCACCTCCATTTCGGCTTAGGTGAGTTTGTTAGCTTCCATTTCTTTTCTTCTTGTTCTAACCACATGCACCTACTAAGAACTTGGTTACTAAGCTAGGAAATTAGAGAAATCCCAAGTTGTCTCTCGGCTAAGCAAGGAAAAAGATCAACTTTGTGCTTCACCAAGAGTTTGTGCATCTTCTTTGTTGTCTTGCTAAGGTGAGGGCTAAAACTTCTTGAAAATCTTTCAAAAAACCACATGCATTCCCTTAAATGTCTATCTTTACTTCTGTACTTGAGATATATGTGTGTTCATGAGCTTTTATAAACATGCATGGCAAGATATTTGGCTAGAATGTGATGATAGATGAAATCGTGTATGTGACAACCTTCTGTCTTGTTGGTGCGAGGTGATTTGACTAGGTAAATGATATTAAAAATGTGTGAAAATTGGTATGTAACTAGTGTTTTCAGTTCTGAACACTTTTTGAAGAAATAGGCCAAAGCTAATTTTGACTCTAAAGTCCTCAAAATGGCAAACTATCAAAATGTGTCCAAATCTAGAAAGTCTGAAAAAATGAAGCAGGTTTTGGCAAATTCACTGACCTTGTCGAACGAACCAGCTTTGACTAAGTAAATGATATCCCAAATGCATGAAATTTGGTGTGCAGCTATATTTTTCAATTCTGGACATTTGTTTCAGAAATGGACTAAAGCTAAATCTGAACCTAAGGCCCTCAAAAACTACAAGTATTGAAATGTGTGCAAATCTGGACAGTTTTGTGTAGTCTCACTGTTTTGGCTATAACTCTTGAACCCGAACTCCAAATGATGCGAGGTTTGTTTCTGAATTTAGTTCACTCCTTAAGATTTAATTTGACATCTTGTTCACTGGAATTGGAGATTGTTTGCTTGTCTTAATGATTGTGAGAAAATAGTCCATTGCAGTGAGGGTTTCGCCTATTGATATGCTTAGAAAAATTAATGTAGCTTCCCTTGTTGAATTAAAAAAATGCTTGGGATTGTGGCATTTGGATGTTGTGTGGACTGTTTTGAATGCTTGAGGGTGTTTGAATTAATCAATGCATGGCTTGAGCTTAATTACGAGATGACTTGTGGCTTAATCGCACGGGTAAACACGAATTGAAACCCTAGTAACTAGGTAAACTCTCTAAGTGTTGATCCTATGGATATTGTGTTTGATTATGTGTTTAGTAGGCTGCCCGTTTAATGTTCATATAACTCCATGTGCTTTTTAAGTGAATTTACTTGTCATATCGTGCCTCGCGTGTTTAACTGTCAATGTGCAATCTTATGACTGCTCGGAGGCAACCTACTTTGTTGTCCTCCAAATGTGATATATTAAATGTCATAAATGTGCATTGCATATAAGGTTGCAATCTTTCATTCTGGCATGGTAGCGTTCACGTACACCGGATGGCATTGGGCTTGCCGGTGCAACCGTGACTACCATTGTCCAATTCCCTCTCTCGCTTAGGGGCTAGACTTCCTCGGAGAGTTGGGTCATAGGATTTCGGGGTACATCCGGAGTAGACCCATTTGGCATGATAAGGGGATGATTTGAAGTCGGCCGCAACAACTGATACTGGAATTGAACTGAGAGCAAAAGCTTACCGTATCCTTTTCACTATGTGTATAAGTACTCTCGCTTGGTTCCTAGAGGACCTCGGGGAGGAAAGACGGGTAATTGTGTTCCTTTACTTTTACATTACGTTATGTACTTACTTGTGATATATTCATCCTTGCAAAAAAGGTTTTCATAAGTTGTACCAGAAAATGAGTTTCAAAACTTATTTCTCGTTCCCCCTTGCTGAGTTCATAAGGACTCACCCTCTTTTATCATCTCAGGTGAAGAAGACCAAGAACATGTACCCGAGGATGACGTGCCTAATGATGATTCCTTGGAATGATTGCTTGCCCTACGTGCCTTGCTTGACTATGGCCATTTTGTGAACAATATGTTGCTTGAAGACTATTTCATTTCTTATTTTGCTTGTTGTTGTATTGTAAACGACCCCCGTTGTAATTTTGGGTCTAATTTTGACTTGTACTGATCATAACTAGATAGACACTACTATGGTCATTTTGCTATCGTTATTGGCTAGTATCTATCATACAGTTATGAAGTATCAGGTAAGGATTAAGTAAAATGAACCCATCCAATTTAAAGCAGGTACTCATTGTTAAGCTAAGATCAACAGGTATTTTTGTAACAAGGATTAACAAACAAACGAGACATAGTATAATGCTAGGTTATTAATCAAACGAGACTTCGAGATAACTGGTAGGTGTTTCGATTGCTTATAAATAATAATCTTAGTTAGAAATGAAATTGAGATTGGAAATTTTGAGGCGTTTAGAGAATTAAGTCAAACTAAAGAGCCCAATTACAGCCGTTATGCTGCCGGTTTTCTAGAGAATTTGTGGAGTTTAGGCTAAAACGTTAAGTGTTAAAACCCTCTTGAACGATTAAGTACGTGATATGACTTGAATGTTTAGATCACACCCTAGTCTAACCTTTACAGGTCGAGTTGGGGCGTGACACTTGCTGCCCCTGTCGTAGAGCTCTCAGAGAGCTTTCCAACGGTATACTGTGCACCGCGTAATTCCTTATGGATCAAAAGTTATGGGCACCGGAGCAATGGAGACCTGGTCCCAAGCCCCGCGCCCTCGGTTTTTGGACCCAGCCTCTACTTGAGGCAAAGTTTTCTTGCACAAGGTGCCGTGGGATTCGGTAATAGAAATATGATGGATTAGGTTGTCATCCTTTTTGCGGCTCACGACGTATGATCCGGGACGAAAAAATAGTACAAAAGTTGAAAAGTATCATGAAAATGATGAAAATGTTTGATTTTGGTCTCTGAAAATAACGCAGCCGTATTGTTGCCCCTGTCATAGAGCGATCGAAGAGCTTTCCAACGGTATGCTGTGCACCGCGTAACTCCTTACGGATCAAAAGTTATGGGCACCGAAGCGACGGAGACCTAGTCCCAAGCCCTACGCCCTCGGTTTGCCGGCCCAGCCTCTACTTGAGGCGAAGTTGTCTTGCCCAAGGTACCATGGGATTCGGAAATAAAAATGTGATGGATTAGGTTGTTGTCCTTTTTGCTGCTCACAACGTACGATCTGGGATAGAAAAACAACGTAAAAGAAGAAAAGTGTCCCGAAACTGAAGAAAACGTTCAATTTTGGTCTACAAAAATAGCGCAGCCATGCCGGTTTGCTGCCCCCGTCGTAGAGTTCTCGGAGAGCTTTCCAACGGTATGCTATGCGCATCGTAACTCACGGATCAAAAGTTATGGGCACCGAAGCGACGGAGACCTGGTCCCATGCCCCACGCCCTCGGTTTGCGGGCCCAGCCTCTACTTGAGGCGAAGTTGTCTTGCCCAAGGTGCCATGTGATTCGGTAATAGATATGTGATGGAATAGGTTGTCGTCCTTTTCGCGGCTCACGACGTACGATCTGGGATGAAACTATAGCGTAAAAGAAGAAAATGGTCCTGAAACTAATGAAAATGTTAGATTTTGGGCTTCGAAAATAGGCGCAGCCATGCAGGCTTGCTACCCCCGTCGTAGAGCTCTCAGAGAGCTTTCCAACGGTATGCTGTGCGCCGCGTAACTCCTTACAGATCAAAAGTTATGGGCACCGAAGCGACGGAGACCTGGTCCCGAGCCCTACGCCCTCGGTTTGCGGGCCCAGCTTCTGCGTGAAGCGAAGTTGTCTTGCCCAAGGTGCCATGGGATTTGGTAATAGAAATGTGATGGATTAGGTTGTCGTTCTTTTTGCGGCTCACGACGTACGATCCGGGATGAAAAAATAGCGCAAAAGAAGAAAAGTGTCCCGAAATTGATAAAAATGTTCAATTTTGGTCACCGAAAATAGGCGCAGTCGTGTAGGATTGCTACCCCCGTAGTAGAGCTCTCGGAGAGCTTTCCAACGATATGTTGTGCACCGCATAACTCCTTACGGATCAAAAGTTATGGGCACCGGAGCGACGGAGACCTAGTCCTAAGCCCCACGCCGTCAGTTGCGGGTCCAGCCTCTACTTGAGGTGAAGTTGGCTTGCCCAAGGTGCCGTTGGATTCGATAATAGAAATGTGATGGATTAGGTTGTCGTCCTTTCCGCGGCTCACGACGTACGATCCAGGACGAAAAAACAGCGCAAAAGAAGAAAAGTATCCCGAAACTGATGAAAACGTCCGATTTTGGTCTCCAAAAATAGCGCTAACTAGCATGCTTGCTGCCCCCGTTGTAGAGCTCTAGGAGAGCTTTCCAACGGTATGCTATGCGCTGTGTAACTCCTTATGGATCAAAAGTTATAGGCACCAAAGCGACGGAGACCTGGTCACAAGCCCCACGCACTCGGTTTGCGAGCCCAGCCTCTACTTGAGGCGAAGTTGTCTTGCTCAGGGTGTCGTGGGATTCGGTAATAGAAATGTGATGGATTATGTGAGGCCCGACCTCGATTTGCGTGCGATACCTCGTTTTGTGTGCCCTAACCAAGATTTGTGTGCCTTGACCTAGGTTTAAGAGTCGTGTTTCGTTTTGTGTGCTTTGCATTGAATTATGGGCATACATTTAGGGTTGCGTGCATTTACTTGGGTATCGTGCATTCATCTCGTATCTCGTGCCTTATTTCGTAGTGTGTGCCCTAGACCTAGGAAAGCGTGCTTGCACGCTAATCAAGAAAGCATCTTACACGAAACACTAAATCATTAATTAATCCTACAAACTCCACTAACTAATATTAAAATGCTAAGTCAACTCACTAGAAGACAAAATCTCACAAAAAGCTATACATTCTTATTCTTTATTCCTTATTCTTTTGCACATCCCAAAAACACAATTAAATAATGCTCAAAACATAACAAAAATTCAGAATTTTGCAAGCCTTGGCCGACCACTTTCTTGCATTTGTGCTTGCTTTGCATAATTCAAAATTAAATCTAGACATCCTATGACAAGCTCATGACACAAAGCATAAAAAAATGACTCAAAAACCCTACCCAATGCACCATATTCTCGACACAATCAAATGCCCATGCTAGGATGATTCAAATTCTGCTCCTTGAAGACACAAATTCAGAATTTTCAAGGCCCTAGGCCGACACAAGCATCAAACCCTTCAAAGCTTTCATTCTTTCTCACATTCTCTCATTTTTCTCTCACTCTCTCATTTCTTCTCTCTCTCTCTCGGCCTTGGCTGAAATTATACTCTCCATAGCTTGAGTTCATCATCCTAAGGTTCATCAAGACATGCAAGTTACTTAGAAGCTCGACCAAGCAAAGCTAGGAGCAAGGAAACACACATGCAAGCTTATAGAACCTTCATTTCGGCCTAGGTAAGTTTGATACCTCCTATTTTGTTTTCTTTTTGTTCTAGCCACATGCACATACTAGGAACATGGTTACTAAGCTACGAATTAGAGAATTTCAAGTTGTCTCTCGGCTAAGCAAGGAGAAAAGACTACCTTGTGCTTCATCAAGAGCTTGTGCATCTTCATTGTTGTCTTGCTAAGGTGAGGGCTAAAACTTCTTTGAAAAGCTTTCAAAAACTACATGCATGCCATTAAATGTCTATTTTTACCTCTGTATTTGTGATGTATGTGTGTGCACGAGCTTTTGTAAACATGCATGGCAAGATATTTGGCTAGAATGTGAAGATAGGTGAAATCGCGTATTTGGCAGCTTTCTTTTCTGTTGAAGTGAAGTTATTTGACCAGGTAGATGATGTTGAAAATCCGTGAAAATTGCTAGGTGACTAGTTTTGCCAGTTCTGAGAATTTTTCATAGAAATAGACCAAAGCTAATTTTGACTCTAAGGTCCCCAAAATGGCAAAAAATCAAAAGGTATCCAAATCTGGAAAATCTGGGAAAATGAAGCCGGTTTTGGCAGATTCACTATTCTTGTAGAACAAACCTGTTTTGACTTAGTAAATGATATCCAAAATGCATGAAATTTCGTATGCTACTAGATCTTTCAGTTCTGGACATGTTTGTCAGAAATAGACTAAGGCTAAATCTGACCCTAAGGTCCTCAAAAACAACAAGTATTGAAATGTGTACAAATCTGGACAGTTTTGCGTAGTCGCACGGTTTTGGCTATAAATCTTGAATCCGAACTCCAAATGATGCGAGATTTGTTTTTGGATTTATTTCACTCCTTAAGCTTTAATTTGAAATTTTGTTCACTGGAATTGGAGATTGTTTGCTTGTCTCAATGATTGTGAGATAACAGACCATTGCAGTGAGGTTTTCATCTAGTGATATGCTTTGAAAATTATTGTAACTTCTCTTGTTGTATTAAATGCTTGGGATTGTGGCACTTGGATGTTGTGTGGACTGTTTTGAATGCTCGAGGGTGTTTTAATTAATCGATGCGTGGCTTGAGTTTAATCACGTGACAACTTGGGGCTTAATCGCACGGGTGACCGTGAATTGAAACTCTAATGACTAGGAAAACTCGCTAAGTGTTGATCCTATGAATATCGTGTTTAATTATGTGATTAGTAGGCTGCCCGTAGTTGCCCTCATAGCCCTAAATGTGGTTCTAATGATTACATGTTGACAAGTAGGCCTTTCTCACACCCGATCCCACGTAAACATCGTTGCATGTTGTATAACCTTATTATTTGATTACGTGAACTTCGAAATGAGTTATATGACTTGATATACATGGCTGCCCGTTTAATATTCATATAACTCCATGTGCTTTACAAGTGAAATTGCCTGTCATATCGTGCCTCGCGTGTTTACTTGTCAATGTGCAGTCCTATGACTGCTCGGAGGCAACCTACTTTGTTGTCCTCCTAATATGATATATTAAATGTCAAAAATGTGCATTACATACAAGGTTGCAACCTTTCATTCTGGCGTGGTAGCGTTCGCGCACACCGGGCGACATCAGGCTTGCCGGTGCAACCGTGATTACCATTGTCCAATTCTCTCTCTCGCTTGGGGGCTAGACTTCCTCGGAGAGTTGGGTCGTAGGATTTCGGGGTACATCCGGAGTATACCCCTTTGGCGTGATAAGGTGATGATTTGAAGTTGGCCGCAAGAACTGATACCGAAAATGAACTGAGAGCAAAAGCTCACCGTATCCTTTTCACTATGTGTATAAGTACTCTCGCATGGTTCCTAGAGGACCTCGGGGAAGAAAGACGAGTAATTGTGTTCTTTTACTTTTATATTACATTATGAACTTACTTGTGATATATGTCGTGCTTGCAAAAGGTTTTCATACGTTGAACTGGAAAAAGAGTTTCAAACTTATTTCTCATTCCCCCTCGCTGAGTTCATAAGGACTCACCCTCTTTTATCATCTCAGGTGAAGAAGACCAGGAACAGGTACCCGAGGACAACGTGTCTAACGATGATTCCTTGGAATGATTGCTTGTCTTACGTGCCTTACTTGACTATAGCCATTTTGTGAACGATATGTTGCTTGAAGACTATTTCTTATTTTGCTTGTTGTTGTATTGTAAATGACCCCCGTTGTAATTTGGGGTCTAATTTTAGCTTGTACTGATCATAATTAGTTAGACACTCTTATGGTCGCTTTGTTATCGCTATTGGTTAGTATCTATCACAGGCTTATGAAGTATCAGGTAAAGGATTAAGTAAAATGAATCTATCCAATCTTAAGCAGGTAGTCATTGATAGGCTAAGATCAACAGGTACTTTTGTAACAAGGATTAACAAACAAACGAGACAAAGTTATCATGCTAGGTTGTTAATCAAACGAGACTTCAAGATAACTAGTAGGCGTTTCGATTGGTGATAAATAGTAATCTTAGTTGGAAATGAAATTGAGATTGAAAAAATTTGAGGCGTTTAGAGAATTAGGTCAAACTAAAGAGCCTAATTATAGCCGTTATGTTGCCGATTTTCTGGAGAATTTGTGGAGTTTAGGCTAAACGTTAAGTGTTAAACTTTCATGAACGATTAAGTACGTGATATGACTTGAATGTTTAGATCACACCCTAGTCTAACCTTTATAGGTCGGGTTGGGGCGTGACACCTTATCTTAATGGTATCAGAGCTTAGATTGCTTAAGTCAGGTTTAACTCTCGGACCATGGGTAGAAGCCCTAAGGTAATTAGGATGACTTGTTTATGTGTGATAATGTTAATTGTGCCTTCTATGTTCTATGTGCTTATGTGAATAACATGTCTTAATTGTTTCTAGAATTGTGTATCTATATAAAATTATAAGTTGCATATCTTATGCATTAAATTCTTGTTTGTCGTATTCCAATAAATTGTGCATCGTAATCTGTGCCTATAGATGGTTAGCCCTAGTACCCGCACTACTAATAGAAGCGGTGAGCCCCAAGAGACCGAAGATGCTTATCAAACTAACCCCGGCATGGCTATGTTTAACATGATGGCGAATGCCATGGATCGCGTGTCGCGAGTGATGGAACGTCAAGATGCACGTGAAGCAAACAACAACAACAACAACAGGAATGACGGTAACCATGGGAGAAATAGCAGAATGTTGGAGTTCCTTGACTTTCGCCCGTCCAAATTCCACGGGAAAGTTGATGATGAAAAAGCAGAGGCTTGGCTGTCTGAGATCGAGAGGATTTTCAGACCACTTGACTATACTGATGAAGAAAAGATGGAGTTCGCTGTGTTTCTGTTGCACGGGGATGCTGAGCATTGGTAGCACACTGTGGAGGCACTTTGGGAAACTGATCATACACCTCGCTTGTAAGGTAATTTCGTTAAGGCATTCAAGGAGAAGTACGTACCTGCAGTTTCCAGGCAGAGGCAGATTGAGGAATTCATGCACTTGAAATAGGGTAACATGACGGTGGCCCAGTACGAGGCTCATTTTGACCGACTGTCCCGTTATGCTCAATACATGGTCAGTACCCCTGAGATGAAGATGTGGAAATTTACGAATGGATTGAGGCCAAAAATTCAGGACCAGTTGGCTTCGCATGACTTTACCACCTATTCTGCTCTCCTTGCGGCTGCCTCCCGAGTTCAGAAGAGGAAACTTGATAGAGCCGGTTCGAGCCAGCCGAACAAGAAACCGTATCAGCCTCCAAGTCAACAGAGGAAATACCAGAGTCAGAGTCGCAGTCAGGGCCAGAGCCAGAACAGACCAGTCAATAACTGTGGCCCGACTAAAGCACCATCAGCCTCTTCTACTCGTGGATCCACAGGTAGTTCACCTGCTACTCAATCTATCAACTGTTCTTACTGTGACAAGAAGGGTCATACCGAGGCCTAGTGCTGGAAGAAGTCAGGACGATGTGTGCGGTGTGGCAGTGATCAGTATCAGATCAAGGATTGTCCTAAATGCAAGGAGGACAAAATCAAGTTAAACCAGCTAGTAGAGGCAAGACTCCAGTTCCTAGAGTTCATGCCCGAGCTTATGTTATTGAGTGCGAGGAGCTTCTTGAGGAGACTACTGTTGTTGAAAGTACATTCTTGATACTGAATCAACCTGTTAGGGTGCTAATTGATCCAAGTGCTACTCATTCATTTATTACTCCCTTATGTGTACACGTGTGAAACTACGAGTTGTATGTTTGCCTTACGAAGTAGATGTTGGTACTCCGATGGGTTCTAAACTTGTTACTAGCTCAGCTTGTAAAGCATGTAAAATCCAAATTAAAGATAGGGAATTCTCAGCCAATCTTATTGTATTACCCTTTCGAGACTATGAAGTCATCTTAGGGATGGACTGGTTGGCAAAGCATCATGCGCAACTAGATTGCCAGACGAAGATTGTAACATTCCAGATACCTGGTCAACCAATATTAGAGGTAATGGGTCGAAGAGACTTCACCGGGAGTTCCATCATTTTATCTACGAAAGCAGTGAAGTCCTTGAGAAAAGGGTGTAGTGGATACTTAGCTTACCTCATCAACAAGCCGTCGGACAAAGCTAAGTTGGAGGAGATGCCGGTGATTAAAGTTTATGCGGATGTGTTTCTAGAAAAATTACCCAGTTTATCCCCAAATCGGGAGATCGAGTTCATTATAGAATTACTGCCTGGCACCCAGCCGATATCTAAAGCTCCCTATCGTATGGCACCAGCCAAGCTACAAGGCCTGAAGGACCAATTGCAAGGATTATTGAAGAAGGGGTTTGTTCAACCAAGTTCTTCTCCGTGGGGAGCAACAGTCCTATTTGTAAAGAAGAAAGACAGAACGTTGAGGCTATGCATCGATTACCGAGGATTGAACCAAGTGACCGTCAAGAATAAATACCCACTTCCACTGATCGACGAGTTGTTTGATCAACTTCAGGGAGCCAAAGTGTATTCGAAGCTCGACTTGAGGCAAGGGTACTATCAGTTGCGGATCAAAAAGGAGGATGTGCCTAAAACGGCTTTCAGGACGAGATATGGGCATTATGAATATGTGGTGATGCCATTTGGGCTAACTAATGCCCCTGTAGCTTTTATGGACTTGATGCACAGGGTGTTTCAACCCTACTTGGACCAATTTGTGGTGATATTTATTGATGATATTTTGGTATACTCGAAATTTGAGGCTGAGCATGAACAACATCTACGATTGGTACTGCAGAAACTTCAAGAGCATCAATTGTATGCAAAGTTTAGCAAATGTGAATTTTGGTTGCAGTAGATTTCATTTTTGGGGCATATCATATCCCAAGAGGGAATAGCAGTGGATCCAGCAAAGATAGAAGTGGTGATGTCTTGGAAGAAGCCGGAAAACGTTATGGAGGTTCGGAGTTTTCTCGGTTTAGCCGGCTATTATTGGAGGTTCGTGAAGGTTTTCTCAGAGATTGCAGGACCGCTTACAAAGCTCACTCAGAAGAAAGCAAAGTTCGTGTGGGATGACAAGTGTGAGAACAGCTTCCAAGAATTGAAGAAGAGATTGACTATTGCACCTGTTCTTGCATTGCCTGAAGGGAGTCAAGGTTTTGTAATCTATAGCGATGCTTCGAAGGAAGAATTGGGTTGTGTGTTGATGCAAAATGGTAGAGTGATTGCGTATGCCTCTAGGAAACCGAAGCCGTATGAATTGAACTACTCGACGCATGATTTGGAGTTAGCAGCTATTGTGTTTACACTCAAGAAATGGAGGCACTATCTGTGGGGTAACAAGTTCGAGGTGTTTACTGATCACAAGAGCTTGAAATACTTGTTCTCACAAAAAAAGTTGAACATGAGGCAAAGACAGTGGATGGAGCTTTTGGATGATTATAACTGCACAATCAATTATGTGCCCAATAAACCAAATGTAGTTGCAGATGCCTTAAGTCGGAAAGCGAGCATGGCAAAACTGGAAGTTAAGGTGCAGGAGTTGCTAGAGGAAGCATTCTTGTGGAAACCACAATTGACTCAAAAAGGATTACTATTTGCCACTACACAAGTTCAATCGACCTTGTTGCCTAATTTACGAGAGGCTCAACAGAAGGACCAACAGTTTCAGAAGATTAAAGAAAGCAACACAGATTTCAAGTTTCATGATGATGGTATTTGGAGGGTTAGGAATCGGATTTATGTTCCTAATGAGCCAGAGCTAAAAAAGAATATTCTTGAAGAAGCCCATAATTCAAGATACACTATCCACCCCGGCGGAACAAAGATGTACAGGGATTTGAAGCAACACTATTGGTGGAATAACATGAAGAGAGAGATTGCGGAGTTTGTGGCACGGTGTTTGACTTGCTAGAGAGTCAAAGCAGAACATCAACGACCAGCAGGTTTACTACAGCCGTTGGAAATTCCTCAATGGAAATGGGAACATATAACTATGGATTTTGTCATGGACATGCCCAGGTCACAAAAGGGTCATGACGCCGTTTGGGTCATAGTGGATAGATTGACTAAGTCAGCGCACTTCTTACCGATGAACAAGGAGGATAGTCCTGAGAAATTGGGAGATATGTATGTGGCGGATATTGTAAGATTGCACGGGATGCCTGTGAGTATTGTATCAGATAGGGATCCTCGTTTTACTTCCCGATTTTAGAAGAGATTGCAAGAAGCTTTGGGAACGAAGTTGAGTTTCAGCACGGCTTATCACCCTCAGACTGATGGACAATCTGAGAGAACTATTCAGATTCTGGAGGATATGCTGAGGGCGTGTGTTTTAGACTTCAAAAAAGGTTAGGAGAAATATCTACCTTTAGCGGAGTTCGCTTACAATAACAGTTATCAGGCCACTATCGGGATTGCCCCATTTGAGGCATTGTATGGACGTAAGTGTTGATCCCCAATTTACTGGGATGAAGTAGGTGAGACGAAGACTTTTGACCCGACCCTTCTACCTGAACTTATGAAGACTGTTGATAATGTCCACCTCATCCGGAAATGGATGCTTACCGCCCAAAGCAGGCAGAAAAGTTATGCAGACCGACGGAGACGGAGTCTAGAGTTTGAGGTCGGCGACAAGGTGTTCTTGAATAGATCACCTCGGAGGGGACTGATTAAACACAGCAAGGGTGGAAAGTTAAGCCCGAGGTTTGTAGGACCATTTGAGATAATTGAGAAGGTTGGCAAATTGGCGTATCGCCTAGAACTACCCCAAAACCTCTCCAATATTCACGACGTCTTTCATGTTTCAATGCTACAGAAATATCACCCTGATCCATCGCATATCTTGGAGCCAGAGCCATTGCAGCTTCGGGAGAACTTGTCTTATGAAGAGAAGCCCGTTCGAATCCTAGACCAGCAAGATCGGGAGTTGCACAACAAATCTATACCGATGGTGAAAGTGTTGTGGGATCATCATGGAGTTGAAGAAGCAACATGGGAAAGGCGAGACCAGATGGAGCAACAGTATCCAGCTTTATTTCAAAGGTAAAAGTTGAATTTCGGGATAAAATTCTTTAAGGATGGGAGGATGTGTGGCCCGACCTCGATTTGCGTGCGATATCTCGTTTCGTGTGCCTTAACCTAGATTTACGTGCCTTGACCTAGGTTTAAGAGTCATGTTTCATTTTGTGTGCCTTGCATTGAATTACGTGCATATATTTAGGGTTACGTGCATTTACTTGGGATCGTGCATTCGTCTCGTAGTTCATGCCTTATCTCGTAGTGCGTGCCCTAGACTTAGGAAAGCGTGTCCGCACGCTAATCAAGAAAGCATCTTACACGAAGCACTAAATCATTAATTAATCCTACAAACTCCACTAACTAATATTAAAATGCTAAGTCAACTCACTAAAAGACGAAATCTCACAAAAAGCTAGACATTCTTATTCTTTATTCCTTATTCTTTTGTATATCCCAAAAACACAATTAAATAATGCTCAAAACATGACAAAAATTCAGAATTTTGCAAGCCTTGGCCGACCACTTTCTTGCATTTGTGCTTGCTTTGCATAATTCAAAATTAAATCTAGACATCCTATGACAAGCTCATGACACAAAGCATAAAAAAAAATGACTCAAAAACCCTACCCAATGCACCATATTCTCGACACAATCAAATGCCCATGCTAGGATGATTCAAATTATGCTCCTTGAAGACACAAATTCAGAATTTTCAAGGCCCTAGGCTGACACAAGTATCAAACCCTTCAAAGCTTTCATTCTTTCTCACATTCTCTCATTTTTCTCTCACTCTCTCATTTCTTCTCTCTCTCTCTCGGCCTTGGCTGAAATTATACTCTCCATAGCTTGAGTTCATCATCCTAAGGTTCATCAAGACATGCAAGCTACTTAGGAGATCGACCAAGCAAAGCTAGGAGCAAGGAAACACACATGCAAGCTTATAGAACCTTCATTTCGGCCTAGATAAGTTTGATAGCTCCTATTTCATTTTCTTTTTGTTCTAGCCACTTGCACATACTAAGAACATGGTTACTAAGCTACGAATTAGAGAATTTCAAGTTGTCTCTCGGCTAAGCAAGGAGAAAAGACTACCTTTTGCTTCATCAAGAGCTTGTGCATCTTCATTGTTGTCTTGCTAAGGTGAGGGCTAAAACTTCTTTGAAAAGATTTCAAAAACTACATGCATGCCTTTAAATGTCTATTTTTACCTCTGTATTTGTGATGTATATGTGTGCACGAGCTTTTGTAAACATGCAGGCAAGATATTTGGCTAGAATGTGAAGATAGGTGAAATCGCGTATTTGGCAGCTTTCTGTTCTGTTGAAGCGAAGTGAATTTGACCAGGTAGATGATGTTGAAAATGCGTGAAAATTGGTAGGTGACTAGTTTTTCCAGTTCTGAGAATGTTTCATAGAAATAGATCAAAGCTAATTTTGACTCCAAGGTCCCTATAATGGCAAAACATCGAAAGGTGTCCAAATCTGGAAAATCTGGGAAAATGAAGCAGGTTTTGACAGATTCACTGTTCTTTTAGAACGAACCAGTTTTGACTTAGTAAATGATATCCAAAATACATGAAATTTGGTTTTCTGCTATATCTTTCAGTTCTGGACATTTTTGTCAGAAATAGACTAAGGCTAAATCTGACCCTAAGGTCCTCAAAAACAACAGGTATTGAAATATGTACAAATCTGGACAGTTTTGCGTAGTCGCACGGTTTTTGCTATAACTCTTGAATCCGAACTCCAAATGATGCGAGGTTTGTTTTTGGATTTAGTTCACTCCTTAAGCTTTAATTTGACATTTTTTTCACTAGAATTGGAGATTGTTTGCTTGTCTCAATGATTGTTAGAAAACAGACCATTGCAGTGAGGTTTTCATATAGTGATATGCTTTGAAAATTATTGTAACTTATCTTGTTGAATTAAATGTTTGGGATTGTGGCACTTGGATGTTGTGTGGACTGTTTTGAATGCTCGAGGGTGTTTTAATTAATCGATGTGTGGCTTGAGTTTAATCACGTGACAACTTGGGGCTTAATCGCACGGGTGACCGTGAATTGAAACTCTAATGACTAGGAAAACTCGCTAAGTGTTGATCCTATGAATATCGTGTTTAATTATGTGATTAGTAGGCTGCCCATAGTTTCCCTCATAGCCCTAAATGTGGTTCCGATGATTACATGTTGACAAGTAGGCCTTTCTCGCACCCAATCCCACGTAAACATTGTTGCATGTTGTATAACCTTATTATTTGATTACGTGAACTTCGAAATGAGTTATATGAATTGATTTACATGGCTGCCCGTTTAATATTCATATAACTCCATGTGCTTTACAAGTGAAATTGCCTGTCATATCGTGCCTCCCGTGTTTACTTGTCGATGTGCAATCCTATGACTGCTCAGAGGCAACCTACTTTGTTGTCCTCCTAATGTGATATATTAAATGTCATAAATGTGCATTGCATACAAGGTTCATTCTAGCGTGGTAGCGTTCACGCACACCGGGCAGCATCGGGCTTGCCGGTGCAACCGTGACTACCATTTTCCAATTCCTTCTCTCGCTTGGGGGCTAGACTTCCTCGGAGAGTTGGGTCGTCGGATTTCATGGTAGACTGGAGTACACCCATTTGGCGTGATAAGGGGATGATTTGAAATTGGCCGCAACAACTGATACCGGAAATGAACTGAGAGCAAAAGCTCACCGTATCCTTTTCACTATGTGTATAAGTACTCTCGCATGGTTCCTAGAGGACCTCGGGGAGGAAAGACGGGTAATTGTGTTCTTTTACTTTTATATTACATTATGAACTTACTTGTGATATATGTCGTGCTTGCAAAAGGTTTTCATACGTTGAACCGGAAAAAGAGTTTCAAACTTATTTCTCGTTCCCCCTCGCTGAGTTCATAATGACTCACCCTCTTTTATCATCTCAGGTGAAGAAGACCAGGAACAGGTACCCGAGGACAACGTGTCTAACAATGATTCCTTGGAATGATTGATTGCCCTACGTGCCTTACTTGACTATGGCCATTTTGTGAACGATATGTTGCTTGAAGACTATTTCTTATTTTGCTTGTTGTTGTATTTTAAATGACCCTCGCTGTAATTTGGGGTCTAATTTTGGCTTGTACTGATCATAATTAGTTAGACACTCTTATGGTCGCTTTGCTATCGCTATTGGTTAGTATCTATCACAGGCGTATGAAGTATCAGGTAAAGGATTAAGTAAAATGAATCTATCCAATCTTAAGCAGGTAGTCTTGATAGGCTAAGATCAACAGGTACTTTTGTAACAAGGATTAACAAACAAACGAGACAGAGTTATCATGCTAGGTTGTTAATCAAACGAAACTTCAAGATAACTAGTAGGCGTTTCGATTTGTGATATATAGTAATCTTAGTTGGAGATGATATTGAGATTGAAAAATTTTGAGGCGTTTAGTGAATTAGGTCAAACTAAAGAGCCCAATTACAGCCGTTATGCTGCCGATTTTCTGGAGAATTTGTGGAGTTTAGGCTAAACGTTAAGTGTTAAATTTTCATGAACGATTAAGTACGTGATATGACTTGAATGTTTAGATCACACCTTAGTCTAACCTTTGTAGGTCGGGTTGGGACGTGACAGATTAGGTTGTCTTCCTTTTCGAGGGCTCACGATGTACGATCTGGGATGGAAAAATAGCACAAAAGAAGAAAATGGTCCCGAAACTGATAAAAATGTTAGATTTTGGGCCCCGAAAATAGGCACAGATGAGCAGGCTTGCTGCCCCTGTCGTAGAACTATCGGAGAGCTTTCCAACGTTATGTTGTACACCGTGTAACTCCTTACAGATCAAAAGCTATGGGTACCGAAGCGACGGAGACTTGGTCCTAAGCCCCACGCCCTCGGTTTACGGGCCTAGCCTCTACTTGAGGCGAAGTTGTCTTGCCCAAGGTGCCGTGGGATTCGATAATAGAAATGTGATGGATTAGGTTGTCGTCCTTTTCGCGGCTCACGACGTACGATCCGGGACGAAAAAATAGCGTAACAGAAGAAAATGTTCCCGAAACTGATGAAAATATTAGATTTTGGTCTCTAAAAATAGGCTCAACCAAGCAGGCTTGTTGCCCCTGTCGTAGAGCTCTTGGAGAGCTTTCCAACGGTATACTGTGCGCCGCATAACTTCTTATAGATCAAAAGTTATGGACACCGAAGCGACGGAGACCTGGTCCTAAGCCCCACGCCCTCTGTTTGTGGACCCAGCCTCTACTTGAGGCAAAGTTGTCTTGCCCAAGGTGCAGTGGGATTCGATAATAGAAATGTGATGTATTAGGTTGTCGTCCTTTTCACGGTGCACGACGTACGATCCAAGACGGAAAAACAGCGCAAAAGAAGAAAAGTGTCCCAAAACTAATGAAAATGTTCGATTTTTATCTTTGAAAATAGGCACAGCTGTGCAGGCTTATAGCCCAAGTCGTAGAGCTCTCGGAGAGCTTTCCAACGGTATGTTGTGCACCGCTTAACTCTTTACGGATCAAAAGTTATGGGCACCAAAGCGACGGAGACCTGGTCCCAAGCCCCACGCCCTTGGTTTACGGGCCCAGCCTCTACTTGAGGCGAAGTTGTCTTGCCCAAAGTGCCATAGGATTTAGTAATAGAAATGTAATTGATTAGGTTGTCGTCCTTTTTGCTCTCATGACGTAAGATCCGGGACGAAAAAATAGCGCAAAAGAAGAAAAGTATCCCAAAACTTATGAAAATGTTCAAGTTTGGTCTCCGAAAATAACACAGCCGTGCAAGTTTGCTACCCCTATCGTAGAGCTCTCGGAGAGCTTTCCAACAGTATGTTGTACGCCACGTAACTCCTTACGGATCAAAAGTTATGGGCACCGAAGCGACGGAGACCTGGTCCCAAGCCCCACGCCCTCCGTTTGCGGGCCTAGCCTCTACTTGAGGCGAAGTTGTCTTGCCCAAGGTGCCGTTGGATTCGGTAATAGAAATGTGATGGATTAGGTTGTCGTCCTTTTCGCAGCTCACGACGTACGATCCAGGACGAAAAAACAGCGCAAAAGAAGAAAAGTGTCCTGAATCTGATGAAAAATTTTGATTTTGGTCTCTGAAAATAGACGGAGCCGTGCAGGCTTGCTGCCTCCGTCGTAGAGCTCTCGGAGAACTTTCCAACGATATGCTGTGGGCTGTGTAACTCCTTACGGATCAAAAGTTATGGGCACCAAAGCGACGGAGACCTGGTCCCAAGCCCCACGCGCTTGGTTTGCAGGCCCAGCCTCTACTTGAGGCGAAGTTGTCTTGCCCAAGGTGCCGTGGGATTCATTAATAGAAATGTAATTGATTAGGTTATTGTCCTTTTCGCGTCTCATGACGTACGATCCGGGACGGAAAAAGATCACAAAAAAAGAAAAGTATCCCGAAACAAATGAAAACATACGAATTTGTTCTCCGAAAGTAGAGCAGCCGTGGAGGCTTTTTGTCCCCATCGTAGAGCTCTCGGAGAGCTTTCTAACGGTATGCTGTGCACCGCGTAACTCCTTACGGATCAAAAGTTATAGGCACCGAAGCGACAGAGACCTAGTCCCAAGCCCTACGCCCTCGGTTTGCTGGCCCAGCCTTTACTTGAGTCGAAGTTGTCTTGCCCAAGGTGCTGTGGGATTCGGTAATAGAAATGTGATGGATTAGGTTGTCGGCCTTTTCGCGGCTCACGACGTACGATCCGGGAAGGAAAAACAGCGCAAAAAAAGAAAAGTGTCTCGAAATTGATGAAAAGTTCAATTTTGGTCTCTGAAAATAGGCGCAGCTGAGCAGTCTTGCTTCCCCCATCAAAAGTTATGGGCACCAAATCGATGGAGACCTGGTACCAAGCCCCACGCCCTCGGTTTGCGGGCCCAGCCTCTACTTGAGGCGAAGTTGTCTTGCCCAAGGTGCCGTGGGATTCAATAATAGAAATGAAATTGATTAGGTTGTTGTCCTTTTCGCGGCTCACGACGTACGATCCGGGACGGAAAAACATCACAAAAAAAGAAAATTATCCCGAAACTGATGAAAACGTTCGAATTTTTTCTCTGAAAGTAGCGCAGTTGTGGAGGCTTTTTGTCCCCGTAGTAGAGCTCTCGGAGAGCTTTCCAACGGTATGTTGTGCGCCGCGTTTCCTTACGGATCAAAAGTTATGGGTATTGAAGCGACGGAGACTTGGTCCTAATTCCCACGCTCTCGGTTTGTGGGCCCAGCCTCTACGTAAAGCGAAGTTGTCTTGCCCAAGGTGCCATGGGATTCGGTAATAGAAATGTGAAGGATTAGGTTGTCGTCTTTTTCGCGGCACACGACATACGATACGGGACAGAAAAAGAGCGAAAAAGAGGAAAAGTCTCCTGAAACTGATGAAAACGTTCGATTTTGGGCTCTGAAAATAGGCGCAGCTAAGCAGGCTTTCTGCCCTAGTCGTAGAACTCTCGGAATGTGTTCCAACGGTTTGTTGTGCGCCGCATAACTCCTTATGGATCAAAAGTTATGGGCATCGGAGCGACGGAGACCTGGCCCCAAGCCCCACGCCCTTAGTTTGAGGGCCCAGCCTCTACATGTGGCAAATTTGTCTTGCCCAAGGCACCGTTGGATTCGGTAATAGAAATGTAATGGATTAGGTTGTCGTCCTTTTCGAGGCTAACGACGTACGATCCGGGATGGAAAAATAGCGCAAATGTAGAAAAATGTCCCGAAACTGATAAAAACGTTCTATTTTGGTCTCCAAAAATAGTGCATCCGTGTCGTCTTGCTGCCCCTGTCGTAGAGCTCTCGGAGACCTTTCCAACGGTATGTTGTGGCTGCGTAACTCCTTACGGATCAAAAGTTATGGGCAGTGGAGCGACGGAGACCTGGTCCCAAGCCCCACACCCTCTGTTTGCAGGCCCAGCCTCTACTTGAGGCGAAGTTCTCTTGCCCAAGGTGCCGTGGGATTCAGTAATAGAAATGAAATTGATTAGGTTGTTGTCCTTTACCCGGCTCACGACGTACGATCCGGGACGAAAAAATAGCGCAAAAGAAGAAAAGTGTCTCGAAACTGATAAAAATGTTCAATTTTGGTATCTGAAATAGGCGCAACTAAGCAGTCTTGTTGTCCCCATCGTAGAGCTCTCGGAGAGCTTTCCAACGGTATACTGTGCGCCGCGTAACTCCTTACGTAAAAAAAGTTAAGGGCACCAGAGCGATGAGACCTAGTCCCAAGCCCTACACCCTCGGTTTGCCGGCCCAGCCTCTACTTGAGGCGAAGTTGTCTTGCCCAAGGTGCTGTGGGATTAGGTAATAGAAATGTGATGGATTAGGTTGTCATCCTTTTCGCGGCTCACGAAGTACGATCCAGGATGGAAAAACAGCGCAAAAGAAGATAAGTGTCTCGAAACTGATGAAAATGTTCAATTTTAGTCTCTGAAAATAGGCACAGCTGAGCAGTCTTGTTATCCCCATCGTAGAGCTCTCGGAGAGCTTTCCAACGGTATGCTGTGCGCCGCGTAACTCCTTACGTATCAAAAGTTATGGGCACCGGAGCGACAAAGACCAGCTCCCAAGCCCCACGCCCTCGGTTTGTGGGCCCAACTTCTACATGAGGTGAAGTTGTCTTGCCCAAGGTGTCATGGGATTCGGTAATAGAAATATGATGGATTCGGGTGTCGTCCTTTTTGTGGCTCACGACGTACGATCCGGGACGGAAAAACAACGCAAAAGAAAAAAAGTGTCCCGAAACTGATGAAAACATTCGATTTTGATCTCTGAAAATAGGCGCGGTTGAGCAGTCTTGCTACACTCATAGTAGAGCTCTTGGAGAGCTTTCCAACGGTATGCTGTACACCGCGTAACGCCTTACGGATCAAAAGTTATAGGCACCGAAGTGACGGAGGCCTAGTCCTAAGCCCTATGCCCTCGGTTTGCGGGCCCAGCCTCTACTTTAGGCGAAGTTGTCTTGCCCAAGTTGCCGTGGGATTCGGTAATAGAAATTTGATGGATTAGGTTGTCATCTTTTCGCGGCTCACAACGTACGATCCGGGACCGAAAAACAGCACAAAAGAAGAAAAGTGTCCTGAAACTTATGAAAACGTTTGATTTTGGTCTCCGAAAATAGGCGCAGCTGAGCAGGCTTGCTGCCGCCGTCGTAGAGCTCTCGGAGAGCTTTCCAACGGTATGTTGTGCGCCGCGTAACTCCTTACGGATCAAAAGTTATGGGCACCGAAGCGACGGAGACTTGGTCCCAAGCCCTACGCCCTCGGTTTGCGGGCCCAGCCTTTACATGAAGCGAAGTTGTCTTGCCCAAGGTACCGTGGGATTCGGTAATAGAAATGTGATGGACTTGGTTGTCATCCTTTTCGCGGCTCATGACGTACGATCCAGGACAGAAAAATAGCGTAAAAAAAGAAAAATGTCTTGAAACTGATGAAAACGTTCGATTTTGGTCTCCAAAAATAGGCGCAACCATGCAGACTTGCTGCCAGCATAGTAAAGCTCTCGGAGAGCTTTCCAACGGTATGTTGTGCGCGCCGCGTAACTCGTTACAGATCAAAAGTTATGGGCACCGGAGTGACGGAGACCTAGTCCGAAGCCCCACACTCTCGATTTGCGGGCCCAACCTCTATATGAGGCAAAGTTGTCTTGGCCAAGGTGCGGTGGGTTTCAGTAATAGAAATGTGATGGATTAGGTTGTTGTCCTTTTCGTGGCTCACGAAGTACGATCTGGGACAGAAAAATAGCACAAAAGAAGAAAAGTGTCCCAAAACTAATGAAAACATTCGATTTTGGTCTCCGAAAATTGCACAGCCGTGCACGCTTGCTTCCCCCGCCGTAGAGCTCGCAGAGAGCTCTCCAACCGTATGTTATGCGCCACGTAACTCCTTACGGATCAAAAGTTATGGGCACCGAAGCGATGGAGATCTGGTCCCAAGCCCCACGTCCTCGGTTTGCGGGCCCAGCTTCTACTTGAGGCGAAGTTGTCTTTCCCAAGGTGCCGTGGGTTTCAGTAATAGAAATGTGATGGATTAGGTTGTCGTCCTTTTCGTGGCTCACGACGTACGATCCGGGACGGAAAAAGAGCGCAAAAGAAGAAAAATGTCCCGAAACAGATGAAAACGTTTGATTTTGGTCTCCGAAAATAGCACCGCCTTGCACACGTGCTGCCCCCGTCTTAGAACTCTCGGAGAGCTCTCCATTGGTATGCTATGCGCAGCGTAACTCCTTACGGATCAAAAGTTATGGGCACCGAAGCAACGGAGACCTGGTCCCAAGCCCCACGCCCTCAGTTTGCGGGACCAGCATCTACGTGAAGCGAAGTTGTCTTGCCCAAGGTGCCATGGGATTCAGTAATAGAAAAGTGATGGATTAGGTTGTCGTCTTTTTTGCGGCACACGACGTACGATCTGGGATGGAAAAACAGCGCAAAAGAAGAAAAGTATCCCGAAACTGATGAAAGTGTTCAATTTTTGGCTCCGAAAATAGGCGCAGCTAAGCAGGCTTGCTGCCCCCGTCGTAGAGCTCTCGGTGAGCTTTCCAACGGTATGCTGTGCACCGCTTAAGTCCTTACAGATCAAAAGTTATAGGCACCGAAGCGACGGAGACCTGGTCCTAAGCCCCACGCTGTCACGTCCCAACCCGACCTATAGAGGTTAGACTAGGGAGTGATCTAAACATTCAAGTCATTTCACGTATTTAATCATTCATGAAGGGTTAACACTTGACGTTTAACCTAAACTCCCCAAATTCTCTGGAAAACCGGCAGCATAACGGCTGTAATTGGGCTCTTTAATTTGACCTAATTCTCTTAACGCCTCGAAACTTTCAATCTCATATTCATTCCCAACTAAGATTACTATTTATCACCAATCAGGGTGCCTACTAGTTATCTCGAAGCCTCATTTGACTAATAACCTAGCATGATACTATGTTTCGTTTATTTGTCAAACTAGTTACATCGGTACCTGTTGATCTTAGCTTAACAATGAGTACCTGCTTAAGATTAGATAAATTCATTTTACTTAACTTTTATCTAGTACTTCATAAGTCTGTGATAGATACTAAACCAAAGTAGCAATAGCAAAATGACCAGAAGAGTGTGTATCTAGTTATGATATGTACAAGCCAAAATTAGGCCCCAAATTACAACGGGGGTCATTTACAATACAACAACAAGCAACATAAGAAATAGTTTTCAAGCAACATATCGTTCACAAAATGGCCATAGTCAAGTAAGGCACGTAGGGCAAGCAATCATTCCAAGGAGTCATCAATAGGCATGTTATCCTCGGGTACCTGTTCCTGGTCTTCTTCACCTGAGATGATAAAAGAGGGTGAGTCCTTATGAACTCAGGGGAATGAGAAATACGTTTTGAAACTCTTTTTCCTGTTAACTTATGAAAAACCTCTTTTTGAAAACATGTCACGTATTACAAGTAATAAGGTACGCAAGTATTAGAATCAAATTGAGCAACAGATACGATTACCAATCATTTCAAGGATACGGTGAGCATTTGCTCTCAATATCGATTTCGATATGATTGTTGCGGCCGACTTCAATAATCCACTTGTCACTCCCATTTGGGTATACTCCGGATGTATCCCGAAAATCTACGACCCAACTCTCCGAGGGTGGAATGCCAAGCGAGAGAGGAAATTGGACCATGGTAGTCACGGTAGCACTGGCAAGCTTGATGCCACCCGGCGTGCGTGAAACGCTACCATGCCACAATGAAAGGTTGTAACCTTGTATGCAATGCACATTTATAACATTTAACATATCACATTAGGAGGACAACAAAGTAGGTTGCCTCCGAGCAGTTATAAGATCGCACGTTGACAAGTAAACACACGAGGCATGTTTGACATGTAATTTCACTTATAAAACGCATGGAGTTATGTGAATATTAAACGGACAGCCATGTAACACATGTGAATCAAGTCATATAATTCATTTCGGGGTTCACGCAATCAAATACTAAGGTTATACAACATGCAACGATATCTACGTGGGACCGGGTGCAAGAAAGGTCTACTTGTCAACATGTCATCATTGGAATCACATTTAGGGCTATAAGGACAACTACAAGCAGCCCCCTAATTACATAATTAGACACGATAACCATAGGATCAACACTTAGCGCATTTTCATAGTCACTAGGGTTTCAATTAATGCTTACCCGTGCGATTAAGCCACGAGTTGACAAGTAATTAAACCAAATCCATGCATCAATTAATTAAAACACCCTCAATCATCCAAAGCAGTCCACACAACATCCATGTGCCACAATCCCAAGCATTTAATACAACGAGAGAAGTTGCAATAATTTTCAAAGCATATCACTAAACAAAAATCTCACTGCAATGGTCTGTTTTCCCACAATCATTTAGACAAGAAAACAATATCCAATTCCAGTGAGAAAAATGTCAAATTAAATCTTAAGGAGTGAACTAAATCCAGAAACAAACCTCACATCATTTGGAGTTCGGATTCAAGAGTTATAGCCAAAACCGTGAGACTACGCAAAACTGTCCAGATTTGTACACATTTCAATACTTGTCATTTTCGAGGACCTTAGGGTCAGATTTAGCCTTAGTCTATTTCTGACAAAAATGTCCAGAACTGACAAATCTAGAAATCTACCAAATTTTATGCATTTTAGATATCATTTACTAAGTCAAAACTGGTTTGTTCTACAAGGACAGTGAACTGCCAAAAACCTGTTCTATTTTTCCAGATTTTCCAGATTTGGACACCTTTCGATGTTTTGCCATTTTGTGGACCTTGGAGTCAAAATTGGCCTTGGCCTATGTCTATGAAAAATTCTCAGAACTGGCAAAACTAGTCACCTACCAATTTTCACGCATTTTCAACATCATTTACCTGGTCAAATTCACTTCGCTCCAACAAGTCAGAAAACTACCATTTACGCAATTTCACCTATCTTCAAATTCTAGCCAAATATCTTGCCATGCATGTTTACAAAAGCTCATGTACACATATATATCACAAGTACAGAGGTAAAAATAGACATTTAAAGGCATGAATGTCTTGATGAACCTTAGGATGATGAGCTTAAGCTATGGAGACTAGAATTGCAGCCAAGGCCGAGAGAGAGAGAGGAAATGAGAGAGTGAGAGAATGAGAGAAAGAAATGAAAAGCTTTGAAGAGTTTTGATGCTTTGAATGCATGTGTCGGCTATGGGCTTGCAAAATTCTGATTTTTGTGTCTTCAAGAGCATGTTTTGAATCACCTTAGCATGGGCAATTGAGTGGGCCGAGGGTGTGGTGCATCGGGTAGGGTTTTAGGTTATTTTTTATGCTTTGTGTCATAGATTGTCTAGGTATGATTTTTGAAATTGCAAAGCATGCCAATCTCTTCACATGGTCGGCCAAAGCATTGCTCAATTCTGAATTTTTGTCATGTTTTGAGCATTATTTAATTGAGTGTGCTTGGAACATGCAAAAAGAATGAAGAATAAAAATAGGAATGTCTAGCTTTTTGTGAGATTTTGTCTTCTAGTGCATTGACTTAGCATTTTAATATTAGTTAGTGGAATTTGTAGGATTAATTTATGATCTAGTGCTTCATATAAGATGCTTTCTTGATTAGCGTGTGGGCAAACTTACCTAGGTCTAGGGCACGCACTACGAGGTAAAGTATGAACTACGAGACGAATGCACGTTTTTCAAGTAAATGCACGTAATCCTAAATGAATGCACGTAATTCAATGCAAGGCACACAAAATGAAACTCGACTCTTAAACCTAGGTCAAGGCACACAAATCTAGGTTAGGACAAACGAAACGAGGTATCATACACAAATCGAGGTCGGGCCTCACATACGCCCTCGGTTTGTGGGCCTAGCCTCTACTTGAGGTAAAGTTGTCTTGCCCAAGGTGCCATGGGATTCAGTAATAGAAATGTGATGGATTAGGTTGTCGTCTTTTTCGCGGCACACGACGTACAATCCGCGATGGAAAAACAGCGCAAAAGAAGAAAAGTGTCCTGAAACTGATGACAATGTTCGATTTTGGGCTCCGAAAATAGGCGCAGCAAAGCAGGCTTGCTGCCCCCGTCGTAGAGCTCTCGGAGAGCTTTCCAACAGTTTGTTATGCGCCGCGTAACTCCTTACGGATCAAAAGTTATGGGTACCAGAGCGACGGAGACCTGATCCTGAGCGCCACGGCCTCGGTTTGCAGGCCCAGCCTCTACATGAGGCGAAGTTGTCTTGCCCCAGGTGCCGTTGGATTCGGTAATAGAAATGTGATGGATTAGGTTGTAGTCCTTTTCGCTGCTCACGACGTACGATCCGAGACGAAAAAATAACGCAAAAGAAGCAAAGTGTGGTGGACGACAGCGAAAAGGACGGCAACCTCTACTTGAGGCGAAGTTGTGTTGCCCAAGGTACCGTGGGATTCGGTAATAGAAATGTAATAGATTAGGTTATCGTCCTTTTCGCAGCTCACGACGTACGATCCGGGACGAAAAAGCAACGCAAAAAAAGAAAAATTTCTCAAAACTGATGAAAATGTTTAATTTTTAGCTCCGAAAGTAGGCGAAGCCGAGTAGGCTTGCTGCCTCCGTCGTAGAGCTCTCGGAGAGCTTTCCAATTGTATGCTGTGCGCCGCTTAACTCCTTACGGATCAAAAGTTATGGGCACCGAAGCGACGAAGACCTGGTCCCAAGCCCTACGCCATCGGTTTGCGGACCAAGCCTCTACTTGAGGCGAAGTTGTCTTGCCCAAGATGTTGTGGGATTCAGTAATAGAAATGTGATGGATTAGGTTGTCATCCTCTTCGCAGCTCACGATGTACGATCCGGGACGGAAAAATAGCGCAAAAGAAGAAAAGTGTCCTAAAACTGATGAAAACGTTCGATTTTAGTCTCCAAAAATAGGCGTTGTCACGCCCCAACCTGACCTATGGTTGCTAGACTAGGGTGTGACCTAAATCATTATCGTTATTTCATACACTTAGCCTTTTGTTAATATCATTTCATGTACTTAATCGTTCATTAAGGTTTAACGCTTAAGTTGGCCTAGAACTCCAAAAGTTTTTCGGGAAAACCAACAGCATAACGGTTGTATTTAAGACATTTGGTTTGACCTAATTTTCTAAAACACCTCAAAACCTTTAATCATTGATTCAATTCCAACTAAAATTTTCTATTTTGTTATCAATAGATATGCCTACTAATTTATCTCGATAGTCTCGTTTGATTGACAAGCTTAACATGATAACTATGTCCCATTTATTTACCAGTTCCTGTCTTGCAAGTACTTATTATCCCTTAGCTTGCGCATAAGCACCTAAGTGAGATTAGATAGAGTTTCATTATATGCTTTTTCACCTAGTGGTTTAAACACCTATGATAACTACTAATCAAGATATTGAAAGCAAACAACCAATCAAGAGTTCGTCCTGTTATAATCAGTACAAGCCAAAATTAGACCCAAATTACAACGGGGTCATTTACATCAATAAAATGAACAGTTTGCAGTCAAACATAACATCCATATAGCAACCACTTTCAGGCCAAGCACAAAAGCACGTAGTCACTCCAAGGAATCATCAAGAAGAACATTTACTTTGGGTACCTATTCCAAATCTGCTGCACCTGTGACAAAAAAGAGGGTGAGTCCTTATGAACTCAGCGAGGGGGAACGAGAGATAACGTTTTGAAATCCTTTTCCGGTTAAACTTATGAAAACTCATTTGGAAACATATCATATAGAGTGAGTAAATACATAATATAACATAAATATAAATGAACACATTTACCCATCTTTCCTCCCCGAGGTCCTCTAGGAACCAAGCGAGAGTACTTAAACACATAGTGAAAAGGATACGGTGAGCTTTTGCTCTCAATTCATTTCCAATAACAGTTGTTGCGGCTGACTTCAAATCATCCACTTATCACACCAAATGGGTGTACTCCGGATGTACCCCGAAATCCTACGACCCAACTCTCCGAGGAAGTCTAGCCCCCAAGCGAGAGAAGGAATTGGACAATGGTAGTCACGGTTGCACCAGCAAGCCCGATGCCGCCCGGTGTGCGTGAAACGTTACCACGCCAGAATGAAAGGTTGCAACCTTGTATGCAATGCACATTTATAACATTTAATATATCACGTTAGGAGGACAACAAAGTAGGTTGCCTCCGAGCAGTCATAAGATCGCACATTGACAAGTAAACACACGAGGCATGCTTTGACATGTAATTTCACTTGTAAAGCACATGGAGTTATATGAATATTAAATGGGCAGCCATGTAACACATGTAAATCAAGTCATATAACTCATTTCGGGGTTCACATAATCAGATAATAAGTTTATCCAAGCATGCAACGACGTCTACGTGGGACCGGGTACAAGAAAGGTCTACTTATCAACATGTAATCATCGGGAATCACATTTCAAGCATACTTAACATTTATTAGGCAGCCCACTAACCACACAATTAAACACGATAACCGTAGGATCATCACTTAGCGAGTTTTCATAGTCAATAGGGTTTTAATTCATGCTTACACGTACGATTTAAGCCACAAGTTGTCTCGTAATTAAACCCAAGCCATGCATCGATTAATTAAAACATCCTCAATCATCCAAAACAGTCCACACAACATCCAAGTGCCACAATCCCAAGCATTCAATACCACAAGAGAAGTTACAATATTTTTCAAAGCATATCACTAAATAAAAACCTCACTGCAATGGTCTTTTTTCCCACAATAATTTAGACAAGCAAACAATCTCCAATTCTAGTGAACAAAATTTTGAATTGAAGCTTAATGAGTGATTTAAATCCAGAAACAAACCTCGCATCATTTGGAGTTCGGATTCAAGAGTTATAGCTAAAACCGTGAGACTACGCAAAACTGTCCAGATTCGTACATATTTCAATACTTGCCATTTTTTAGGGTCTTAGGGTCAGATTTAGCTTTAGTCTATTTCTGACAAAAATGTCCAGAACTGAAAAATATAGCAACCTACCAAATTTTATGTATTTTAAATATCATTTACTAGGTCAAAACTATTTCGTTCTACAAGGACAGTGAACTGCCAAAACTTGCTCCATTTTCCCAGATTTTCCAGATTTGGACACTTTTCGATGTTTTGCCAATTTGGAGACCTTAGAGTCAAAATTGGCCTTGGCCTATTTCTACAAAAAAAAATGTTCAGAACTGGCAAAACCAGTTACCTACCAAATTTCACGCATTTTCAACATCATTTACCAGGCCAAATGCACCTCGCTCTACCAAGTCAAAAATTTGCCATCTACGCAATTTTATCTATCTTCAAGTTCTAGCCAAATATCTTGCCATGCATGGTTATATAAGCTCATGCACACACATATACAACAAGTTCAGAGGTAAATATAGACATATGAAGGCATGCATGTGGGTTTTGAAAGCTTTTAAAAGAGTTTTAGCCCTCACCTTAGCCTATTGATGACAAATGATGCTCAAAATTCTTGAAGATGCACAAAATGGTCTTCTCTCCTTGCTTGGCCGAGAGATATCTTGATTTCCCTTAAATCCTAGCTTAGTTAGCTTGTGTAGAAGGTGTGCATGTGTTTAGAACAAAAAGAAATGGAAGAAAACCATCAAAACTTTACCTAGGCCGAAAATGATGAGTTATGAGCTTGTATGAGACTTTCTTGCATGTTTGCTTTCTATGGCTTGCTATGGCTAAGCTTGGGAGAGTCTTAGAGAGTCCTTGAGAGCTTGTGAGGAGTCTTGGGAGCTCAAAGGCGGCCTTGGTCGAAAATGGAGAGAGAATGGGAGAGTTTGAGAGGAAAGAGAGAGTTTGAGAGAGAAATAATGCTTGTGTGTGTTTGTTAGCCTTGAGCCTTTCAAATCTGAATTTTGTGTCATCTTTAGCATTTTTTTGAGTTGAAATGAAGCATGGCATTGAGAGGGTCGAAAATGAGATGCTTGGGTAGGGTGTAGGTGAATTTTTTATGCATTGTGCTTAGTGCATGTGTCATAGAATGTCTAGGTTTTAATTTAATTGTGCAAAGTTGATCAAATTGCCTTGTTTTGGCCGTGTAATGCAAGGGAGAATCTGAAATTTCAGATTCAAGTTAGTATATTTTGGATTATAATAAGTGTAGGTTTATAATAGTTTATTTGTTAGTTGAGTGTGATAGAATATTTTATTAGTTAGTGGGTTTTGTAGAGAATTTGAATTAGGAATATAATATTGGTTAGTGGATTGTGTAGGATTATTTTATTGTCTTGTGTTTTGTGTAGGATTCTTTATTGATTAGTGTGCGGGCATGCTTTCCTAGGTCTAGGGCATCCACTACGAGACACGCACAGAAATCAATACGGGGCACGAATCATGAGGTAGACACAAACTACGAGGTAAGGCACGTACTTCAATATAAATGCACGAATTCCAATGCAAATGCACGTAACCCTAGGTGAATGCGCATAAATCAATGCAAGGCACGTAATTCAATGCAATGCACATAAATTGAGGTACGACTCTTAAACCTAGGTTAGGGCACGCAATTCAAGGTTAGTGCACATAAATTGAGGTATCGCACGTAAATCGAAGTCAAGGCATGTAAGTCGAGGATTAGGACACGCAATTCTAGGTCAAGGCACGTATGACGAGGCATGCACAAAAATCAAGACAGGACATGTAATCCAAGGTCGATCATATAGTTCTGGGTCTAAGGCACGCAAATCGAGGTAAGACACGTTATTCGGGGTCGTGCCTCACAGGCACAGCCGTGCAGGCTTCCTGCCCCCATCGTAGAGCTCTCGGAGAGCGTTCCAACGGTATGCTTTGCGCCGCGTAACTCCTTACGTATCAAAAGTTATGGGCACCGGAGGGACGGAGACTTGGTCCCAAGCCCCACACCCTCGGTTTGTGGGTCCAGCCTCTACATGAGGTGAAGTTGTCTTGCCCAAGGTGCCATGGGATTTGGTAATAGAAATGTGATGGATTAGGCTGTCGTCCTTTTTGCGGCTCACGACGTACGATCTGGGACAAAAAAACAACGCAAACGAATAAAAGTGTCCCAAAACTGATGAAAATGTTCAATTTTTGTCTCTTAAAATAGGCGCAACTGAGCAGTCTTGCTGCCCCCGTCGTAGAGCTCTCGGAGAGCTTTCCAACGGCATGCTTTGCGCCGCGTAAATCCTTACGTATCAAAAGTTATGGGCATCGGAGCGACGGAGACCTGGTCCCAAGCCCCACGCCCTCGGTTTATGGGCCCAGTCTCTACGTGAGGTAAAGTTGTCTTGCCCAAGGTGCCGTGGGATTCGGTAATAGAAGTGTGATGGATTAGGTTGTTGTCCTTTCCACGGCTCACAACGTACGATCCGGGACAAAAAAATAGCACAAAAGAAGAAAAGTATCCCAAAACTGGCGAAAACGTTCGATTTTGGGCTCCAAAAATAGGCGCAGCCGAGCAGGCTTGCTACCCCCGCCGTAGAGCTCTTGGAGAGCTTTCCAACGGTTTGTTGTGCGCTGTGTAACTCTTTACGGATCAAAAGTTATGGGCACCGCAGCGACTTAGACCTGGTCCCAAGCCCCACGCCCCCGGTTTGCGGGCCCAGCCTCTACTTGAGGCGAAGTTGTCTTGCCTAAGATGCTGTGGGATTCGATAATATAAATTTGATGGATTAGGTTGTCATCCTTTTCGCAGCTCACGGCATACGATCCGGAACGAAAAAATAGCGCAAAAGAAGAAAAGTGTCCCGAAACTAATGAAAACGTTCGATTTTGGTCTCCGAAAATAGGTGTAGTCGTGCAGGCTTGCTGCTCCCATCGTAGAGCTCTCGGAGAGCTTTCCAACGGTATGTTGTGCGTCACGTGACTTCTTTCGGATCAAAAGTTATGGGCATCAAAGCGACGAAGACCTAGTCCCAAGCCCCACGCCCTCGGTTTGCGGGCGCAGCTTCTACGTGAAACGAAGTTGTCTAGCCCAAGGTGCCATGGGATTCAGTAATAGAAATATGATGGATTAGGTTGTCTTCTTTTTAGCGGCACACGACGTACGATCCGGGACGGAAAAACAGCGCAAAAGAAGAAAACTATAACGAAACTGATGAAAATGTTCGATTTTAGGCTCCGAAAATAGGCGCAGTGGAGCAGGCTTGCTGCCCCCGTCGTAGAGCTCTCGGAGAGCTTTCCAACGGTTTGTTGTGCTCCGCATAACTCCTCAAGGATCAAAAGTTATGGGCACCGGAACGACAGAGACCTGGTCCCAAGCCCCACGTCCTCGGTTTGCAGGCCCAGCCTCTACATGAGGTGAAGTTGTCTTGACCAAGGTGTCATTGGATTCGGTAATAGAAATGTGATGGATTAGGTTGGCTTCCTTTTCGCGGCTCTCGACGTACGATCCGGGACGAAAAAATAGTTCAAAAGAAGAAAAGTGTCCCGAAAGTGATAAAAACGTTTGATTTTGGTCTCCAAAAATAGCGCAGCCGTGCACGCTTGCTGCCCCCGTTGTAGAGCTCTCAGAGAGCTTTCCAACGGTTTGTTTTGCGCTGCGTAACTCCTTACAGATCAAAAGTTATGGGCACCAGTGCGACGTAGACCTGGTTGTAAGCTCCACGCCCTCGGTTTGCGGGGCTCAGCCTCTACTTGAGGCGAAGTTGTCTTGCCTAAGATGCTATGGGATTCGGTAATAGAAATGTGATGGATTAGTTTGTCATCCTTTTCGCTACTCATGACGTACGAACCGAGACGGAAAAACAGTGCAAAAGAAGAAAAGTGTCACAAAATTGATGAAAACGTTTGATTTTGGTCTCTGAAAATAGGCGAAGCCGTGCAAGCTTGCTACCCCCATCGTAAAGCTCTTGGAGAGCTTTCCAACGGTATGTTGTACGCCGCGTAACTCCTTATGGATCAAAAGTTAGGGGCACCGAAGCGACAGAGACCTGGTTCCAAGCCCCACGACCTCAGTTTGCGGGCCCAGCCTCTACGTGAAGCGAAGTTGTCTTGCCCAAGGTCCCATTGGATTCGGTAATAGAAATGTGAGGGATTAGGTTGTTGTCCTCTTTACGGCTCACGACGTACGATCCGTCATGGAAAAACAGCGCAAAACGAGAAAAGTGTCCCGAAACTGATAAAAATGTTTGATTTTGGTCACCGAAAATAGCGTAGTCCTGCACACTTGCTGCTCCCATCGTAGAGCCCTCAGAGAGCTTTCCAACGGTATGCTATGCGCCGCGTAACTCCTTACGGATCACAAGTTATGGGCACCGAAGCGACGGAGACATGGTTCCAAGCCCCACGCCTCGGTTTGCGAGCCCAGCTTCTACTTGAAGGCGAAGTTGTCTTCCCCAAGGTACGGTGGGATTTGGTAATATAATGTGATGGATTAGGTTGTCGTCCTTTTCGCGGCTCACGACGTACGATTCGGGATAGAAAAATAGCGCGAAAGAAGAAAAGTTTCCCAAAACTGATGAAAACATTCCATTTTGGTCTCCGAAAATAGGCGCAACCGTGTATACTTGCTACCCCGTTCGTAGAACTTTCGGAGAGCATTCCAACGGTATACTGAGCGCCGCGTAACTCCTTACGGATCAAAAGTTATGGGCACCGAAGCAATGGAGACCCGGTCCCAAGCCCTACGCCCTCGGTTTGCGGGCCCAGCCTCTACGTGAAGCAAAGTTGTCTTGCCCAAGGTGCCGTGGGATTCGGTAATAGAAATGTGATGGATTAGGTTGTCGTCCTTTTCACGGCTCACGACGTACGATCCGGGACGGAAAAACAACACAAAAGAAGAAAAGTGTCCTGAAACTTATGAAAACGTTTGATTTTGGTCTTCGAAAATAGGCGCAGCTAAGCAGGCTTGCTGCCGCCGTCGTAGAGCTCTCGGAGAGCTTTCCAACGGTATGTTGTGCGCCACGTAACTCCTTACGGATCAAAAGTTATGGGCACCGAAGCGACGGAGACATGGTCCCAAGCCCCACGTCCTCGGTTTGCGGGCCCAGCCTCTACTTGAAGGTGAAGTTGTCTTGCCCAAGGTGCCGTGGGATTTGGTAATAGAATGTGATGGATTAGGTTGTCGTCCTTTTCACGGCTCACGACGTAAGATTCGGGACAGAAAAACAGCGTGAAAAAAGAAAAGTGTCCCGAAAGTGATGAAAATGTTTGATTTTAGTCTACGAAAATAGGCGCAGCCGTGTAGGCTTGCTGCCCCCATCGTAGAGCTTTCGGAGAGCATTCCAACGGTATGCTGTGCTCCGTGTAACTCCTTACGGATCAAAAGTTATGGGCACTAAAGCGATGGAAACCTGGTCCCAAGCCTACACCCTCGGTTTGCGGGCCCAGCCTCTACATGAAGTGAAGTTGTCTTGCCCAAGGTGCAGTGGGATTCGGTAATAGAAATGTGATGGATTAGGTTGTCGTCCTTTTCGCTGCACATGACGTACGATCCGGGACGGAAAAACAGCGCAAAAGAAGAAAAGTGTCCCGAAACTGATGAAAATGTTTGATTTTGGCCTCAGAAAATAGGCGTAGCGAAGCAGGATTGCTGCCCTTGTCGTAGAGCTCTCGGAGAGCTTTCCAACGGTTTGTTGTGCGCCGCATAACTCCTTACGGATCAAAAGTTATGGGCACCGGAGCGACGGACACCTGGTCCCAAGCCCCACACCCTGGGTTTGCGAGCCCAGCCTCTACATGAGGTGAAGTTGTCTAGCCCAAGGTTCTGTTGGATTGGGTAATAGAAATATGATGGATTAGGTTGTTGTCCTTTTCGCGGCTCTCGACGAACTATTCGGGACGGAAAAAACTGCGCAAAAGAAGAAAAGTGTCCCGAATTTGATGAAAACGTTCGATTTTGGCTCCAAATATAGCGCAGCCGAGCACACTTGCTGCCCCTGACGTAGAGCTCTTGGAGAGCTTTCCAACGGTATGCTATACGCCACGTAACTCCTTACGGATCAAAAGTTATGGGCACCGAAGCGACGGAGACATGGTACCAAGCCCCACGTCCTCGGTTTGCTGGCCCAGCCTCTACTTGATGGCGAAGTTGTCTTGTGCAAGGTTCCGTGGGATTCGGTAATAGAATGTGATGGATTAGGTTGTCGTCCTTTTTGCGGCTCACGACGTACGATCCGGGACGAAAAAACAACGCGAAGGAATAAAAGTGTCCCGAAACTAATGAAAACGTTCAATTTTGGTCTCTAAAAATAAGCAGAGCAGTGTAGGCCTGCTGCCCCCATCGTAGAGCTCTCGAAGAGCTTTCCAACGGTATGCTGTGCGGCGCGTAACACCTTACGGATCAAAAGTTATGGGCACCGAAGCGACGGAGACTTGGTCCCATGCCCCACGCCCTCAGTTTACGGGCCCAGTCTCTACGTGAAGCGAAGTTTTCTTGCCCAAGGTGCCGTGGGATTCGGTAATAGAAATGTGGTGGATTAGGTTGTCGTCTTTTTCGCGGCACACGACGTACGATCCGGGACGGAAAAACAGCGCAAAAGAAGAAAAGTGTCCAGAAACTTATGAAAATATTCGATTTTGGCCTCCGAAAATAGGCGCAGCGGAGCAGGCTTACTGCCCTCGTCTAAGAGCTCTCGGAGAACTTTCCAACGGTTTGTTGTGCGCCGCTTAACTCCTTACGGATCAAAAGTTATGGGCACCAGAGCGACAGAGACCTGGTCCAAAGCCCCACGCCCTCAGTTTGCGGGCCCAGCTTCTATATGAGGCAAAGTTGTCTTACCCAAGGTGCCGTTGGATTTGGTAATAGAAATGTGATGGATTAGGTTGTCGTCCTTTTCGCGTCTCTCGACGTACGATCCGGGACGGAAAAATAGTGCAAAAGAAGTAAAATGTCCTGAAACTGATGAAAACGTTCGATTTTTGTCTCCGAAAATAATACAGCCGAGCACGCTTGCTGAGACCGTTGTAGAGCTCTCGGAGAGCTTTTCAATGGTATGCTATGCGCCGCTTAACTCCTTACGGATCAAAAGTTATGGGCACCGAAGTGACGGAGACATGGTCCCAAGCCCCACGTCCTCTGTTTGCTGGCCGATCCTCTACTTGAAGGCGAAGTTGTCTTGCCCAAGGTGCAGTGGGATTCGGTAATAGAATGTGATGGATTAGGTTGTCGTCCTTTTCGCTGCTCACGACGTACGAACCGGGACCGAAAAACAGCGCGAAAGAAGAAAAGTGTCATGAAACTGATAAAAATGTTCGATTTTGGTCTCCGAAAATATGCACAGCCGTGCATGCTTGCTGCCCCCATTGTAGAGCTCTCGAAGAGCTTTCCAACGGTATGCTATGCGCCACGTAACTCCCAACGGATCAAAAGTTATGGGCACCGAAGAGACAGAGACCTGGTCCCAAGCCCCACGCCCTCGGTTTGCGGGCCCAGCCTCTACGTGAAGTGAAGTTGTCTTGTCCAAGGAGCTGTGGGATTCGCTAATAGAAATGTGATGGATTAGGTTGTCGTCTTTTTCGCGACACACGACGTACGATACGGGATGAAAAAATAGCGCAAAAGAAGAAAAGTGTCTCGAAACTAATAAAAATATTCCATTTTGGGCTCCGAAAATAGGCGCAGCGGAGCAGGCTTGCTGCGCCCGTCGTAGAGCTCTCGATGAGCTTTCCAACGGTTAGTTGTGCGCCTCGTAACTCCTTACGGATCAAAAGTTATAGGCCTCAGAGCGACGAAGACCTAGTCCGAAGCCCCACGCCCTCGGATTGCGGGCCCTGCCTCTACATGAGGAGAAGTTGTCTTGCCCAAGGTGCAGTTGGATTCGGTAATAGAAATGTGATGGATTAGGTTGTCGTCCTTTTCGCGGCTCTCGGCGCACGATCTGAGACGGAAAAATAGCGCAAAAGAAGAAAAGTGTCTCGAAACTGATGACAATGTTCGATTTTGGCCTCCGAAATAGGCGCAGCGGAGCAGGCTTACTGCTGTCGTCGTAGAGTTCTCGGAGAACTTTCCAACGGTTTGTTGTGCGCCGCGTAACTCCTTACGGATCAAAAGTTATGGGCACCGGAGCGACGGAGACCTGATCCAAAGCAGCACGCCCTCAGTTTACGGGCCCAACTTCTATATGAGGCAAAGTTGTCTTGCCCAAGGTGTCGTTTGATTTGGTAATAGAAATGTGATGGATTAGGTTGTCGTCCTTTTCGTGGCTCTCGATGTACGATCCGGGACAGAAAAATAGCGCAAAAGAAGTAAAGTGTCCTAAAACTGATGAAAATTTTCAATTTTTGTCTCCGAAAATAATGCAGCCGAGCACACTTGCTGACATCGTCGTAGAGCTCTCAGAGAGCTTTCCAACGGTATGCTATGCGCCGCGTAACTCCTTACGGATCATAAGTTATGGGCACCGAAGCGACGGAGACATGGTCCTAAGCCCCACGTCCTCAATTTGCTTTGGCGATCCTCTACTTGAAGGCGAAGTTGTCTTGCCCAAGGTGCGGTGGGATTCTGTAATAGAATGTGATGGATTCGGTTGTCGTCCTTTTCGCTGCTCACGACATACCAACCAGGACGGAAAAACAGCGCAAAAGAAGAAAAGTGTCATCAAATTGATAAAAACATTCGATTTTGGTCTCTGAAAATAGGTGCAGCTGTGCATGCTTGCTGCCCCCATTGTAGAGCTCTCGGAGAGCTTTCCAACGGTATGCTGTGCGCCACGTAACTACTTACGGATCAAAAGTTATGGGCACCGAAGAGACGGAGACCTGGTCCCAAGCCCCATGCCCTCGGTTTGCTGGCCCAGCCTCTACGTGAAGCGAAGCTGTCTTGCCCAAGGTGCCATGGGATTCGGTAATAGAAATGTGATGGATTAGGTTGTCGTCTTTTTCGCGACACACGACGTACGATACGGGACGGAAAAACAGTGCAAAAGAAGAAAAGTGTCCCGAAACTAATGAAAATGTTCCATTTTGGGCTCTGAAAATAGGCACAGCGGAGCAGGCTTGCTGCCCCCATCGTAGAGCTCTCGGAGAGCTTTCCAACGGTTAGTTGTGCACCTCGTAACTCCTTATGGATCAAAAGTCATAGGCCTCGGAGCGACGGAGACCTGGTCCCAAGCCCTATATCCTCGGATTGCGGGCCCAACCTCTACATGAGGAGAAGTTGTCTTGCCCAAGGTGCCGTTGGATTTGGTAATAGAAATGTGATGGATTGGGTTGTCGTCCTTTTCGCAGCTCTCGACGCACGACCTGGGGTAGAAAAATAGCGAAAAAGAAGAAAAGTGTCCCGAAACTAATGAAAACGTTAGATTTTGGTCTCCGAAAATAGCGCAGCCATGCTCGCTTGCTGCCCCTGTCGTAGAGCTCACGGAGAGCTTTCGAACGGTTTGTTGTGTGCCGCGTAACTCCTTACGGATCAAAAGTTATGGGTACCGGAGCGATGGAGACCTGGTCCCAAGCCCCGCGCCCTCGGTTTGCGGGCCCAGCCTCTACTTTAGGCGAAGTTGTCTTGCCCAAGATGCTGTAGGATTCGGTAATAGAAATGTGATGGATTAGGATGTCGTCCTTTTCGAAGCTCACGACGTACGGTCTAGGACGGAAAAACATTGCAAAAGAAGAAAAGTGTCTCGAAACTCATGAAAATGTTCGATTTTGGTCTCCAAAACTAGGCCCATCTGTGCAGGCTTGCCGCCCCCATCGTAGAGCTCTCGGAGAGCTTTCCAACGGTATGCTATGCGCCACGTAACTCCTTACGAATCAAAATTTATGGGCACCGAAGCGACGGAGACCTGGTCCTAAGCCCCACGCCCTCGGTTTGCGGGCCCAGCCTCTACTTGAGGCGAAGTTGTCTTGCCCAAGGTGCCGTGCGATTCAGTAAAAGAAATGTAATTGATTAGGTTGTTGTCCTTTTCGCAGCTCACGACGTATGATCCGGGATGAAAAAGCAGCGCAGAAGAAGAAAAGTGTCGCGAGACTGATGAAAATGTTTGATTTTGGTCTCCAAAAATAGCGCAGCCGTGCAGGCTTGCTTCCCCCATCGTAGATCTCTCGGAGAGCTTTCCAATAGTATGTTGTGCGCCGCGTAACTCCTTACAGATCAAACGTTATGGGCAGCGAAGCGACGGAGATCTAGTGTCAAACCCTACGCCCTCAGTTTGTGGGCCCAGCCTCTACTTGAGGCAAAGTTGTCTTGCCCAAGGTACCATGGGATTCGGTAATAAAAATGTGATGGATTAGGTTGTCGTCCTTTTCGCGGTTCACGACGTACGATCCGGGATAAAAAAATAACACAAAAGAAGAAAAGTCTCCCGAAGCTGATGAAAACGTTCAATTTTGGACTTTTAAAATAGGCGCAGCTGAGCAATCTTGATACCCCCGTCGTAGAGCTCTCGAAGTGCTTTCCAACGGTATGCTTTGCGCTGCATAACTCCTTACGTATCAAAAGTTATGTGCACCAAAGCGACGGAGACCTGGTCCCAAGCCCCACGCCCTTGGTGGGCGGGCCTACCCTCTACATGAGGTGAAGTTGTCATGCCCAAGGTGTCGTGGGATTCGGTAATAAAAATGTGATGGATTAGGTTGTCGTCCTTTTCGCGGCTCATGACGTACGATCCGGGACAAAAAACAGCGCTAAAGAAGAAAAGTGTCCCCAAACTGATAAAAACGTTCAATTTTGTGCTCCGAAAATACGCGCAGAGCTCTCGGAGAGCTTTCTAATGGTTTGTTATGCACCGCGTAACTCCTTACGGATCAAAAGTTATGGGCACCGGAGCGATGGAGACCTGGTCCCAAGCCCTATGCCCTCGGTTTACGGGCCCAGTCTCTACTTGAGGCCAAGTTGTCTTGCTCAACATGCTATGAGATTCAATAATAGAAATGTGATGATTAGGTTGTCATCCATTTCGCAGCTCACGACGTACGATCTAGGACGGAAAAACAGCGCAAAAGAAGAAAAGTATCCCGAAACTAATGAAAACGTTTGATTTTGGTCTCCGAAAATAGGTGCAGCTGAGCAGGTTTGCTGCTCCCGTCGTACAGCTCTCGGAAAGCTTTCCAACGGTTTGTTGTGCGCCTAGTAACTCCTTACGGATCAAAAGTTATAGGCCCCGGAGCGACGGAGACTTGGTCCCAAGCCACACGCCCTCGGTTTGCTGGCCCAGCCTTCACATGAGGCGAAGTTGTCTTGCCCAAGGTGCCATTGGATTCGGTATTAGAAATGTGATGGATTAGGCTATCGTCTTTTTCGCAGCTCTCGACGTACGATCTAGGACAGAAAAATAGCGCAAAAGAAGAAAATTATCCTGAATTTGATGAACACGTTTGATTTTGGTCTCCGAAAACAGTGCAGCCGTGCACGCTTGCTGCCCCTGTCGTAGAGCTCTCAGAGAGCTTTCCAACTGTATGCTATACACCGCGTAACTCCTTACGGATCAAAAGTTATGGGCTCCGAAGCAACGGAGACATGGTCCTAAGCCCTACGTCCTCGGTTTGCAGGACCAGCCTCTACTTGAAGGCGAAATTGTCTTGCGCAAGGTGCCGTGGGATTCGGAAATAGAATGTGATGGATTAGGTTGTTGTCCTTTTCGCGGCTCACGACGTACGATCCGGGATGGAAAAACAGCGCAAAAGAAGAAAATTGTCCTAAAACTGATGAAAACGTTCATTTTTGGTCTTCGAAAATAAGCACAACCTTGCATGCTTGCTACCCGCATCGTAGAGCTCTCGGAGAGCTTTCCAACGGTATGTTGTACACCACGTAACTCCTTACGGATCAAAAGTTATAGGCACCGATGCGACGGAGACCTGGTCCCATGGCCCACGCCCTCGGATTGTAGGCCCAGCCTCTACATGAGGAGAAGTTGTCTTGTCTAAGGTGCCATTGGATTTGGTAATAGAAATGCGATGGATTAGGTTGTCGTCCTATTGGCAGCTCTCGACACACGATTTGGGACGGAAAAACAGCGCAAAAGAAGAAAAGTGTCTCGAATTTGATGAAAATGTTCAATTTCGGTCTCCGAAAATAGCGCAGCCATGCACGCTTGCTACCCCCGTCGTAGAGCTCTCGGAGAGATTTCCAACGGATTGTTGTGCGCCGCATAACTCCGTACGGATGAAAAGTTATGGGTACCGGAGTGAAGGAGACCTAGTCCCAAGACCCACGCCCTCAGCTTGTAGGCCCAGCCTCTACTTGAACCGAAGTTGTCTTGCCCAAGGTGCTGTGCTATTCAGTAATAGAAATGTAATAGATTAGGTTGTTGTCCTTTTTGCGGTTCACGACATACGATCCGGGACAAAAAATAGCACAAAAGAAGAAAAGTATCGGGAAATTGATGAAAATGTTCAATTTTGGTCACCAAAAATAGCACAGTTGTGCAGGATTGCTGCCCCCTTCGTAGAGCTCTCGGAGAGCATTCCAACAGTATGCTGTGCGCCGCGTAACTCCTTACGGATCAAACATTATAGGCACCGAAGCGACGGGGACCTAGTGCCAAGCCCTACGCCCTTAGTTTCCGGTCCCAGCCTCTACTTGAGGTGAAGTTGTCTTGCCCGAGGTACCGTGGGATTCGGTAATAAAAATGTGATGGATAAGGTTGTCGTCCTCTTCGCGGCTCACAAAGTACGATACGGGACGAAAAAATAGCGCAAAAGAAGAAAAGTGTCCCAAAACTGATGAAAACGTTCAATTTTGGACTCTTAAAATAGGGGCAGCTGAGTAGTATTGCTGCCCCCATTGTAGAGCTCTCGGAAAGCTTTCCAACAGTATGCTTTGCGCCGCGTAACTCCTTACGTATCAAAAGCTATGGGCACCGAATCGATGGAGACCTGGTCCCAAGCCCCACGCCCTCATTTTGCGGGCCTAGCCTCTACATGAGGTGAAGTTGTCTTGCCCAAGGTGCAGTGGGATTTGGTAATAGAAATGTGATGGATTAGGTTGTTGTCCTTTTCGCGGCTCAAGACGTACGATATGGGACGAAAAAACAGCGCAAAAGAAGAAAATTATCCCGAAATTGATGAAAATGTTCAATTTTGGGCTCCAAAAATAGGCGCAGCCGAGGAGGCTTACTGCCCTCGTCATAGACCTTTCAGAGAGCTTTCCAACGGTATGCTATGCGCCGCGTAACTCCTTACAGATCAAAAGTTATGGGCACCGAAGCGACGGAGACATGGTCCCAAGCCCTATGTCCTCGGTTTGCGGGCCCATCCTCTACTTGAAGGCGAAGTTGTCTTGCCCAAGGTGCCGTGGGATTCGGTAATAGAATGTGATGGATTAGGTTGTCGTCCTTTTTGCAGCTCACGACGTACGATCCGGGACGGAATAACAGCGCGAAATAAGGAAAGTGTCCCAAAACTGATGAAAATGTTCTATTTTGGTCTCCGAAAATAAGCGCAGCGGTGCGGGCTTGCTGCCCCCATCGTAGAGCTCTAGGAGAGCTTTCTAATGATATGTTGTGCGCCGCGTAACTCCTTACGGATCAAAAGTTATGGGCACCGAAGCGACGGAGACTTGGTCCCATGCCCCACGTCCTCTGTTTGCGGGCCCAGCCTCTACGTGAAGCGATGTTGCCTTGCCCTAGGAGCCGTGATATTCAGTATTAGAAATGTGATGGATTAGGTTGTCGTATTTTACGCGGTACACGACGTACGATCTGGGATCGAAAAACAGCGCAAAAGTTGAAAAGTGTTCCAAAACTGATGAAAATATTCGATTTTGAGCTCCGAAAATAGGCGCAGCAGAGCAGGCTTGCTGCCCTCATAGTAGAGCTCTCGGAGAGCTTTCTAACGGTTAGTTGTATGCCGTATAACTCCTCATGGATCAAAAGTTATGGGCACCGGAGCGACGGACACCTGGTCCCAAGCGCCACGTTCTCAGTTTACGGGCCCAACCTCTACATGAGGCGAACTTGTCTTGCCCAAGGTGCCATTGGATTTGGTAATAGAAATGTGATGGATTAGGTTGTCGTCCTTTTCATGGCTCTCGACGTACGATCCGGGATCGAAAAATAGTGCAAAAGAAATAAAGTGTCCCGAAACTGATGAAAACGTTCGATTTTGGTGTCCAAAAATAGCGCAGCCCCGCAAGCTTGCTGCTCCCGTCGTAGAGCTCTCGGAGAGCTTTCCAACGGTATGCTATGTGCCGCGTAACTCCTTACGGATCAAAAGTTATGGGCACCGAAACGACGGAGACATGTTCCCAAGCCCCACATCCTCGGTTTGCAGGCCGAGCCTCTACTAGAAGGCAAAGTTGCCTTACCCAAGGTGCTGTGGGATTTGGTAATAGAATGTGATGGATTAGGTTGTCGCCCTTTTCATGGCTCACGACGTACGATCCAGGACGGATAAACAGCGCGAAAGAAGAAAAGTGTCCCGAAATTGATGAAAACGTTCGATTTTGGTCTCCGAAAATAGGCGTAGCCGTGTAGGCTTGTTGCCTCCATCGTAGAGCTCTCGGAGAGCTTTCCAACGGTATGTTGTGCGCCGCGTAACTCCTTACGGATCAAAAGTTATGGGCACCGAAGTGATAGAGACCTGGTCCCATGCCCCACACCCTCGGTTTGCGGGCCCAACCTCTACGTGAAGGGAAGTTGGCTTTCCCAAGGTGCCGTGGAATTCAGTAATAGAAATGTGATGGATTAGGTTGTCATCTTTTTTGCAGCACACGACGTACGATCCGGGACGGAAAAACATCGCAAAAGAAGAAAATTGCCCAGAAACTGATGAAAATGTTCGATTTTGGGCTCCGAAAATAGGCACAGCTGAGCAGGATTACTGCCCACGTCGTAGAGCTCTCGGAGTGCTTTCCAACAGTTTGTTGTGCGCCTCGTAACTCCTTACGGATCAAAAGTTATAGGCCCCGGAACGATAGAGACCTGGTCCTAAGCCCCACGCCCTCGGTTTCCGGGCCCAGCCACTACATGAGGAGAAGTTGTCTTGCCCAAGGTGCCGTTGGATTCGGTAATAGAAATGTAATGGATTAGGTTGTCATCCTTTTCGCGGCTCTCGACGCACGATCCGGGACAGAAAAACAACTCAAAAGAAGAAAAGTGTCCCAAAACATATGAAAACGTTAGATTTTGGTCTCCGAAAATAGCGCAGCCATGCACGTTTGCTGCCCCCGTCGTAGAGCTCTTGGAGAGCTTTCCAACGGTTTGTTGTGCGCCGCGTAACTCCATACGGATCAAAAGTTATGGGTACCGGAGCGACGGAGACCTGGTCCCAAGCCCCGTGACCTCAGTTTACGGGCCCAGCCTCTACTTGAGGTGAAATTGTCTTGCCCAAGATGATGTGGGATTCAGTAATAGAAATGTGTTGAATTAGGTTGTCATCTTTTTCGCAGCTCATGACAAACGGTCCGGGACGGAAAAATAGCGCAAAGGAAGAAAAGTGCCCTAAAACTTATGAAAACGTTCGATTTTGGTCTCCGAAAATAGGCGCGGCCGTGCAGGATTGCCGCCCTTATCGTAGACCTCTCGAAGAGCTTTCTAACGGTATGCTGTGCGCCACGTAACTCCTTACGGATCAAAAGTTATGGGCACCGAAGCGACGAAGACATAGTCCAAAGCCCCACGTCCTCGGTTTGCAGACCGAGCCTCCACTATAATGCGAAGTTGTCTTGCCCAAGGTGCCGTGGGATTCGGTAATAGAATGTGATGGATTAGGTTGTCGTCCTTTTCGCAGCTCACGACATACGATCCAGGACGTATAAATAAAGCGAAAGAAGAAAAGTGTCAGGAAACTGATGAAAACGTTCGATTTTGGTCAGAGAACATAGGAGTAGCTGTGCAGGCTTGCTGCCCCCATCGTAGAGCACTCGGAGAGCTTTCCAACGGTATGCTGTGCGCCACGTAGCTCCTCACAGATCAAAAGTTATGGGCATCGAAGTGACCGAGACCTTGTCCCATGCCCCACACCCTCGGTTTGCGGGCCCAGCCTCTACGTGAAGCGAAGTTGTCTTGCCCAAGGTGCCGTGGGATTCTGTAATAGAAATGTGATGGATTAGGTTGTCGTCATCTTCACGGCACATGACGTACGATCCGGGACGAAAAAACAACGCAAAAGAAGAAAATTGTCCAGAAACTGATGAAAATGTTCAATTTTGGACTCCAAAAATAGGCGCAGCAGAGCAAGATTGATGCCCACGTGGTAGAGCTCTCGGAGAGCTTTCCAACAGTTTGTTGTGCGCCTCGTAACTCCTGACGGATCAAAAGTTATAGGCCCCGGAGCGAGAGAGACCTGGTCCCAAGCCCCACGCCCTCAGTTTGCGGGCCCAGCCTCTACATGAGGAGAAGTTGTCTTGCCCAAGGTGCCGTTGGATTCGGTAATAGAAATGTGATGGATTAGGTTGTCGCCCTTTTTGCGGCTCTCGACGCACGATCCGGGATAGAAAAACAACGCAAAAGAAGAAAAGTGTCCCGAAACATATGAAAACATTAGATTTTGGTCTCTGAAAATAACGCAGCCATGCACGCTTGCTCCCCCCGTCGTAGAGCTCTCGCAGAGCTTTCCAACGGTCTGTTGTACGCCGCGTAACTCCTTACGGATCAAAAGTTATGGGTAACGGAGCGACGGAGACCTGGTCCCAAACCCAGCGCCCTCGGTTTACGGGCCTAGCCTTTACTTGAGGCAAAGTTGTCTTGCCCAAGATGATGTGGGATTTGGTAATAGAAATGTGATGGATTAGGTTGTCGTCCTTTTTGCAGCTCACGACGAACGGTCCGGGATGAAAAAACAGCGCAAAAGAAGAAAAGTGTCCCGAAACTGATGAAAACATTCGATTTTCGTCTCCGAAAATAGGCGCGGCCGTGCAGGCTTGCTGCCCCCATCGTAGAGCTCTCGGAGAGCTTTCTAACGGTATGCTGTGCGCCGCGTAACTCCTTACGAATCAAAAGTTATGGGCACCGAAGCGATAGAGACTAGGTCTCAAGCCCCACGCCCTCGGTTTGCGGGCCTAGCCTCTACTTGAGGCGAAGTTGTCTTGCCCAAGGTGTCGTGTGATTCAATAATAGAAATGTAATTGATTAGGTTGTTGTCCTTTTCGCGGCTCACAACGTACGATCCGTGATGAAAAAATAGCGCAGAAGAAGAAAAGTGTCGCGAAACAGATAAAAACGTTCAATTTTGGTCCCCAAAAATAGCAAAGCCGTGTAGGCTTGCTACCCCCGTCGTAGAGCTCTCGGAGAGCTTTCCAACGGTATGCTATGCACCGTTAAAATCCTTACGGATCAAACGTTATGGGCACTGAAGTGACAGAGACCTAGTGCCAAGCCCTACGCCCTCGGTTTGTGGGCCCAGCTGCTACTTGAGGTGAAGTTGTCTTGCCCAAGGTACCGTGAGATTCGGTAATAAAAATGTGATGGATTAGGTTGTCGTCCTTTTCGCGGCTCACGACGTACGATCCGGGACGAAAAAATAGCCCAAAAGAAGAAAAGTGTCTGAAACTGATGAAAACGTTCGATTTTGGACTCTTAAAATAGGCGTAGCTGAGCAGTCTTGCTGCCCCTGTCGTTGAGCTCTCGTAGAGCTTTCCAGCGGTATACTTTGCGCCGCGTAACTCCTTACGTATCAAAAGTTATGGGCACCAGAGCGACGGAGACCTAGTCCCAAGCCCCACGCCCTCGGTTTGCGGGCCCAGCCTCTACATGAGGTGAAGTTGTCTTGCCAAAGGTGCCGTGGGATTCGAAAATAGAAATGTGATGCATTAGGTTGTCGTCCTTTTCGCGGCACACAACGTACAATCTAGGACGAAAAAACGGCGCAAAAGAAGCAAAGTGTCCCGAAACTGATGAAAATGTTCAAATTTGGGCTTTGAAAATAGGCGCAGCCGAGTAGGCTTGTTGCCCCCGTCGTAGAACTCTCAGAGAGCTTTCCAACGGTTTGTTTTGCACCACATAACTCCTTACGGATAAAAAGTTATGGGCACCGGAGCGACGGAGACCTGGTCCCAAGCCTTACGCCCTCGGTTTGTGGGCCTAGCCTCTACTTGAGGCAAAGTTGTCTTGCCCAAGATGCTATGGGATTCGGTAATAGAAATGTGATGGATTAGGTTGCCATCATTTTCGCAGCTCACGACGTACGATCCGGGACGGAAAAACAGCGCAAAAGAAGAAAAGTATCCCGAAATTGATGAAAACGTTCAATTTTGGTCTCTGAAAATAGGTGCAGCCGTGTAGGCTTCCTGCCCCTATCGTAAAGCCCTCGGAGAGCTTTCAAACGGTATGTTGTACGCCGCATAACTCCTTACGGATCAAAAGTTATGGGCACCGAAGTGACGGAGACCTGGTCCCAAGACCCACGCCCTCGGTTTGCAGGCCCAGCCTCTACGTGAATCGAAGTTGTCTTGCCCAAGGTGTCATGGGATTCAGTAATAGAAATTTGATGGATTAGGTTGTTGTCCTTTTCGCCGCTCAAGACGTACAATCTGGGATGAAAAAACAGCGCAAAAGAAGAAAAGTATCCCGAAACTGATGAAAGTGTTCAATATTGGGCTCCGAAAATAGACGCAGCCGAGGAGGCTTACTGGCCCCGTCATAGATCTTTCAGAGAGCTTTCCAAGGGTATGCTATGCGCCGTGTAACTCCTTACGGATCAAAAGTTATGGGCACCGAAGCGACGGAGACATGGTCCCAAGCCCTACGTCCTCGGTTTACGGGCCCAGCCTCTACTTGAAGGCGAAGTTGTCTTGCCCAAGGTGCCGTGGGATTCGGTAATAGAATGTGATGGATTAGGTTGTCGTCATTTTCGCAGCTCACGACGTACGATCCGGGACGGAATAATAGCGCGAAATAAGAAAAGTGTCCCAAAACTGATGAAATCGTTCTATTTTGGTCACCGAAAATAAGCGCAGCAGTGCGGGCTTGCTGCCCCCATCGTAGAGCTCTAGGAGAGCTTTCCAATGGTATGTTGTGCGCTATGTAACTCTTTACGGATCAAAAGTTATGGGCACCGAAGCGACGGAGACCTGGTCCCATGCCCCACGTCCTCTGTTTGTGGGCCCAGCCACTACGTGAAGCAATGTTGTCTTGCCCTAGGAGCCATGGGATTCGGTATTAGAAATGTGATGGATTAGGTTGTCGTATTTTACGCGGCACACGACGTACGATCTGGGATGGAAAAATAGTGCAAAAGTAGAAAAGTGTACCAAAATTGATGAAAATATTCGATTTTGAGCTCCGAAAATTGGCGCAGCAGAGCAGGCTTGCTGCCCTCGTCGTAGAGCTCTCGGAGAACTTTCCAACGGTCTGTTGTGTGCCGTATAACTTCTCAGGGATCAAAAGTTATGGGCACCGGAGCGACGGAGACCTGGTCCCAAGCGCCACGTCTTTAGTTTACGGGCCCAGCCTCTACATGAGGTGAAGTTTTCTTGCCCAAGGTGCCATTGGATTTGGTAATAGAAATGTGATGGATTAGGTTGTCGTCCTTTTCGTGGCTCTTGACGAACGATCAGGGACCGAAAAATAGCGCAAAAAAAATAAAGTGTCCCGAAAATAATGAAAACGTTCGATTTTGGTCTCCAAAAATAGCGCAGCCCCGCACGCTTGCTGCCCCTGTCGTAGAGCTCTCGGAGAGCTTTCCAACGGTATGCTATGTGCCGCGTAATTCCTTACGGATCAAAAGTTATAGGCACCGAAGCGACGGAGACATGGTTCCAAGCCCAACGTCCTCGGTTTACGGGTTGAGCCTCTACTAGAAGGCGAAGTTGCCTTGCCCAAGGTGCTGTGGGATTCGGTAATAGAATGTGACGGATTAGGTTGTCACCCTTTTCGCGGCTCATGACGTACGATCCAAGACGGATAAACAGCGCGAAAGAAGAAAAGTGTCCCAAAAATGATGAAAATGTTAAATTTTGGTCTCCGAAAATAGGCGTAGCCGTGTAGGCTTGCTGCCTCCACCGTAGAGCTCTCGAAGAGCTTTCCAACGGTATGCTGTGTGCCGCGTAACTCCTTACGGATCAAAAGTTATGGGCACCGAAATGACAAAGACCTAGTCCCATGCCCCAAGCCCTCGGTTTGCTGGCCCAGCCTCTACGTGAAGCGAAGTTGGCTTTCCCAAGGTGCTGTCGAATTCGGTAATAGAAATGTGATGGATTAGGTTGTTGTCTTTTTCGCGGCACACGACGTACGATCCGGGACGGAAAAACAGCGCAAAAGAAAAAAATTGCCCAGAAACTGATGAAAATGTTCGATTTTGGTCTCCAAAAATAGGCGCTGCAGAGCAGGATTGCTGCCCATGTCATAGAGCTCTCGGAGAGCTTTCCAAAAGTTTGTTGTGCGCCTCGTAACTCCTTACGGATCAAAAGTTATAGGCCCCGGAGCGATAGATACCTGGTCCCAAGCCCCACGCCCTCGGTTTGCGGGCCCAGCCTCTACATGAGGAGAAGTTGTCTTGCCCAAGGTGCCGTTGGATTCGGTAATAGAAACGTGATGGATTAGATTGTCGTCCTTTTCGCGGCTCTCGACGCACGACCCAGGACAGAAAAACAACGCAAAAGAAGAAAAATGTCCCGAAACATATGAAAACATTAGATTATGGTCTCCGAAAATAGCGCAGCCATGCACGCTTGCTGCCCTCGTCATAGAGCTCTTGGAGAGCTTTCCAATGGTTTGTTGTGCGCCGCGTAACTCCTTACGGATCAAAAGTTATGGGTACCGGAGCGACGGAGACTTGGTCCCAAGCCCCGCGCCCTCGGTTTACGGGCCCAGCCTCTACTTGAGGCGAAGTTGTCTTGCCCAAGATGATGTGGGATTCGATAATAGAAATGTGATGAATTAGGTTGTCATCCTTTTCGCAGCTCATGACAAACGGTCCGGGATGGAAAAACAGCGCAAAAGATGAAAAGTGTCCCGAAACTGATGAAAACGTTCGATTTTGGTCTCCGAAAATAGGCACGGCAGTGTAGGATTGCCGCCCCTATCGTAGAGCTCTTGTAGAGCTTTCAAACGGTATGTTGTGCGCCGCGTAACTCCTTACGGATCCAAAGTTATAGGCACCGAAGCGACGAAGACATAGTCCCAAGCCCCACGTCCTCGGTTTGGGGGCCGAGCCTCTACTAGAATGTGAAGTTGTCTTGCCCAAGGTGCCGTGGGATTCGGTAATAGAATGTGATGGATTAGGTTGTTGTCCTTTTCGCAGCTCACGACGTACGATCCAGGACGTATAAACAACGCGAAAGAAGAAAAGTGTCACGAAACTGATGAAAACGTTCAATTTTGGTCATCAAAAATAGGCGTAGCTGTGCAGGCTTGCTGTCCCCATCGTAGAGCACTCGGAGAGCTTTCCAACGGTATACTGTGCGCCGCGTAGCTCCTTACGAATCAAAAGTTATGGGCACCGAAGTGACCAAGACCTGGTCTCATGCCCCACGCCCTCGGTTTGCGGGCCCAGCCTCTACGGGAAGCGAAGTTGTGTTGCCCAAGGTGCCGTGGGATTCGGTAATAAAAATGTGATGGATTAGGTTTTCGTCATCTTCGCGGCACATGACGTATGATCCGGTACATAAAAACAGCGCAAAAGAAGAAAATTGTCCAGAAACTGATGAAAATGTTCGATTTTGGGCTCCGAAAATAGGCGCAGCACAGCAAGATTGCTGCCCACGTCGTAGAGCTGTCGGAGAGCTTTCCAACGGTTTGTTGTGCACCTCGTAACTCCTTACGGATCAAAAGTTATAGGCCCCGGAGCGACAGAGACCTGGTCCCAAGCCCCACGCCCTCTGTTTGCGGGCCCAGCCTCTACATGAGGAGAAGTTGTATTGTCCAAGGTGTCGTTGGATTCGGTAATAGAAATATGATGGATTAGGTTGTCGTCCTTTTTGCGGCTCTCGACGCACGATCCGGGACAGAAAAACAACGCAAAAGAAGAAAAGTGTCCTGAAACATATGAAAACATTAGATTTTGGTCTCTGAAAATAGCGCAGCCATGCACGCTTGCTACCCCTATCGTAGAGCTCTTGAAGAGCTTTCCAACGGTCTGTTGTGCACCGCGTAACTCCTTACGGATCAAAAGTTATAGGTACCGGAGCGACGGAGGCCTGGTCCCAAACCCAGCACCCTCGGTTGACGGGCCTAGGCTCTACTTGAGGCGAAGTTGTCTTGCCCAAGATGATGTGGGATTTGGTAATAGAAATGTGATGGATTAGGTTATCGTCCTTTTCGCAGCTCACGATGAACGGTCCGGGACGGAAAAATAGTGCAAAAGAAGAAAAGTGTCCCGAAACTGATGAAAATATTCGATTTTGGTCTCCGAAAATAGGCGCGGCTGTGCAGGCTTGCTACCCCCATCGTAGAGCTCTCGGAGAGCTTTCCAACGGTATGCTGTGCGCCGCTTAACTCCTTACGAATCAAAAGTTACGGGCACCGAAGCGACGGAGACTAGGTCTCAAGCCCCACGCCCTTGGTTTGCGGGCCCAGCCTCTACTTGAGGCGAAGTCGTCTTGCCCAAGGTGTCGTGTGATTCAATAATAGAAATGTAATTGATTAGGTTGTTGTCCTTTTCGCGGCTCACAACGTACGATCCGTGATGAAAAAATAGCGCAGAAGAAGAAACGTGTCGCGAAACTGATGAAAACGTTCAATTTTGGTCCCCGAAAATAGCGCAGCCATGCAGGCTTGCCACCCCCACCGTAGAGCTCTCGGAGAGCTTTCCAACGGTATGCTGTGCACCGCATAAATCCTTACGGATCAAACGTTATGGGCACCGAAGTGACCGAGACCTAGTGCCAAGCCCTATGCCCTCGATTTGCGGGCCCAGTTGCTACTTGAGGCGAAGTTGTCTTTCCAAAGGTACCGTGGGATTCGATAATAAAAATGTGATGGATTAGGTTGTCGTCCTTTTTGCGGCTCACGACGTACGATTCGGGATGAAAAAATAGCCCAAAAGACGAAAAGTGTCTGAAACTAATGAAAACGTTCGATTTTGGACTCTAAAAAATAGGCGCAGTTGAGTAGTCTTGCTGCCCCCGTCGTTGAGCTCTCGTAGAGCTTTCCAACGGTATGCTTTGCGTCGTGTAACTCCTTACGTATCAAAAGTTATGGGCACCGGAGCGACGGAGACCTAGTCCCAAGCCGCACGCCCTCGGTTTGCGGGCCCATCATCTACATGAGGTGAAGTTCTCTTGCCAAAGGTGCCATGGGATTCGAAAATAGAAATGTGATGCATTAGGTTGTCGTTCTTTTCACGGTTCACGACGTACAATCTAGGACGAAAAAATGGCGCAAAAGAAGAAAAGTGTCCCGAAACTGATGAAAACGTTCAAATTTGGGCTCCGAAAATAGGTGCAGCCGAGAAGGCTTGCTGCCCCCGTCGTAGAACTCTCGGAGAGCTTTCCAACGGTTTATTTTGCACCACGTAACTCCATACGGATAAAAAGTTATGGGCACCGGAGCAACGGAGACCTGGTCCCAAGCCTTACGCCCTCGGTTTGTGGGCCTAGCCTCTACTTGAGGCGAAGTTGTCTTGCCCAAAATGCTGTGGGATTCGGTAATAGAAATGTGATGGATTAGGTTGTCATCCTTTTCGCAGCTCACGACGTACGATCCGGGACGGAAAAATAGCGCAAAAGAAGAAAAGTATCCCAAAACTAATGAAAACGTTCAATTTTGGTCTCCGAAAATAGGTGTAGCCGTGTAGGATTCCTGCCCCCATCGTAGAGCCCTCGGAGAGCTTTCAAACGGTATGCTGTACGCCGCATAGCTCCTTACAGATCAAAAGTTATGGGCACCGAAGCGACGGAGACCTGGTCCCAAGCCCTGCGCTCTCGGTTTGCAGGCCCAGCCTCTACGTGAAGCGAAGTTGTCTTGCCCAAGGTGCCGTGGGATTCAGTAATAGAAATTTGATGGATTAGATTGTCGTCCTTTTCGCAGCACACGACGTACGATCCGGGACGAAAAAACAGCGCAAAAGAAGAAAAGTGTCTCGAAACTGATGAAAATATTCAATTTTGGGCTCCGAAGAGAGGCGCAGCCGAGCAAGCTTGCTGCCCCGGTCGTAGAGCTCTCGGAGAGCTTTACAACAGTTTGTTGTGGGCCACGTAACTCCTTACGGATCAAAAGTTATAGACATTGGAGCGACGGAGACCTGTTCCTAAGTCCCACGCCCTCGGTTTGTGGGCCCAGCCTCGACATGAGGCGCAGTTGTCTTGCCAAAGGTGCCGTTGGATTCGGTAATAGAAATGTGATGGATTAGGTTGTCGTCCTTTTCGCTGCTCACGACGTACGATCTGGGACGGAAAAACAACGCGAAAGAAGAAAAGTATCCCGAAACTAATGAAAACGTTCAATTTTGGTCTCCGAAAATAGCGCAGCCGTGCACGCTTGCTGCCCCCGTCGTAGATCTCTCGGAGAGCTTTCCAACGGTTTGTTGTGCGCCGCGTAACTCCTTACGGATCAAAAGTTATGGGCACCGGAGCGACGGAAACCTGGTCCTAAGCCCCACGCCCTCGGTTTGCGGGCCTAGCCTCTACTTGAGGCGAAGTTGTCTTGCCCAAGATGCTGTGGGATTCGGTAATAGAAATGTGATGGATTAGGTTGTCGTCCTTTTCGCTGCTCACGACGTACGATCCGGGATGAAAAAACAGCGCGAAATAAGAAAAGTATCCCGAAACTAATGAAAACGTTCTATTTTGGTCTCTGAAAATAGCCCAGCCGTGCACGTTTGCTGCCTCCATCGTAGAGCTCTAGGAGAGCTTTCCAACGGTTTGTTGTGCGCCGCGTAACTCCTTACGGATCAAAAGTTATGGTCACCGGAGCGACGGAGACCAAGTCCCAAGCCCCACGCCCTCGGTTTGCGGGCCTAGCCTCTACTTGAGGCGAAGTTGTCTTGCCCAAGATGCTGTGGGATTCGGTAATAGAAATGTGATGGATTAGGTTGTCATCCCTTTCACAGCTCACAACGTACGATCCAGAACGGAAAAACAGCGTAAAAGAAGAAAAGTGTCCCGAAACTTATGAAAATGTTCGATTTTGGTCTCCAAAAATAGGCGCAGCCATGCAGGCTTGCTGCCCCCATCGTAGAGCTCTCGTGGAGCTTTCCAACGGTATACTGTGCACCACGTAACTTCTTACAAATCAAAAGTTATGGGCACCGAAGCGACGGAGACCTGGTCCCAAGCCCCGCGCCCTCAGTTTGCGAGCCCAGCCTCTGCATTAGACGAAGCTGTCTTGCCCAAGGTGCCGTGGGATTCGGTAATAGAAATGTGATGGATTAGGTTGTCGTCTTTTTCACGGCACACGACGTACGATCCGGGACGGAAAAACAGTGCGAAAGAAGAAAAGTGTCCCAAAACTATTGAAAATGTTAAATTTTGGGCTCCGATAATGGGCACAGCAGAGCAGGCTTGTTGCCCCTGTCGTAGAGCTCTCGGAAAGCTTTCCAACGGCTTGTTGTGCGCCGCGTAACTCCTTACAGATCAAAAGTTATGGGCACCGGAGTGACGAAGACCTGGTCGCAAGCCCCACGCCCTCAGTTTATGGGCCCAGCCTCTGCATGAGACGAAGTTGTCTTGCCCAAGGTGCCGTTGGATTCGGTAATAGAAATGTGATGGATTAGGTTGTCGTCCTTTTCATGGCTCACGACGTACGATCCGAGACGAAAAAACATCGCAAAGGAAGAAAAATATCCCAAAATTGATGAAAATGTTCGATTTTGGTCTCCGAAAATAGTGCAGCCGTGCACGCTTGCTGCCCTGTCGTAGAGCTCTCGGAGAGCTTTCCAACGGTATGCTATGCGCCGCGTAACTCCTTATGGATCAAAAGTTATGGGCACCGAAGTGACGGAGACCTGGTCCTAAGCCCCATGCCTTTGGTTTGCGGGCCCAGCCTCTACTTGTGGCGATGTTGTCTTGCCCAAGATGCTGTGGGATTCGGTAATAGAAATGTGATGGATTAGGTTATCGTCAATTTCGCAGCTCACGACGTACGATCCTGTGAGGCCCGACCTTGATTTGCGTGCGAAATTTCGTTTCGTGTACCCTAACATAGATTTACGTGCCTTGACCTAGGGTTAAGAATTGTGTTTCGTTTTGTATGCCTTGTATTGAATTACGTGCATACATTTAGGATTGCGTGCATTTACTTGAGAAATGTGCATTCGTCTCGTAGTTCGTGCCTTGTCTCGTAGTGCGTGTGAGGCCCGACCCCGAATAACGTGCCTTACCTCGATTTGCGTGCCTTAGACCCAGAACTATATGGCCAACCTTGGATTACGTATCCTGTCTTGGTTTTCGTGCATGCCTTGTTATACGTGCCTTAACCTAGAATTGTGTACCCTAATCCTCGATATACGTGCGATACCTAGATAAACATGCCATGACCTTAATTTATATGCGAGACCTTGATTTGCGTGTGTCTCTTCGTTTCGTGTGCATTAACCTTGAACTACGTGCCTTAACCTAGGTTTAAGAGGTGTACCTTAATTTACGTGCATTGCATTGAATTACGTGTCGTGCATTGGTCTACGTGCATTGACCTAGGGTTGCGTGCGTTAGCATTGGAATATGTGCATTAGACTTGAAGTATGTGCCTTAGTCTAGAAGTTCGTATCTTACCTCGTAGTTCGTGTTTACCTCGTGTTTCGTGCCTCGTCTTGATTTCGGTGCGTGCCTCGTAGTGCGTACCCTAGACCTAGGAATCCGTGCCACCACGTTAATCAAGAAATCATCCTACACAAAGCACTAAACTATAAAATAATCCTAATTCAAATCTCTACAAAATCCACTAACAATAAACAATTCAATCTACACAAACACCTAAACATTCTTTATTCTTTATTCTCACCCAAAACCAATGCACCTCAAATTTCACCCTTATTATAATCCATAATATGTTAAATAGAATCTGAAATTTCAGCAATTTGCAAGCCCTTGGTTGACCACTAAGTGCATTTAGTCTAGCATTGCATAATTTATTCATAATCCTAGACAAACTATGACACAAAGGCATTAAAAAATTGCTCAATTCCCCTCAAATCCCCACCATTTTCGACCAGCCCTTGCATGCCCATGCTAGCATTCAAAAAACAACATTTTGAAGACACAAAAATCAGGTTTTGGCTGCCCAAGGCCGACCACACCCTCAAAGGAATTGCAAAGCCATCACTTTGTCACATTCTCTCATTTTCCTCAATCTTTTCTCTCTCCCCTTCATTCTCTCTCTCCATTTTCGGTTCTTGGCTGAGTTTTCTACCTCCTTAGCTTGTCTTCTTCACATCTTGGTTGAGCAAGGTCGAGTAGCCATCGAGAAACCCAAGCAAACAAGCTAGAGCTCGAAATCACTCTTGCATGTGCATTTGAAGTTTCATTTCGGCCTAGGTGAGTTACTAAGCATCCATTTCTTTTCTTCATGGTTTAACATCATGCTTGTGCTAAGAGTTTGAACATTAAGCTAGGAAAAATAGAGAAAAACTAGTGAGGTTCTCGGCTAAGCAAGGGAAAGGAGAAGTTTTGAGCTTCAACAAAGGGTCTTGAGCATTTTGTGGTTGATTGCTAAGGTGAGGGTTAAAAGCTTTTGAAAACTCTTTGAAATCTCACATGCATGTTCATAAATGTGTATATTTGCTTCTGTACTTGAGTTATGTGGTCGTTCATGAGCTTAAACAACCATGCATGGCAAGATCTTGGCTTGAAAATGATGCTAGGTGAAGTCGAAATGGATGACAGCTCTCTGACCAGTCTGTTCGAGGTAAGTTTAGCTAAGCAAATGATGTTTAAAATACTTGAAAATTGGTGGGTGACTAGTTTGGACAGTTTTGAACGTTTTTCCCAGAAATAGGCCGAAGCTAATTTTGACTCTAAGGTCCTCAAAATGGCAAATCTTTAAAATGTGACCAAATCTGGAAATCTGGAAAAATGAAGCAGGTTTTGGCAGATGCACTGACCTTGTGGAACGAACCATATTTTACTTAGTTAATGATGTTCAAAATGTATGAAAATTGGTGTGCTGCTAGATTTTTCAGTTCTGGAAAATTTTGTCAGAAATGGACCAAAGCTAAAAATGACTCTAAGGACCTCAAAAACGTCAATTATCGAAATGTGTGCAAATCTGGACAGTTTTGTGCTATTCCACTGTTTCGGCTATATCTAATGATCTCGAACTCCAATTGATGCAAGGTTTGTTTCTGATTTTAGTTAACTTCTAAATATTTAATTTGACATCTTATTCACTGTATTTGGAGATTGTTTGATTATCCTATTGATTGTGAGAAAACAGCCTATTGCAGTAAAGGTTTCACTTAGCTATGCTATATGCTTGGAAAATTGATGTAACCTCCCTTGTGGTACTAATTGCTTGGAATTGTGGTGTTGGAATGTTTTTTGGACTGTTTTGGGTACTTGAGGATGTTTGAATTGAATGATGCATGACTTGAGAATGATTTTGAGTTGACTTAGGGTTTAATCACGTGGTTAAGCATGAAACGGAAACCCTAATGACTAGGTAGTCTTGCTAAGTGTTGATCATTTGAATATTGTGTGGAAATTAGATGCTTAGTGGGCTGCCCGTAAATGTCTTATAACTTCAAATGTGATTTTGACCATTGCATGTTGACAAATAAGCTTTTCTTGCACCCGAACCCATGATTGATGTCGTTGCATGTTGAATAATCTTATCACTTGATCATGTGGGCTTCTTAATGAGTTATATGACCTGTTTTACATGTGTTACATGGCTGCCCGTGTAATTTTCATATAACTCTATATGCCTTCAAGTGAAATTTTCATGTCTTATCGTGTCTTGCTTGTCTACCTGTTAATGTGCAATCTTATGACTGTCCGGAGGCAACCTACTTTGTTGTCCTCCTACTGTGATATATTACATGTTTTATCGTGCCCTGCCTGTTTACTTGGTCAATGTGCAATCTTATGACTGTCCGGAGGCAACCTACTTTGTTGTCCTCCTACTGTGATATATTACCTGTCATAAATGTGCATTGCATACAAGGTTGCAACCTTTCCTGTCGGCATGGTAGCGATCACGCACGCCGGGCGGCATCGGGCTTGCCGGTGTTACCGTGACCACCATGGTCCCATTCCCTCTCTCGCTTGGGGGCTAGACTTCCTCGGAGAGTTGGGTCGTAGGATTTTGGGGTACATCTGGAGTACACCCACCTGGTGTGTTTGGGGAATGATTTGAAGTCGGCCGCAACTTCTGATTCTGAAACCGATCTGAGAGCAAAAGCTCGCCGTATCCTTTTTATTATGTATATAAGTACTCCCGCTTGGATCCTAGAGAACCTCGGGGAGGAAAGACCGGTATTCCTGTTCTGTACTTGTATTTCTGTACTTGTATTTCTGTTGTATTCATGTTTGAGAAAGGGATTTTCATAAGTTTAACCGGAAAATGAGTTTCAAAACGTATTTCTCGTTCCCCCTCGCTGAGTTCATAAGGACTCACCCTCTTTTTATCACAGGTGAAGAAGAACAGGTACAGGTACCCGAGGACAACGTGCTTATCGATGATTCCTTGGAGTGATTGCCTGTCCCTACGTGCTTTTGTGCCTTGCCTGAAAGTGGTTGCTATATGGATGTTGTGTTTGATTGCAAATATTCATTTTATTGATGTAAATGACCCCGTTGTAATTTGGGTCTAATTCTGGGATTGTACTATCTATAACCGGACGAACTTTTATTTGGTTGTTTGCTTTCGTTTTCTTCATTAGTAGTTATCGTAGGCATTCAAACCACTAGATGAACAATCAACTAAGTTAATTCTATCTAATTTCACTTAGGTGCTCATTTGCAAACTAAAGGATAATAGGTACTTGCATGATAAGAAATTGACAAATAAACGGGACATAGTTATCATGTTAGGCTTATTAACCAAACGAGACTTTCAAGATAAACTAGTAGGCAAATCGGTTGGTGACAAATAGGAGTCTTTAATGGAATTGGATTAATGATTGGAATAATTGAGGCGTTTATAGAATTAGGTCAAAACAAAGAGCCCAATTACAGCCGTTATGCTGCCGAATTTCTGAAAAAATTTGGAGTCTAGAATAAAACGTTAAGTGCTAAACCTCCTAGAATGATTAAGAATGTGGAAGGACTTGAATGTTTAGATCACACCCTAGTCTAACCTTTATAGGCCGGGTTGGGGCGTGACAGTGCGTGCCCTAAACCTAGGAAAGCGTGCCCACACGTTAATCAAGAAAGCATCTTACACGAAGTACTAGATCATTAGTTAATCCTGCAAATTCCACTAACTAATATTAAAATGCTAAGTCAATGCACTAGAAGACGAAATTGCACCAAAAGCTAGATATTCTTTATTCTTTATTCTTTGCATGTCCCAAACACACAATAAAATAAGCCTTGAACAAGACAAAAAAATTCAGATTTGAGCACATCTTTGGCCGACCACTAGGAGCTTTGTGCATGCAATTTAATTTCAAATTCTACTCCTAAACATTCTATGACAATTCTATGACACAAAGCAATAAAAAAATTAGCTCAAAACCCTCCTCAAAGCTCCATATTCTCGACACAAGCTCCATGCCCATACTAGATAATTCAAAATGCTTCTTGAAGACACAAAAGTCTGAAATTTACATGCTCAAGGCCGACACAAGCATCTATGCCCATCAAGCTTTCATTTTCTTTCATTTTCCTTCATTTCCTCTCATTCCTCTCTCATTTCTTCTCTCTCTCTCGGCTGAGTTTCTACTCTCCATAGCTAAGTTCTTCATCCTAAGGCTCTTCAAGACTTCCAAGCAACAAAGGAGCTCGACCAAACAAAGCTAGGAGCAAAGAAATGCACATGCAAGCCTTTAGCACCTCCATTTTGGCTTAGGTGAGTTTGCTAGCTTCCATTTCTTTTCTTCTTGTTCTAACCACATGCACCTACTAAGAAATTGGTTACTAAGCTAGGAAATTAGAGAAAATCGAGTGGTGTCTCGGCTAAGCAAGGAAAAGAGTCAATCTTGTGCAACCATCAAGAGTCTTGTGCATCTTCTTGTTGTTTTGCTAAGGTGAGGGCTAAAACTTCTTGAAAATCTTTCAAAAAACCACATGAATGCCCTTAAATGTCTATCTTTACTTCTGTACTTGAGATATATGTGTGTTCATGAGCTTTTATAAACATGCATGACAAGATTCTTGGCTAGAATGTGATGATAGATGAAATCGGGTATGTGACAGCTTTCTACCTTGTTGGTGCGAGGTGAATTTGACCAGGTAAATGAAGTTTAAAATGCATGGAAATTGGTAGGTAACTATTTTTTCCAGTTTTGAACACTTTTCACGAAATATACCAATGCTAATTTTGACTCTAAGGTCCTCAAAATGGCTAATTATCAAAATGTGTCCAAATTTGGAAAGTCTGGAAAAATGGAGCAGGTTTTGGCAGATTCACTGACCTTGTAGAATGAACCAGTTTTGACTTAGTAAATGATATCCAAAATGCATGAAATTTGGTGTGCAGCTATATTTTTCAGTTCTGGACATTTTTGTTAGAAATGGACTAAGGCTAAATCTGACCCTAAGGCCCTCAAAGACGACAAGTATTGAAATGTGTGCAAATCTGGACAGTTTTGTGTAGTCTCACTGTTTTGGCTATAACTCTTGAACCCGAACTCCAAATGATGCGAGGTTTGTTTCCGAATTTAGTTCACTCCTTAAGCTTTAATTTGACATCTTATTCACTGGAATTGTAGATTGTTTGCTTGTCTTAATGATTGTGAGAAAACAGTCCATTGCAGTGAGGGTTTCACTTAGTGATATGCTTAGAAAAATTATTGTAGCTTCTCTTGTTGTATTAAATGCTTGAGATTGTGGCATTTGGATATTGTGTGGATTTTTCTGAATGCTTAAGGGTGTTTGAATTAATCAATGCGTGGCTTGAGTTTAATTACGAGATGACTTGGGGCTTAATTGCACGGGTAAGCACGAATTGAAACCATAGTGACTAGGTAAATTTGCTAAGTTATTGATCTTATGGATATCGTGTTTGATTATGAAATTAGTAGGCTGCCCGTAGTTGCCCTCATAGCCCTAAACATGATTTCGATGATTACATGTTGACAAGTAGGCCTTTCTTGCACCCGGTTCCACGTAAATGTCATTGCATGTTGAATAATCTTATTATTTGATTACGTGAACTTTGAAATGAGTTATATGACTTGATTTACATGCGTTACATGGCTGCCCGTTTAATACTCATATAACTCCATGTGCTTTATAAGTGAAATTGCCTGTCATATCGTGCCTCGCTTGTTTACTTGTCAATGTGCAATCTTATGACTGCTCGGAGGCAACCTACTTTGTTGACCTCCAAATGTGATATATTAAATGTCATAAAAGTGCATTGCATACAAGGTTGCAACCTTTCATTCTGGCGTGGTAGCGTTCACGCACACCGGGCTGCATCGGGCTTACCTGTGCAACCGTGACTACCATTGTCCAATTCCCTCTCTCGCTTGGGGGCTAGACTTACTCGGAGAGTTGGGTCGTAGGATTTTGGGGTACATCCGGTGTACACCCATTTGGCGTGATAAGGGGATGATTTGAAGTCGGCCGCAACAACTAATACTGACATGAACTAAGAGCGAAAGCTCACCGTATCCTTTTCACTATGTGTATAAGTACTCTCGCTTGGTTCCTAGAGGACCTCGGGGAGGAAAGACAGGTAATTGTGTTCCTTTACTTTTACATTACGTTATGTACTTACTTGTGATACATTCATGCTTGCAAAAAGGGTTTTTCATAAGCTGAACCGAAAAATGAGTTTCAAAACTTATTTCTCGTTTCCCTCCCTTGCTGAGTTCATAAGGACTCACCCTCTTTTATCATCTCAGGTGAAGAAGACCAAGAACAGGTACCCGAGGACGACGTGCTTAACGATGATTCCTTGGAATGATTGCTTGCCCTACGTGCCTTACGTGACTATGGCCATTTTGTGAACAATATGTTGCTTGAAGACTATTTCATTTCTTATGATGCTTGCTTTTGTAATGTAAAAGACCCCCGCTGTAATTTGGGGTCTAATTTCGGTTTGTACTGATAATAACTAGATAGACACTACTGTGGTCGTTTTGCTATCGTTATTCGCTAGTATCTATCATAGGATTATGAAGAATCAGGTAAGGATTAAGTAAAATGAACCCATCCAATCTTAAGCAGGTACTCATTGATAAACTAAGATCAACAGGTACGTTTGTAACAAGGATTAACAAACAAACGAGACATAGTATCATGCTAGGTTATTAATCAAACGAGACTTCGTGACAACTAGTAGCGTTTCAATTGATGAATAGTAATCTTTGTTGGAAATGAAATTGAGATTGGAAATTTTGAGGCGTTTAGAGAACTAGGTCAAACTAAAGAGCCCAATTACAACCGTTATGCTACCGGTTTTTTGAAAAAATTGTGGAGTCTAGGCTAAATGTTAAGTGTTAAACTTTCATGAACGATTGAGTAGGAGACATGACTTGAATGTTTAGATCACACCCTAATCTAACCTTTATAGGCTGGGTTGGGGCGTGACACCTTATTAGAAAGAAATGGTATCAGAGCTTAGATTGCTTAAGCCAGGTTTAACTCTTGGACCATAGGTAGAGCCCTAAGGTAATTAGGATGACTTGTCTATATGTTATTGTATGATAATGTTAATTGTGCCTTCTATGTTCTATGTGCTTAAGTGATTAACATGTCTTAATTGTTTCTAGAATTGTGTATCTATATTATGTTGCATATCCTATGAATTAAATTCTTGTTTGTCGTATTTCAATAAATTGTGCATCGTAATCTGTGCCTATAGATGGCTGGCCCTAGTACCCGCACTACTAATAGGAGCGGTGAACCCCAAGAGACCGGAGATGCTTATCAAACTAATCCCGGCATAGCTATGTTTAACATGATGGCAAACGCCATGGATCGCGTGTCACGAGTGATGGAACGTCAAGATGCACGTGAAGCCAACAACAACAACAACAACAAGAATGATGGTAACCATGGGAAACATAGCAAAATGAGGGAGTTCCTTGACTTTCGCCCGTCCAAATTCCACGAGAAAGCTGATGATGAGAAAGCAGAGGCTTGGCTGTCTGAGATCGAGAGGATTTTCAGGCCACTTGATTATACTGATGAAGAAAAGGTGGAGTTTGTTATGTTTCTGTTGCACGGGGATGCTGAACATTGGTGTCACACTGTGGAGACACTGTGGGAAACTGATCATACCCCTCACTTGTGGGGTAATTTCGTTAAGGCATTCAAGGAGAAATATGTACCTGCAGTTTCCAGGCAGAGGAGGATTAAGGAATTCATGCACTTGAACCAGGGTAACATGACGGTGGCCCAGTACGAGGCTCGTTTTGACCGATTGTCCCACTAAGCTCAATACATGGTCAGTACTCCGGAGGCGAAGATGTGGAAATTTACGACTGGATTAAGGCCAGAGATTCAGGACCAGTTGGCTTCGCATGACTTCGATACCTATTATGCTCTCTTTGCTGCTGCTTCCCGAGTTGAGAAAAGAAAACTTGATAGAGCCGGTTCAAGTCAGCCGAATAAGAAACCATACCAGCCTTCAGGTCAACAGAGGAAATTCCAGAGCCAGAGTCGTAGTCAGGGCCAGAGCCAGAACAGACCAGTTAATAACCGTGGCTCGACTAAAGCGCCATCAGCCTCTTCCACCCGCGGATCCACAGGTAGTTCACCTGCTACTCAGTCTATCAACTGTTCTTACTGTGACAAGAAGGGGCATACCGAGGCCCAGTGCTGGAAGAAGTCGGGACGATGTGTGCGGTGTGGCAGTGATCAGCATCAGATCAAGGATTGCCCTAAATGGCAAGTAGGACAAAATCAAGTTAAACCAACTGGTAGAGGCAAGACTCCAGTTCCCAGAGTTCAGGCTCGAGATTATGCTATTGAGTGCGAGGAGCTTCCAGAGGAGACCGCTGTTGTTGAAGGTACATTCTTCATACTGAATCAACCTGTTATGGTGCTAATTGATCCAGGTGCTACTCATTCATTTATTACTCCCTTATGTGTGCAACGTGTGAAACTGAAAGTTGTATGTTTGCCTTACGAAGTAGAAGTTGGTACTCTGATGGGTTCTAAACTTGTTACTAGCTCAGCTTGTAAAGCATGTAAAATCCAAATTAAGGATAGGGAATTATCAGCCAATCTTATCGTATTACCTTTTCGAGACTATGAGGTCATCTTAGGGATGGACTGGTTGGCAAAGCATTATGTCCAACTAGATTGCCGGACGAATATTGTAATGTTCTAGGTACCTGGTCAACCAATACTGGAGGTAATGTGACGACGTGCCTAACGATGATTCCTTGGAATGATTGCTTGCCCTACGTGCCTTACGTGACTATGGCCATTTTGTGAACAATATGTTGCTTGATGACTATTTCATTTCTTATGATGCTTGCTTTTGTAATGTAAAAGACCCCCGCTATAATTTGGGGTCTAATTTTGGTTTGTACTGATAATAACTAGATAGACACTACTGTGGTCGTTTTGCTATCGTTATTCGCTAGTATCTATCATAGGATTATGAAGAATCAGGTAAGGATTAAGTAAAATGAACCCATCCAATCTTAAGCTGGTACTCGTTGATAAGCTAAGATCAACATGTACGTTTGTAACAAGGATTAACAAACAAACGAGACATAGTATCATGCTAGGTTATTAATCAAACGAGACTTCGAGACAACTAGTAGCGTTTCAATTGATGAATAGTAATCTTTGTTGGAAATGAAATTGAGATTGGAAATTTTGAGGCGTTTAGAAAACTAGGTCAAACTAAAGAGCCCAATTACAGCCGTTATGCTGCCGGGTTTCTCAAAAAATTGTGGAGTCTAGGCTAAACGTTGAGTGTTAAACTTTCATGAATGATTGAGTACGAGACATGACTTGAATGTTTAGATCACATCCTAGTCTAACCTTTATAGGCCGGGTTGGGGCGTGACAGATCCGGGTCGGAAAAATAGCACAAAAGAAGAAAATTGTCCCGAAATTGATGAAAACATTCGATTTTGGTCTCTGAAAATGTACACATCCGTGCAAGCTTGCTGCCCCCGACGTAGAGCTCTCGGAGAGCTTTCCAACGGTATGCTTTGCGCCGCGTAACTCCTTACGGATCAAAAGTTATGGGCACCAAAGCGATTGAGACCTGGTCCCAAGCCCCACGCCCTCAGTTTGCGGGCCTAGCTTCTACTTGAGGTGAAGTTGTCTTGCGCAACGTTCCGTGGGATTCAGTAATAGTAATGTGATGGATTAGGTTGTCGTCCTTTTTGCGGCTCACGACGTATGATCCGGGACGAAACAATAGCGCAAAAGATGGAAAGTGTCCCGAAACTGATGAAAACGTTCGATTTTGGTCTCTGAAAATAGCACGGCCGCGTAGACTTGCTGCCCCTGTCGTAGAGCTCTTGAAGAGCTTTCCAACAGTATGTTGTACGCCGCGTAACTCCTTACGGATTAAAAGTTATGGGCACCGAAGCGACGGAGACCTAGTCCCAAGCCCTACGCCCTCGGTTTGCGGGCCCAGCTTCTACTTGAGGAGAAGTTGTCTTGTCCAAGGTGCCGTGGGATTCGGTAATAAAAATGTGATGGATTTGGTTGTCGTCCTTTTCGCCGCTCATGACGTACGATCCAGGACAAAAAAACAGCACAAAATAAGAAAAATATCCCGAAACTGATGAAAACGTTTGATTTTGGTCTCCAAAAATAGCGTAGCCATGCAGGCTTGCTGTCCCTATCGTAGAGCTTTTTGAGAGCTTTCCAACGGTATGCTATGCGCTGCGTAACTCACGGAACAAAAGTTATGGGCACCGAAGCGACGGAGACCTAGTCCTAAGCCCCACGCCCTCGGTTTGCAGGCCCAGTCTCTGCTTGAGGCGAAGTGGTCTTGCCCAAGGTGCCATGAGATTCGGTAATAGAAATGTGATGGAATGGGTTGTCTTCCTTTTCGCGACTCACGACATACGATCCGGGATGGAAAAACAGTCCAAAAGAAGAAAATGGTCCCATGTTAGATTTTGGGCTCTGAAAATAGGCACAGCTGAGCAGGCTTGCTGCCCTTGTCGTAGAGCTCTCGGAGAGCTTTCCAACAGTATGCTATGCACTGCATAACTCCTTACGGATCAAAAGTTATGGGCACCGAAGCGATAGAGACCTGGTCCTAAGCCCCATGCCCTCGGTTTGCGGGCCCAGCCTCTACGTGAAGTGAAGTTGTTTTGCCCATGGTACCGTGGGATTTGGTAATAGATATGTGATGCATTAGGTTGTCGTTATTTTCGCGGCACATGACGTATGATTCGAGATGGAAAAATAGCACAAAAGAAGAAAAGTGTCCCAAAACTGATGAAAATGTTCGATTTTGGTCTCCAAAAATAGACACAACCGTGTAAGCTTGCTGTCCCCATCGTAGAGCTCTCGGAGAGCTTTCCAACGGTATGCTATGCCCCGCGTAACTCCTTACGGATCAAAAGTTATGGGCACCGGAGCGACGGAGACCTAGTCCCAAGCCCAAAGCCCTCGGTTTGCGGCCCCAGCCTCTACGTGAAGCGAAGTTGTCTTACCCAAGGTGCCATGGGGTTCGGTAATAGAAATGTGATGGATTACGTTGTCGTCCTTTTCGCGGCTTACGACGTACGATCCGAGATGGAAAAATAGCGCAAAAGTCGAAAAGTATCCCGAAACTAATTAAAACGTTTAATTTTGGGCTCCGAAAATAGGCACAGCCGAGCAGGCTTGCTGCCCCTATCGTAGAGCTCTCAGAGAGCTCTCCAACGGTATGCTGTATGCCGCGTAACTCCATACAGATCAAAAGTTATGGGCACCGGAGCGACGGAGACCTGGTTCCAAGCCCCAAGCCCTCAGTTTGCGGGCCCAGCCTCTTCTTGAGGCGAAGTTGTCTTGCCCAAGGTGTCATTGGATTCGGTAATAGAAATGTGATGGATTAGGTTGTCGTCCTTTTTGCGGCTCACGACGTACGATCCGGGACAGAAAAACAGTACAAAAGAAGAAAAGTGTCGCGAAATTGATGAAATCATTCGATTTTGGTCTCCAAAAATAGCGCAGCCGTGAATGCTTGCTCTTTCCATCGTAGAGCTCTCGGAGAGCTTTCCAACGGTATACTCTGCGCCACGTAACTCCTTATGGATCAAAAGTTATGGGCACCGAAGCGACGGAGACTTGGTCCCAAGCCCCGCGCCCTCGGTTTGCTGGCCCAGCCTCTACTTGAGGCGAAGTCGTCTTGCCTAAGGTGCCATGGGATTCGGTAATAGAAATATGATGGATTAGGTTGTCTTCCTTTTTGCGGCTCACGACGTATGATCTAGGACGGAAAAACAGCGCAAAAGAATAAAATGGTCTTGAAATTGATGAAAATGATAGATTTTGGGCTCCGAAAATAGGTGCAGCCGAGCAGGCTTGCTGCCCCTATCGTAGAGCTCTCGGAGAGCTTTCCAACGGTATACTGTGCACCGCGTAACTCCTTACAGATCAAAAGCTATGGCATCGGAGCGACAGAGACCTGGTCCCAAGTCCTACGCCCTCGGTTTGCGGGCCCAGCCTCTATATGAGGCGAAGTTGTCTTGCCCAAGGTTCCATTGGATTCGGTAATAGAAATGTGATAGATTAGGTTGTCATCCTTTTCGCGGCTCACGACGTACGATCCGGGACGGAAAAATAGCGCAAAAGTTGAAAAATGTCCTGAAACTGAAGAAAACGTTCGATTTTGATCTCTGAAAATAACGCAGCCGTGCAGGCTTGTTGCCCCTGTCGTTGAGCTCTCGGAGAGCTTTCCAATGATATGTTGTGCACCTCGTAACTCCTTACGGATCAAAAGTTATGGGCACCAATGCGATGGAGACCTGGTCCCAAGCCCCACGCCCTCGATTTGCTGGCCCAACCTCTACGTGAAGCAAAGTTGTCTTGCTCAAGGTACTGTGAGATTCGGTAATAGAAATGTGATGGATTAGGTTGTCGTCTTTTTCGCGGCATACAACGTACGATCCGGGATGAAAAAACAACGCAAAGGAATAAAAGTATCCTGAAACTAATGAAAACGTTCGATTTTGGGCTCTGAACCATCGTAGAACTCTCGAAGAGATTTCCAACGATTTATTGTGCGCTGCATAACTCCTTGCAGATCAAAAGTTATGGGCACGGGAGCGACGGAGACCAGGTTCCAAGCCCCACGCCCTCGGTTTGCGGGCCCAGCCTCTACATGAGGTGAAGTTGTCTTGCACAAGGTGCCGTGGGATTCGGTAATAAAAATGTGATGGATTTGGTTGTCATCCTTTTCACGGCTCACGACGTACGATTGGGAAGGAAAAACAACGCAAAAGCAGAAAAATGTCTCGAAACTGATGAAAACATTTGATTTTGGTCTCCGAAAATAGTGCAGCCGTATAGGCTTGCTGCCAATTTCGTAGAGCTTCGGAGAGCTTTCCAACAGTATGCTGTGTGCCACGTAACTCCTTACGGATCAAAAGTTATGGGAACCGGAGCGACGGAGACCTAGTCCCAAGCCCCACGCCCTTGGTTTACGGGCCCAGCCTCTTCTTGAGGTGAAGTTGTCTTGCCCAAGGTTCCATGAGATTCGGTAATAGAAATGTGATGGATTAGGTTGTCGTCCTTTTCGCGGCTCACGACGTACGATCCGGGACGGAAAAAAAGCGCAAAAGAAGAAAAGTGTTCCGAAACTGATGAAAACGTTTGATTTTCTTCTCTGAAAATAGCGCAGCCATGCACGCTTGCTGCCACCGTTGTAGAGCTCTCGGAGAGCTTTCCAACAGTATGCTATGTGCCGCGTAACTCCTTACGGATCAAAGGTTATGGGCACCGAAGCGACGGAGACTTGGTCCCAAGCCCCACGTCCTCGGTTTGCGAGCCCTGCCTCTACTTGAGGCGAAGTTGTCTTGCCCAAGGTGCTGCGGCATTCGGTAATAGAAATGTGATGGATTAGGTTGTCTTGCTTTTTGCGGCTCATGACGTACGATCTGGGATGAAAAAATAGCGCAAAAAAAGAAAAGTGTCCCTAAACTAATGAAAATGTTCAATTTTTGGCTCCGAAAATAGGCACAGCCGAGCAAGCTTGCTGCCCCCATCGTAGAGCCCTCGGAGAGCTTTCCAATGGTATGTTGTGCGCTGCTTAACTCCTTATGGATCAAAAGTTATGGGCACCGAAGCAATGGAGACCTGGTTCCAAGCCCCACGCCCTCGGTTTGCTGGCCCAGCCTCTACGAGTTGTGAAGTTGTCTTTCCCAAGCTGCTGTGGGATACAGTAATAGAAATGTAATGGATTAGGTTGTGGTCCTTTTCACGGCTCACGACCTACGATCCGGGACGGAAAAACAATGCAAAAGAAGAAAAATGTCCTGAAAATGATGAAAACATTAAATTTTGGTCTCCAAAAGTAGGCACAGCTGAGCAGGCTTGCTGCCTCCGCCGTAGACCTCTCGGAGAGCTTTCCAACGGTATGCTGTACACCACGTAACTCCTTACGGATCAAAAGTTATGGGCACCGAAGCGCCGGAGACCTAGTCCCAAACGCCACGTCTTCGATTTGCGGGCCCAGCCTCTACTTGAGGCGAAGTTGTCTTCCCCAAGATGCCTTGGGATTCGCTAATAGAAATGTGATGGATTATGTTGTCATCCTTTTCGCGGCTCACGACGTACGATCCGGGATGAAAAAATAGCACAAAAGAAGAAAAGTATCCCGAAACTAATGAAAACGTTTGATTTTGGTCCTCGAAAATAGGCGCAGCCGATCAAGCTTGCTGGCTCCATCGTAGAGCTCTTGGAGATCTTTCCAACAGTACAATGTGCACCACGTAACTCCTTACGAATCAAAAGTTATGGGCACCAAAGCGACGGAGACCTGGTCCCAAGCCCCATGCCCTTGGTTTGCCGGCCCAACATTTACGTGAAGCGAAGTTGTCTTGCCCAAGGTGCCGTGGGATTCAGAAATAGAAATGTGATGGATTAGGTTGTCGTCCTTTTCGCGGCTCACGACGTACGATCCGGGATGAAAAAACAGCGGAAAAAAAGAAAAGTGTCCCAAAACTGATGAAAATGATAGATTTTGGCTCTGATAATAGGCGTAGCCGAGCAGGCTTGCTGCCCTTGTCATAGAGTTCTCAGAGAGCTTTCCAACGGTATGCTGTGCGTCGCGTAACTCCTTACGGATCAAAAGTTATGGACACTGAAGAGACGGAGACCTGGTCCCAAGCCCCAAGCCATCTGTTTGCGGGCCCAGCCTCTACATGAAGCGAAGTTGTCTTGCCCAAGGTGTCGTGGGATTTGGTAATAGAAATGTTATGGATTAGGTTATCGTCCTTTTTGCGGCTCACGTCATACGATTCGGGACGAAAAAATAGCGCAAAAGAAGAAAAGTGTCCCAAAACTGATAAAAACGTTCGATTTTGGGCTCTTAAAACAGGTGCAGAAGAGCAAGCTTGCTGCCCCAATCGTAGAGCTCTCCAAGAGCTTTCCAACGGTATGCTGTGCGCCTCGTAACTCCTTACAGATCAAAAGTTGTGGGCGCCAGAACGACGGAGACCTGGTCCCAAGCCCCACGCCCGCTGTTTGCAGGCCCAGCCTCTATTTTAGGCGATGTTGTCTTGCCCAAGGTGCCATGGTATTCGGTAATAGAAATGTGATGTATTAGGTTGTCGTCCTTTTTGCGGATCACGACGTACGATCCAGGATGAAAAAACAGCTCAAAAGAAGAAAATTATCCCGAAACTGATGAAAACGTTCGATTTTGGTCTCCAAAATAGCGCAGCCGTGTAGGCTTGCTACCCCCGTCGTAGAGCTCTCAGAGAGCTTTCCAATGGTATGCTATGCGCCGCGTAACTCCTAACGAATCAAAAGTTATGGGCATCGAAATGACGATGACATAGTCCCAAGCAGCACGTCCTCGGTTTGCGGGCCCAGCCTCTACTTGAGGCGAATTGTCTTGCCTAAGGTGCCATGGGATTCGGTAATAGAAATGTGATGGATTAGGTTATCGTCCTTTTCGCGGCTCACGACGTACGATCCGGGATGAAAAAACAGCACAAAAGAATAAAGGTATCCCGAAACTGATGAAAATGTTCAATTTTTGGCTCAAAAAATAGGCGCAGCCGAGCAGGCTTACTGCCCCAGCAGTAGAGCTCTCGGAGAGCTTTTCAACGGTATGTTGTGCGCTGCTTAACTCCTTACGGATCAAAAGTTATAGGCACCGAAGCAATGGAGACCTGGTCCCAAGCCCCACGCCCTCGGTTTGCGGGACCAGCCTCTACTTGAGGCGAAGTTGTCTTGCCCAAGGTGCCGTGGGATTCAGTAATGGAAATGTGATGGATTAGGTTGTCGTCCTTTTCACAGCTCACGACGTACGATACGGAACTAAAAACAGCGCAAAAGAAGAAATGTGTACGGAAACTGACGAAAACGTTTGATTTTGATCTCCAAAAATAGCGCAGCCATGCAGGCTAGCTACCCCCGTCGTAGAGCTCTTGGCGAGCTTTCCAACAGTATGTTGTGCGTCGCTTAACTCATCACGGATCAAAAGTTATGGGCACCGAAGCGACAGAGAGCTAGTCCCAAGCCCCATGCACTCAGTTTGCGGGCCCAGCCTCTATGTGAAGCGAAGTTTTCTTGCCTAAGGTGCCATGGGATTCGGTAATAGAAATGTGATGGATTAGGTTGTGGTCCTTTTCACGGCTCACGACATACGATCCGGGATGAAAAAATAGCACAAAAGAAGAAAAGTGTATTGAAACTGATGAAAACATTCGATTTTGGTCTCCAAAAGTAGGCGTAGCTGAGCATGCTTGCTGCCCCTGCCGTAAAGCTCTCGGAGTGCTTTCCAACGGTATGCTGTGCACCGCGTAACTCCTTACGGACCAAAAGTGATGGGCTCCGAAGCGACGGAGACCTGGTCCCAAGCCCCACGCCCTGGATTTGCGGGCCCATCCTCTACTTGAGGCGAAGTTGTCTTGCCCACGGTGCCATGGGATTTGGTAATAGAAATGTGATGGATTAGGTTGTCGTCTTTTTCACGGCTCACGACGTACGATCCAGGATGGAAAAACAGCGCAAAAGAAGAAAAGTGTCCCGAAACTAATGAAAATGTTCGATTTTGGTCTCTGAAAATAGGCACAGCCGATCAGGCTTGTTGGCCCCGTCGTAGAGCTCTTGGAAAGGTTTCCAACGGTACACTGTGTACCACGTAACTCCTTATGGATCAAAAGTTATGGACAACGAAGCAATAGAGACCTGGTCCCAAGCCACACGCCCTCGGTTTGCGGGTCCAGCCTCTACTTGAGGCGAAGTTGTCTTGCCCAAGGTGCCGTGGGATTCAGTAATAGAAATGTGATGGATTAGGTTGTCATCCTTTTCGTGGCTCACGACGTACGATATGGGACCGAAAGAAGCGCAAAAGAAGAAAAGTGTCCAGAAACTGACGAAAACGTTTGATTTTGGTCTCCAAAAAAAGCGTAGCCATGCAGGCTTGCTGCCCCCATTGTAGAGCTCTCGGAGAGCTTTCCAACGGTATGCTGTGCGTCGCTTAACTCCTCACAGATCAAAAGTTATGGGCACCGAAGTGACGGAGAGCTGGTTCCAAGCCCCACACCCTCGGTTTGCGGGCCCAGCCTCTACCTGAAGTGAAGTTGTCTTGCCCAAGGTGCCGTGGGATTCAGTAATAGAAATATGATAGATTAGGTTGTCGTCCTTTTCGCGGATCACGACGTACGATCTGGGATGAAAAAACATCGCAAATGAAGAAAAGTGTCCAAAAACTGATGAAAATATTCAATTTTGGGCTTCGATAATAGGCGCAGACGAGCAGGCTTGCTGCCACCGTCGTAGAGCTCTCGAATAGCTTTCCAACTTTATGTTGTGTACCGCGTAAGTCCTTACGAATCAAAAGTTATGGGTACCGAAGCGACAGAGACCTGGTCCCAAGCCCCAAGCCCTCAGTTTGCGGGCCCAGCCTCTACGTGAAGCGAAGTTGTCTTGCCCAAGGTGCGGTAGGATTCGGTAATAGAAATGTGATGGATTAGGTTGTCGTCCTTTTTGCGGCTCACGATGTACGATCCGGGACAGAAAAACAGCGCAAAAGAAGAAAAGTGTCCCAAAATTGATGAAAATGTTCGATTTTGGGATTTGAAAACCGGCGCAGCTGAGCAGGCTTGCTGCCCCCATCGTAGAGCTCTTGGAGAGCTTTCCAATGGCATGCCGTACGCCGCGTAATTCCCTACGGATCAAAAGTTATGGGCACTGGAACGACGGAGACCTGGTCTCAAGCCCCATGCCCTCGGTTTACGGGCCCATCCTCTACTTGAGGCGAAGTTGTCTTGCCCAACGTACTGTGGAATTCGGTAATAGAAATGTGATGGATTAGGTTGTCGTCCTTTTTAAGGCTCACGACGTACGATCCGGGACGGAAAAACAGCGCAAAAGAAGAAAATTTTCCTAAAACTGATGAAAACGTTCGATTTTGGTCTCCAAAAATAGCCGTAGCCATGCAGGCTTGCTGCCCCCATCATAGAGCCCTCAGAGAGCTTTCCAACGGTATGCTGAGCGCCACATAACTCAATACAGATCAAAAGTTATGGACACTGAAACGACGGAGACCTGGTCCCATGCCTCAAGCCCTCGGTTTGCGTGCCTAGCCTCTATGTGAAGCGAAGTTGTCTTACCCAAGGTACAATTGGACTCGGTAATAGAAATGTGATGGATTAGTTTGTCGTCTTTTTTGCGGCTCACGACGTACGATCCAGGATGAAAAAATAGCGCAAAAGAAGAAAAGTGTCCCGAAATTGATGAAAACATTCCATTTTGGGCTCCGATAATAAGCGCAGCTGAGCAAGCTTGTTATCCCTGTCGTAGATCTCTCAGAGAGCTTTCCAACGGTATGTTGTGCGCCGTATAATTCCTTACGGATCAAAAGTAATGGGCACCGAGGCGACAGAGACTTGGTCCCAAGCCCATAGCCCTCGGTTTGCGGGCCCAGCCTCTACGTGAAGCGAAGTTGTCGTGCCCAAGGTGTAGTGGGATTCGGTTATAGAAATGTGATGGATTAGGTTGTCGTACTTTTTGTGACTCACGACGTACGATCCGGGACGGAATAACAGCGCAAAAGAATTCAAGTATCCCGAAACTGATAAAAACGTTCGAGTTTGGGCTCTTAAAACTGGCGCAGCCGACCAGGCTTGCTGTCCCCATCATAGAGCTCTTGGAGAGCTTTCCAACGGTATGCTGTGCCCAGCGTAACTCCTTACGAATCAAAAGTTATGGGCACCGAAACGACGGATACCTGGTCCCAAGCCCTATGGCCTCGGTTTGCGGGCCCAGCCTCTACTTGAGGCAAAGTTGTCTTGCCCAAGGTGCCATGGGATTCGGTAATAGAATTGTGATGTATTAGGTTGTCTTCGTTTTTGCGGCTCACGACATACGATCCGTGATGGAAAAACAGTGCAAAAGAAGAAAAATATCTCGAAACTGATGAAAACGTTTGATTTTGGTCTTCGAAAATAGGTGCAGCCGTGCAGGCTTGCTACCCTCGTCGTAGAACTCTTGGAGAGCTTTCCAACGGTATGCTATGTGCCGCGTAACTCCTTACAAATCAAAAGTTATGGGCACCGAAGCGATGGAGACCTGGTCCCAAGCCCCATGTCCTCGGTTTGTGGGCCCAGCCTCTACTTGAGGCGCAGTTGTCTTCCCTAAGGTGTCGTGGGATTCGGCAATAGAAATGTAATGGATTAGGTTATCGTCCTTTTTGTGGCTCACGACGTACGTTCTGGGACGGAAAAACTGCGCAAAAGAAGAAAAGTGTCCCGAAACTGATGAAAATGTTCAATTTTTGCTCTAAAAATAGGCGCAACCGTGCAGGTTTGCTGCCTCCGACATAGAGCTCTCGGAGAGCTTTCCAACAGTATACTGTGCGCTGCTTAACTTCTTACGGATCAAAAGTTATGGGCATCTAAGCAATGGAGACCTGGTCCCAAGCCCTACGCCCTTAGTTTGCGGGCCCAGCCTATACTTGAGGCGAAGTTGTCTTGCCCAAGGTGCCGTGGGATTCAGTAATAGAAATGTGATTGATTAGGTTGTCGTCCTTTTCGTGACTCACGACGTACGATCCGGGACTAAAAAATAGCGCAAAAGAAGAAAAGTGTCAAAAAATTTATGAAAACGTTCTATTTTGGTCTCCGAAAATAGCGCAGCCGTGTAGGCTTGCTACCCCGTCGTAGAGCTCTCGGAGAGCTTTCGAACGGTATGCTGTGCGTCGCGTAACTCCTTACGGATCAAAAGTTATGGGCACCGAAGCGACGGAGACCTGGTCCTATGCCCCAAGCACTCAGTTTGCGGGCCCAGCCTCTACGTGAAGCGAAGTTGTCTTGCCCAAGGTGCCGTGGGATTCGGTAATAGAAATGTGATGGATTAGGTTGTTGTCATTTTTGCGGCTCACGACGTACAATCAAGGATGAAAAAACAGCGTAAACGAAGAAAAGTGCCCCAAAACTGATGAAAACGTTCGATTTTGGCCCCTGAAAATAGGCGCGGCCGAGCAGGCTTGCTGCCCCTATCGTAGAGCTCTTGGAGAGCTTTCGAACGGTATGTTCTGTACCACGTAACTCCTTACGGATCAAAAGTTATGGGCACCGGAACGACGGAGACCTAGTCCCAAGCCCCACACCCTCGGTTTGCGGGCCCAGCCTTTACTTGAGGCGAAGTTGTCTTGCCCAAGGTTGTCATGCCCCAACCCGACCTATAAAGGTTAGACTAGGGTGTGATCTTAACATTCAAGTCATATCACGTACTTAATCGTTCATGAAAGTTTAACACTTAACGTTTTAGCCTAAACTCCACAAATTTTTCGAAAAACCAGCAGCATAACGGCTGTAATTAGGCTCCTTAGTTTGATCTAATTTTCTAAAGGCCTCAAAACTTTCAATCTCAAATTCATTTCCAACTAAGATTACTATTTGTCATCAATTGAAACGCCTACTAGTTATCTCGAAGTCTCGTTTGTTTGTTAATCCTCGTTACAAAAGTACCTGTTGATCTTAGCTTAACAATGAGTACCTGCTTAAGGTTGGATAGATTCATTTTACTTAATCCTTACCTGATACTTCATAAACCTGCGATAAATACTAACCAGTAGCGATAGCAAAAAATGACCATAGTAGTGTCTATCTAGTTATGATCAGTACAAGCCAAAATTTGACCCCAAATTACAACGGGGTTATTTACAGTACAATAACAAGCAAAATAAGAAATAGTCTTCAAGCAACATATCGTTCACAAAATGGCCACAGTCAAATAAGGCACGTAGAGCAAGCACGCAATCATTCCAAGGAATCATCATTAGGCACGTTGTTTTCGGGTACCTGTTCCTGGTCTTCTTCACCTGAGATGATAAAAGAGGGTGAGTCCTTATAAACTCAGCGAGGGGGAACGAGAAATAAATTTTGAAACTCATTTTCCAGTTCAACTTATGAAAACCCTTTGCAAGCATGACATGTGTCACAAGTAAGTACATAATGTAATATAACAGTAAAAGAACTCAATTACCCGTCTTTCCTTCCCGATGTCCTCTAGGAACCAAGCGAGAGTACTTATACACATAGTGAAAAGAATACGGTGAGCTTTTGCTCTCAGTTCATTTCCAGTATCAGTTGTTGCGGCCGACTTCAATTCATCCCCTTATCATGCCAAATGGGTGTACTCTGGATGTACCCCGAAATCCTACGACCCAACTATTCGAGGAAGTCTAGCCCCCAAGCGAGAGAGAGAATTGGACAATGGTAGTCACAGTTGCACCGGCAAGCCCGATGCCGCCCGGTGTGCATGAAGCGCTACCACGCCAGAATGAAAGGTTGCAACCTTGTATGGAATGCACATTTATGACATTTAATATATCATATTAGGAGGACAACAAAGTAGGTTGCATCCGAGCAGTCATAAGATTTCACATTGACAAGTAAACACGCGAGGCATGATATAATAGGTAATTTTACTTGTAAAGCACATGGAGTTATGTGAATATTAAATGGACAGCCATGTAACGCATGTAAATCAAGTCATATAACTCATTACGAAGTTCACGTAATCAAATAATAAGGTCATACAACATGCAACGACGTTTACGTGGGACCGGGTGCAAGAAAGATCTACTTGTCAATATGTAATCATCGGAATCACATTTAGGGCTATAAGGGCAACTACGGCCAGCCTACTAATCACATAATTAAACACGATATCCATAGGATCAACACTTAGCGAGTTTCCTAGCCATTAGGGTTTCAATTCATGCTCACCCGTGCGATTAAGCCCTAAGTTGTCACGTAATTAAACTCAAGCCATGCATTGATTAATTAAAACACCCTCAAGCATTCAAAACAGTCCACTCAATATCCAAGTGTCACAATCCCAAGCATTTAATACAACAAGAGAAGTTACAATAATTTTCAAAGCAAGTCACTAGATGAAAACCTCACTGCAATGGTCTGTTTTCTCACAATCATTGAGACAAGAAAAAAATCTCCAATTCCAGTGATCAAAATGTCAAATTAAATATTAAGGAGTGAACTAAATCTAGAAACAAACCTCGCACCATTTGGAGTTCGGGTTCAAGAGTTATAACCAAAACCGTGAGACTATGCAAAACTGTCCAGATTTGCACACATTTCAATACTTGTCGATTTTTAGGACCTTAGGGTCAGATTTAGCCTTAGTCTATTTCTGACAAAAATTTCCAGAACTGAAAAATATAGTAGCACACTAAATTTCATGCATTTTGGATATCATGTACTAAGTCAAAACTGGTTCGTTCTACAAGGACAGTGAATCTGCCAAAACCTGCTTCATTTTCCCATATTTTCCAGATTTGGACACATTTTGATATTTTGCCATTTTGAGGACCTTAGAGTCAAAATTAGCTTTGTCCTATTTCTGTAAAAAATTCTCAGAACTGGCAAAACTAGTCATCAACCAATTTTCACGCATTTTCATCATCATTTACCTAGTAATAATCACTTCGTTCCAACAGAATAGAAAGCTGCCAAATACGCGATTTCACCTATCTTCACATTTTAGCCAAATATCTTGCCATGCATGCTTACAAAAGTTCATGTACACACATATATCACAAGTACAGAGGTAAAAATAGATATTTAAAGGCATGCATGTGGCTTTTGAAAGCTTTTCAAGAAGTTTTAGCCCTCACCTTAGCAAGACAACAAAGAAGATGCACAAACTCTTGATGAAGCACAACGACCCTTCTCCTTGCTTAGCCGAGAGACAACTTGAGATTTCTCTAATTTCCTAGCTAAGTTACCATGTTCTTAGTAGGTGCATGTGGTTAGAACAAGAAGAAAATGAAATGGAAGCTAACAAACTCACCTAAGCCGAAATGAAGGTTCAATGAGCTTGCATGTGTGTCTTTTGCATTCTAGCTTTGCTTGGTCGAGTTCCTAGTAGCTTGGAGGTCTTGAAGAGCCTTAGGATGAAGAACTTAGTTATGGAGTCTATAATTTCAGCTAGGGCCGAAAGAGAGAGAGAAGAAATGAGAGAGAAAGAAGGAAAGAATGAAGAAAAATGAAAAGCTTGATAGGTTGATGCTTGTGTCAGCCTAGGGCCTTGATATTTCAGATTTTTGTGTCTTCAAGGTGCATAATTTGAATCATCCTAGCATGGGCAAGGGAATGTCTAGGTATAGATTTTGAAATTGAAATGCATGCACAAAGGCTCCATGTGGTCGGCCAAGCATGTGTTCAAATCTGAATTTTTGTCTTGTTTGAACATTATTTAATTGAGTACTTGGAATATGCAAAAGAAAAAAGAAAAAAGAATAAGAATGTCTAGCTTTTGGTGAAATTTCGTCTTCTAGTGCATTGACTTAGCATTTAAATATTAGTTAGTGGAGTTTGTAGGATTAATTAATGATCTAGTGCTTCGTGTAAGATGCTTTCTTGATTAGTGTGTGGGCACGCTTTCCTAGGTCTAGGGCACGCACTACGAGGTAAGACATGAACTATGAGATAAAAACACGTTTTCCAAGTAAATGCACGCAACCCTAAATGTATGCACGTAATTCAATGCAAGGCACACAAAACGAAACACAATTCTTAAACCTAGGTCAAGGCATGCAAATCTAGATTAGGGCACACGAAATGAGGTATCGCACGTAAATCGAGGTCGGGCCTCACATCCTTCCCTCCTTAAAAGAATTTCGTCCCAAAATTCAATATTACCTTAGAAATAGAGCTGGATACTGTTGTTCCATCTGGTCTCGCCTTTCCCACGTTGCTTCTTCAACTCCATGATGATCCCACAACACTTTCACCATCGGTATAGATTTGCTGCACAACTCCCGATCTTGCTGGTCTAGGATCCGAATGGGCTTCTCTTCATAAGACAAGTTCTCCCAAAGCTACAACGGCTCTGGCTCCAAGATATGCGATTGATCAGGGTGATACTTCCGTAGCATTGAAACATGAAAGATGTCGTGAATATTGGAGAGGTTTTGGGGTAGCTCCAGGCGATATGCCAATTTGCCAACTTTCTCAATTATCTCAAATGGTCCTACAAACCTCGGGCTCAACTTTCTACCCTTGCCGTGTTTAATCAGTCCCTTCCGAGGTGATATCTTCAAGAACACCTTATCGCCGACCTCAAACTCTAGACTCCATCTCTGTCGGTCTGCATAACTTTTCTACCTGCTCTGGGCGGTAAGCATCCGTTTCTGGATGAGGTGGATATTATCAACAGTCTTCATAAGTTCAGGTAGAAGGGTCGGGTCAAAAGTCTTCGTCTCACTTACTTTATCCCAGTAAATTGGGGATTGACACTTACGTCCATACAATGCCTCAAATGGGGCCATCCCGATAGTGGCCTGATAACTGTTATTATAAGCGAACTCCGCTAGAGACAGATATTTCTCCCAACCTTTCCCGAAGTCTAAAATACACGCCCTCAGTATATCCTCCAGAATCTGAATAGTTCTCTCAGATTGTCCATCAATCTGAGGGTGATAAGCCGTGCTAAAACTCAACTTCGTTCCCAAAGCTTCTTGCAATCTTTTCCAAAATCGGGAAGTAAAACGAGGATCCCTATCCGATACAATACTCACAGGCATCCCGTGCAATCTTACAATATCCGCCACATACATATCTCCCAATTTCTCAGGACTATCCTCCTTGTTCATTGGTAAGAAGTGCGCTGACTTAGTCAATCTATCCACTATGACCCAAACGGCGTCATGGCCCTTTTGTGACCTGGGCAGGACTATGACAAAGTCTATAGTTATATGTTCCCATTTCCATTGAGGGATTTCTAACGGCTGAAGTAAACCTGCTAGTCGTTGATGTTCTGCTTTGACTCTCTGGCAAGTCAAACACCATGCCACGAACTCCGCAATCTCTCTCTTCATGTTATTCCACCAATAGTGTTGCTTCAAATCCCAGTACATCTTTGTTCCGCCGGGGTGAATAGTGTATCTTGAATTATGGGCTTCTTCAAGAATCTTCTTTTTCAGCTCTGGCTCATTAGGAACACAGATCCGATTTTTAAACCTCCAAATACCATCATCATGAAACTTGAAATCTGTGTTGCTTTCTTTAATCTTCTGAAACTGTTGGTCCTTCTGTTGAGCCTCTTGTAATTCAGACGACAAGGTCGATTGAACTTGTGTAGTGGCAAAAAGTAACCCTTTTTGAGTCAATTGTGGTTTCCACAAAAATGCTTCCTCTAACAACTCCTGCACCTTAACTTCCAGTTTTGCCATGCTCGTTTTCCTACTTAAGGCATCTGCAACTACATTTGCTTTACCGGGCACATAATTGATTGTGCAGTTATAATCATCCAAAAGCTCCATCCACCGTCTTTGCCTCATGTTCAACTCATTTTGTGAGAACAAGTATTTCAAGCTCTTGTGATCAGTAAACACCTCGAACTTGTTACCCCACAGATAGTGCCTCCATTTCTTGAGTGCAAACACAATAGCCGCTAACTCCAAATCATGCGTCGGGTAGTTCAATTCATACAGCTTCGGTTTCCTAGAAGCATACGCAATCACTCTACCCTTTTGCATCAACACACAACCCAGTCCTTCCTTCGAAGCATCGCTATAGATTACAAAACCTTGACTCCCTTCAGGCAATGCAAGAACGGGTGCGGTAGTCAATCTTCTCTTCAATTCTTGGAAGTTGTTCTCACACTTGTCATCCTACACGAACTTTGTTTTCTTTTGAGTGGGCTTTGTAAGCGGACCTGCAATCTTTGAGAAATCCTTCACGAACCTCCGATAATAGCCGGCTAGACCAAGAAAACTCCGAACCTCCGTAACATTTTCTGGCTTCTTCCAAGACATCACCGCTTCTATCTTTGTTGGATCCACTACTATTCCCTCTTGGGATATGATGTGCCCCAAAAATGTAATCTGTTGCAACCAAAATTTGCATTTGCTAAACTTTGCATACAATTGATGCTCTCGAAGTTTTTGCAGTACCAATCGCAGATGTTGTTCATGCTCAACCTCGGATTTCGAGTATACCTAAATATCATCAATAAAGATCACCACAAATTGGTCCAAGTAGGGTTGAAATGCCTTGTGCATCAAGTCCATAAAAGCTGCAAGGGCATTAGTTAGTCCAAATGGCATCACCACATATTCATAATGCCCATATCTCGTCCTGAAAGCCGTTTTAGGCACATCCTCCTTTTTGATCCGCAACTGATAGTACCCTTGCCTCAAGTCGAGCTTCGAATACACTTTGGCTCCCTGAAGTTGATCAAACAACTCGTCGATCAGTGGAAGTGGGTATTTATTCTTGACGGTCACTTGGTTCAATCCTCGGAAATCGATGCATAGCCTCAACGTTCCGTCTTTCTTCTTTACAAATAGGACTGACGCACCCCACGAAAAAGAACTTGGTTGAACGAATCCCTTCTTCAACAATCCTTGCAATTGGTCCTTCAATTCTTGTAGCTCGGCCGGTGCCATACGATAGGGAGCTTTAGATATCGGCTGGGTGCTAGGCAGTAATTCTATAATGAACTCGATCTCCCGATTTGGGGTAAACCGGGCAATTCTTCTGGAAACACATCCGCATAATCTTTAATCACTGGCATCTCCTCCAACTTAGCTTTGTCCGACAGCTTGTTGATGAGGTAAGCTAAGTATCCAATACATCCTTTTCTCAAGGACTTCACTGCTTTCGTAGATGAAATGATGGAACTCTCGGTGAAGTCTCTTCGACCCATGACCTCCAATATTGGTTGACCAGGTATCCGAAATGTTACAATCTTCGTCCGGCAATCTAGTTGGGCATGATGCTTTGCTAACCAGTCCATCCCTAAAATGACTTCATAGTCTCAAAAAGTTAATACAATAAGATTGGCTGAGAATTCCCTATCTTTAATTTAGATTTTACATGCTTTACAAGCTGAGCTAGTAACAAGTTTAGAACCCATCGGAGTACCAACTTCTACTTCATAAGGTAAACATACAACTCGTAGTTTCACACGTTGCACACATAAGGGAGTAATAAATGAATGAGTAGCACCTGGATCAATTAGCACCCTAACAGGTTGATTCAATATCAAGAATGTACCTTCAACAACAGCGGTCTCCTCTGGAAGCTCCTCGCACTCAATAGCTTAAGCTCGGGCCTAAACTCTAGGAACTGGAGTTTTGCCTCTACCAGCTGGTTTAACTTGATTTTTTCCTCCTTGCCATTTAGGCCAATCCTTGATCTGATGCTGATCACTGTCACACCGCACACATCGTCCTGACTTCTTCCAGCACTAGGGCACGGTATGCCCCTTCTTGTCACAGTAAGAGTAGTTGATAGACTGAGTAGCAGGCGAACTACCTGTGGATCCACGAGTAGAAGAGGCTGATGGTGCTCTAGTCGGGCCACAGTTATTAACTGTTGTGTTCTGGCTCTGGCCCTGACTGCGACTTTGACTCTGGAATTTCCTCTGTTGACCTGATATGGTTTCTTGTTCAGCTGGCTTGAACCGGCTCTATCAAGTTTCCTCTTCTCAACTCGGGAAGCAGCAGCAAGGAGAGCAGAATCAGTATCGAAGTCATGCGAAGCCAACTGGTCCTGAATTTCTGGCATCAACCCATTCATAAATTTCCACATCTTCGCCTCAGGGGTACTGACCATGTATTGAACATAGAGGGACAGTTGGTCAAAACGAGCCTCGTACTGGGCCACCGTCATGCTACCCTGGTTCAAGTGCATGAATTCCTCAATCCGACTCTGCTTGGAAATTGCAGGTACGTATTTCTCCTTGAATGCCTTAACGAAATTACCCCACAAGTGAGGTGTATGATTAGTTTCCCACAGTGCCTCCACAGTGTGCCACCAATGCTCAGCATCCCCGTGTAACAGAAACACAGCAAACTCCACCTTTTCTTCATCAGTATAGTCAAGTGGCCTGAAAATCCTCTCGATCTCAGACAGCCAAGCCTCTGCCTTTTCATCATCAGCTTCCCCGTAGAATTTGGACGGGCGAAAGTCGAGGAACTCCCGTATTCTGCTATGTCTCCCATGGTTACCATCATTCATGTTGTTGTTGTTGTTGTTTGCTTCACGTGCATCTTGACGTTCCATCACTCGCGACATTTATAGGCACAAATTACGATGCACAATTTATAGGAATACAACAAACAAGTATTTAATGCATAAGATATGCAACATATAATTTTATATAGATACACAATTCTAGAAACAATTAGGACATGTTAATCACATAAGCACATAGAACATAGAAGGCACAATTAACATTATCACACAATATCACACATAAACAAGTCATCTCAATTACCTTAGGGCTTCTACCCATGGTCCGAGAGTTAAACCCGGCTTAAGCAATCTAAGCTCTGATACCATTTCTCTAAGGTGTCACGCCCCAACCCGACCTATAAAGGTTAGACTAGGGTGTGATCTTAACATTCAAGTCATATTACGTACTTAATCGTTCATGAAAGTTTAACACTTAACGTTTTAGCCTAAACTCCACAAATTTTTCAGAAAACCGACAGCATAACGGCTGTAATTAGGCTCTTTAGTTTGAAGTAATTTTCTAAAGGCCTCAAAACTTTCAATCTCAAATTCATTTCCAACTAAGATTACTATTTGTCATCAATTGAAATGCCTACTAGTTATCTTGAAGTCTCGTTTATTTGTTAATCCTCGTTACAAAAGTGCCTGTTGATCTTAGCTTAACAATGAGTACCTGCTTAAGGTTGGATAGATTCATTTTACTTAATCCTTACATGATACTTCATAAACCTGCGATAGATACTAACTAGTAGCGATAGCAAAAATGACCATAGTAGTGTTTATCTAGTTATGATCAGTACAAGCCAAAATTTGACCCCAAATTACAACGGGGGTCATTTACAATACAATAACAAGCAAAATAAGAAATAGTCTTCAAGCAACATATCGTTCACAAAATGGCCATAGTCAAATAAGGCACGTAGAGCAAGCACGCAATCATTCCAAGGAATCATCATTAGGCACGTTGTCTTCGGGTACCTGTTCCTGGTCTTCTTCACCTGAGATGATAAAATAGGGTGAGTCCTTATGAACTCAGCGAGGGGGAACGAGAAATAAGTTTTGAAATTCATTTTCTGGTTCAACTTATGAAAACCCATTGCAAGCATGACATGTGTCACAAGTAAGTACATAATGTAATATAACAGTAAAAGAACTCAATTACCCGTCTTTCCTCCCCGAGGTCCTCTAGGAACCAAGCGAGAGTACTTATACACATAGTGAAAAGGATACGGTGAGCTTTTGTTCTCCGTTCATTTCCAGTATCAGTTGTTGCGGCCGACTTCAATTCATCCCCTTATCACGCCAAATGGGTGTACTCCGGATGTACCCCGAAATCCTACGACCCAACTCTCCGAGGAAGTCTAGCCCCCAAGCGAGAGAGGGAATTGGACAATGGTAGTCACGGTTACACCAGCAAGCCCGATGCCGCCTAGTGTGCGTGAAACGCTACCACGCCAAAATGAAAGGTTGCAACCTTGTATGCAATGCACATTTATGACATTTAATATATCACATTAGGAGGATAACAAAGTAGGTTGCCTCCGAGCAGTCATAAGATTGCACATTGACAAGTAAGCACGCGAGGCATGATATAACATGTAATTTTACTTGTAAAGCACATGGATTTATATGAATATTAAACGGGCAGCCATGTAACGCATGTAAATCAAGTCATATAACTCATTTCGAAGTTCACGTAATCAAATAATAAGGTCATACAACATGCAACGACGTTTACGTGGGATCGGGTGCAAGAAAGATCTATTTGTCAATATGTAATCATCGAAATCACATTTAGGGCTATAAGTGAAACTACGGGCAGCCTACTAATCACATAATTAAACATGATATCCATAGGATCAACACTTAGCAAGTTTCCTAGCCATTAGGGTTTCAATTCATGCTCACCCGTGCGATTAAGCCCTAAGTTGTCACGTAATTAAACTCAAGCCATGCATTGATTAATTAAAACACCCTCAAGCATTCAAAACAGTCCACTCAACATCCAAGTGTCACAATCCCAAGCATTTAATACAACAAGAGAAGTTACAATAATTTTCAAAGCATGTCACTAGATAAAAACCTCACTGCAATGGTCTGTTTTCTCACAATCATTGAGACAAGCAAACAATCTCCAATTCTAGTGGTCAAAATTTCAAATTAAATATTAAGGAGTGAACTAAATCCAGAAACAAATCTCGCACCATTTGGAGTTCGGGTTCAAGAGTTATAACCAAAACCGTGAGACTACGCAAAACTGTCCAGATTTGCACATATTTCAATACTTGTCGTTTTTGAGGACCTTAGGGTCAGATTTAGCCTTAGTCTATTTCTGACAAAAATGTCCAGAACTGAAAAATATAGTAGTACACTAAATTTAGATATCATTTACTATGTCAAAACTGCTTCGTTCTACAAGGACAGTGAATCTGCCAAAACCTGATTCATTTTCCCAGATTTTCCAGATTTGGACACATTTTGATATTTTGCCATTTTGAGGATCTTAGAGTCAAAATTAGCTTTGGCCTATTTCACAGAAAAATGCTCCAAACTGGCAAAAATAGTCACCTAACAATTTTCAGGCATTTTCAACATCATTTACCTGGTCGTAATCACTTCGTTCCAACAGAACAGAAAGCTGCCAAATATGCGATTTCACCTATCTTCACATTCTAGCCAAATATCTTGCCATGCATGCTTACAAAAGTTCATGTACACACATATATCACAAGAACAGAGGTAAAAATAGATATTTAAAGGCATGCATGTGGCTTTTGAAAGCTTTTCAAGAAGTTTTAGCCCTCACCTTAGCAAGACAACAAAGAAGATGCACAAACTCTTGATGAAGCACAATGTCGACCCTTCTCCTTGCTTAGCCGAGAGACAACTTGAGATTTCTCTAATTTTCCAGCTAAGTTACCATGTTCTTAGTAGGTGCATGTGGTTAGAACAAGAAGAAAATGAAATGGAAGCTAACAAACTCACCTAAGCCGAAATGAAGGTTCAATGAGCTTGCATGTGTGTCTTTTGCATTCTAGCTTTGCTTGGTCGAGTTCCTAGTAGCTTGGAGGTCTTGAAGAGCCTTAGGATGAAGAACTTAGCTATGGAGTCTATAATTTCAGCTAGGGCCGAGAGAGAGAGAGAAGAAATGAGAGAGAAAGAAGGAAAGAATGACGAAAAATGAAAAGCTTGATAGGTTGATGCTTGTGTAGGCCTAGGGCCTTGATATTTCAGATTTTTGTGTCTTCAAGGAGCATAATTTGAATCATCCTAGCATGGGCAAGGGAATGGGTCGAGATTTGATGCATTAGGGAGGGTTTTTGAGCCATTTTTTTATTTCTTTGTGTCATAATATGTCATAGAATGTCTAGGTATAGATTTTGAAATTGAAATGCATGCACAAAGGCTCCATGTGGTTGGCCAAGCATGTGTTCAAATCTGAATTTTTGTCTTGTTTGAGCATTATTTAATTGAGTGCTTGGAATATGCAAAAGAATAAAGAATAAAGAATAAGAATGTCTAGCTTTTGGTGAAATTTCGTCTTCTAGTGCATTGACTTAGCATTTAAATATTAGTTAGTGGAGTTTGTAGGATTAATTAATGATCTAGTGCTTCGTGTAAGATGCTTTCTTGATTAGCGTGCGAGCACGCTTTCCTAGGTCTAGGGCACGCACTACGAGGTAAGGCACGAACTACAGGATGAAAGCACGTTTCCCAAGTAAATGCATGCAACTTTAAATGTATGCACATAATTCAATGCAAGGCACACAAAACAAAACACAATTCTTGAACCTAGGTCAAGGCACGCAAATCTGGATTAGGGCACACGAAACGAGGTATCGCACGTAAGTCAAAGTCGGGCCTCACAAAGGTGACATGGGAGTCGGTATTAGAAATGTGATGTATTAGGTTGTCGTCCTTTTTACGGCTCACGACGTACGATCCGTGATGGAAAAACATCACAAAAGAAGAAAAGTGTCCCAAAACTGATGAAAACATTCCATTTTGGGCTTGATACCCTTGTAGTAGAGCTCTTGGAGAGCTTTCTAACGGTATGATGTGCACCGCGTAACGCCTTGCTGATCAAATGTTATGGGCACCGAAGCGACGGAGACCTGGTCCTAAACCCAAAGCCCCCAGTTTGCGAGCCCAGCCTCTACGTGAAGTGAAGTTGTCTTGCCCAAGGTGCCGTGGGATTCGGTAATGGAAATGTGATGGATTAGGTTATCGTCCTTTTTGCGGCTCACGACGTACGATCCGGTACCCAAAAACAGCGCAAAAGAAGACAAGTATCCCAAAACTGATGAAAACGTTCAATTTTGGGCTCTGAAAACAGGCACAGCAAAGCAGGCTTGATGCCCCCATCGTAGAGCTCTCAGAGAGCTTTCCAACGGTATGTTGTGCGCCATGTAACTCCATATGGATCAAAAGTTATGGGCACCGGAACGACGGAAACCTAGTCCCAAGCCCCACGGCCTCGGTTTGCAAGCCCAGCCTCTACTTGAGGCAAAGTTGTCTTGCCCAAGGTGCCATGGGATTCGGTATTAAAAATGTGATGTATTAGGTTGTCGTCCTTTTTGCGGCTCACGACGTACGATCTGTGACAAAAAAAACAGTGCAAAGGAAGAAAAGTATCCCCAAACTGATGAAAACGTTCCATTTTGGGCTCCGATAATAAGCATAGTAGAGCAGGCTTGCTACCCTTGTCGTAGAGCTCTTAGAGAGCTTTCCAACAGTATGTTGTGCGCCGCGTAACGCCTTACGAATCAAATGTTATGGGCACTGAAGCGGCGGAGACCTGGTCCCAAGCCCAAAGCCCCCGGTTTGCGGGCCCAGCCTCTACATGAAGCGAAGTTGTCTTGCCCAAGGTGCCTTGGGATTCGGTAATAGAAATGTGATGGATTAGGTTGTCGTCCTTTTTGCAGCTCACGACGTACGATCCGGGACGAAAAAACAGCGCAAAGAAGACAAGTGTCCTGAAATTGATGAAAATGTTTGATTTTGGGATATGAAAACAAGCGCAGTTGAGCAGGCTTGCTGCCCCCATCGTAGAGGTCTCGGAGAGCTTTCCAACGGTATGCTGTGCGCCGTGTAACTCCTCACAGATCAAAAGTTATGGGCACTGGAATGACGGAGACCTAGTCCCAAGCCCCACGCCCTCGGTTTGCGGGCCCAGCCTCTACTTGAGGAGAAGTTGTCTTGCCCAAGGTGCCATGGGATTCGGTAATAGAAATGTGATGTATTAGGTTATCGTCCTTTTTGCGGCTCACGACGTACGATCCGGGATGAAAAAATAGCGCAAAAGAAGAAAAGTATCCCGAAACTGATGAAAACATTCGGTTTTGGTCTCAGAAAATTGGCGCGGCCGTGTAGGCTTGCTACCCTCGTCGTAGAGCTCTCAGAGAGTTTTTCAATGGTATGCTATGCGCCGCGTAACTCCTTAGGGATCAAAAGTTATGGGCACCGAAACGACGGAGACCTGGTAACAAGCCCTACATCCTCTGTTTGCAGGCCCAGCCTCTACTTGAGGCGAAGTTGTCTTGCCCAAGGTGCAGTGGGATTTGGTAATAGAAATGTGATGGATTAGGTTGTCGTCCTTTTCGCGGCTCACGACGTACATTATTGGACGAAAAAATAGCGCAAAAGAAGAAAAATATCCCGAAACTGATGAAAATGTTCTATTTTTTTCTCTGAAAGTAGGCGCAGCCAAGCAGGCTTGTTTCCCCCGCTGTAGAGATCTCGGATAGCTTTCCAACGGTATGTTGTGCGCCGCTTAACTCCTTACGGATCAAAAGTTATGGGCACCGATGCGACGGAGACCTGGTCCCAAGCCCTATGCCCTCGGTTTGCGGGCCCAGCCGATACTTGAGGAAAAATTGTCTTGCCCAATTTGCCATGGGATTCAGTAATAGAAATGTAATGGATTAGGGTGTCGTCATTTTCGCGGCTCACGACTTACGATCCGAGACTAAAAAACAGCGCAAAAAAAGAAATGTGTCCAAAAACTGATAAAAACGTTCGATTTTGGTCTCCAAAAATAGCGCAGCAGTGAAGGCTTGTTCCCCCCATCGTAGAGCTCTCGGAGAGCTTTCCAACGGTATGTTGTACGTCGTGTAACTCCATACGGATCAAAAGTTATGGGCACCGAGGCGACGGAGACCTGGTCCCAAGCCCCACGCCCTCGGTTTACGGGCCCAGCCTCTACGTGAAGCGAAGTTGTCTTGCCTAAGGTGCCGTGGGATTCGGTAATAGAAATGGGATGAATGAGGTTGTCGTCCTTTTCATGGCTTACGACGTACGATTCGGGACGAAAAATCAGTGCAAAAGAAGAAAAGTGTCCAGAAACAGATGAAAACTTTTGATTTTGGTCTTCGAAAGTAGGCATAGCTCAGCAGGCTTGCTTTCCCCGCCATAGAGCTCTCGGAGAGCTTTCCAACGGTATGCTGTGCGCCGCGTGACTTCTTACGGATCAAAAGTTATGGGCACCAAAGCGACAGAGACTTGGTCCCAAGCCCCACGCCCTCTGTTTGCTGGCCCAGCCTTTACTTGAGGTGAAGTTGTCTTGCCTAAGGTGCCGTGGGATTCGCTAATAGAAATGTGATGGATTAGGTTGTCATCCTTTTTGCGGCTCACGACGTACGATCCAAGACGGAAAAACAGCGCAAAAGAAGAAAAGTGTCCCAAAACTAATGAAAACGTTCGATTTTGGCATATGAAAATAGGCGCAGCTGATCAGGCTTGCTGGCTCCATCGTAGAGCTCTTGGAGAGCTTTCCAACAGTACATTGTGCACCGCGTAACTCCTTACGGATCAAAAGTTATGGGCACCAAAGAGACGGAGACCTGGTCCTAAGCTCCACACCCTCAGTTTGCCGGCCTAGCCTCTACGTGTAGCGAAGTTTTCTTGCCCAAGGTGCCGTGGAATTCGGTAATAGAAATGTGATGAATTAGGTTGTAGTCCTTTTCGTAGCTGACGACGTACGATCCGGGGTGAAAAAACAACGTAAAAGAAGAAAAGAGTCCTGAAACTGATGAAAACGTTTGATTTTGGGCTCCGATAATAGGCGCAGGGAAGCAAGCTTGCTACCCCCGTCATAGATCTCTCGGAGAGCTTTCCAACGGTATGCTGTGCGCCATGTAACTCCTTGCGGATCAAAAGTTATGCGCACCGAAGTGACGTAGACCTGGTCCTAAGCCCCAAGCCCTTGGTTTGCGGGCCCAGCCCGTACGTGAAGTAAAGTTTTCTTACCCAAGGTGCCGTGGGATTCAGTTATAGAAATGTGATGGATTAGGTTGTCGTCCTTTTTGCGGCTCACGATGTAAGATACGGGATAGAAAAACAGCGCAAAAGAAGAAAAAGTGTCCCGAAACTGATGAAAATATTAGATTTTGGGCTCTGAAAACAGGTGCAGTAAGGTTGGCTTGCTGCCCACATCGTAGAGCTCTCGGAGAGCTTTCCAACGGTATGCTGTGCACCGCTTAACTCCTTACGTATCAAATGTTATGGGCGCCGAAGCGACGGGGTTCTGGTCCCAAGCCCCACGCCGTCGGTTTCCGGGCCCAGCCTCTACTAGAGGCGAAGTTGTCTTGCCCAAGGTGCCATAGGATTCGGTAATAGAAATTTGATGTATTAGGTTGTCGTCCTTTTTACGGCTTAGGACATACGATCCGGGACCGAAAAATAGCGCAAAAGAAGAAAAGTGTCCCGAAACTGATGAAAATGTTCAATTTTTGGCTCCTAAAATAGGCATAGCCGAGCAAGCTTGCTACCCCCGTCGTAGAGCTCTCGGAGAGCTTTGCAACGGTATGCTGTGCGCCGCTTAACTTCTTACGGATCAAAAGTTATGGGCACCAAAGCGACGGAGTCCTGTTCCCAAGTTCCACGCCCTCGGTTTGCGGGCCCAGCCTCTACTTGAGGCGAAGTTGTATTACCCAAGGTGCCGTGGGATTCAGAAATAGAAATGTGATGGATTAGGTTGTCATCCTTTTCGCGGCTCATGACGTACGATCCGAGACTGAAAAACAGCGCAAAAGAAAAAATGTGTCAGGAAACTGATAAAAACGTTCGATTTTGGTCTCCAAAAATAGCGCAGCCAGACATGCTTGCTACCCCCATCGTAGAGCTCTCGAAAAACTTTCCAATGGCATGTTGTGTATTGCGTAACTCCTTACAGATCAAAAGTTATAAGCACCGAAGCGACGGAGACCTGGCCCCAAGTCCTATGCCCTCGGTTTGCGGGCCCAGCCTCTACGTGAAGCGAAGTTGTCTTGCCTAAGGTGCCATGGGCTTCGGTAATAGAAATGTGATGGATTAGGTTGTCGTCCTTTTCACGGCTCACGACATACGATCCGGGATGAAAAAACAGTGCAAAAAAAGAAACGAGTCCTGAAACTGATGAAAATGTTCCATTTTGGTCTCTGAAAGAAGCCGCAGCTCAGCAGGCTTGCTTCCCCCGCCGTAGAGCTCACAGAGAGCTTTCCAACGGTGTGCTGTGCGCCGCAAAACTCCTTACGGATCAAAAGTTATGGGCACCGAAGCGACGGAGACCTGGTCCCAAGCCCCACGCCCTCGGTTTGCGGGACTAGCCTCTACTTGAGGCGAAGTTGTCTTGCCCAAGGTGCCATGGGATTCACTAATAGAAATGTGATGGTTTAGGTTGTCATCCTTTTAGCGGCTCACGACGTACGATTCGGGACGGAAAAACAGCTCAAAAGAACAAAAGTGTCCTGAAACTGATGAAAATGTTCAATTTTTGGCTCCAAAAATAGGCACAGCCGAGCAGGCTTGCTACCCCCGTCGTAGAGCTCTCGGAGAGCTTTCCAACGGTATACTGTGCGCCGCTTAACTCCTTACGAATCAAAAGTTATGGGCACCAAAGCGACGGAGTCCTGGTCCCAAGCACCACGCCCTCGGTTTGCGGCCCAGCCTCTACTTGAGGCGAAGTTGTCTTGCCCAAGGTTCTGTGGGATTCAGTAATAGAAATGTGATGGATTAGGTTGTCATCCTTTTCGCGGCTCATGACGTACGATCTGGGACTGAAAAATAGTACAAAAGAAAAAAAGTGTTTGGAAACTAATAAAAACGTTCGATTTTGGTCTCCGAAAATAGAGAAGCCGTGCATGCTTGCTACCCCCGTCGTAGAGCTCTTGGAGAGCTTTCCAACGGTATACTGTGCGCCGTGTAACTCCTCACAGATCAAAAGTTATGGGCACCAGAACGACGGAGACCTAGTCCCAAGCCCCACGCCCTCGGTTTGCAGGCCCAGCCTCTACTTGAGGAGAAGTTGTCTTGCCCAAGGTGCCATGGGATTCGGTAATAGAAATGTGATGTATTAGGTTATCGTCCTTTTTGCGGCTCACGACATACGATCCGGGATGAAAAAATAGCGCAAAAGAAGAAAAGTGTCCCGAAACTGATGAAAACATTCGATTTTGGTCTCAGAAAATTGGCACGGCCGTGTAGGCTTGCTACCCCCGTCGTAGAGCTCTCGGAGAGTTTTTCAATGGTATGCTATGCGCCGCGTAACTCCTTAGGGATCAAAAGTTATGGGCACCGAAGCGACGAAGACCTGGTAACAAGCCCCACGTCGTTTGTTTGCAGGCCCAGCCTCTACTTGAGGCGAAGTTGTCTTGCCCAAGGTGCTGTGGGATTCAGTAATAGAAATGTGATGGATTAGGTTGTCGTCCTTTTCGCGGCTCATGACGTACAATCCGGGACTGAAAAATAGTACAAAAGAAAAAAGTGTCTGGAAACTAATAAAAACGTTCGATTTTGGTCTTCGAAAATAGCGCAGCCGTGCATGCTCGCTACCCCCGTCGTAGAGCTCTCGGAGAGCTTTCTAACGGTATGTTGTGCATCGCGTAACTCCTTACAGATCAAAAGTTATAGGCACCGAAGCGACGGAGACCTGGTCCCAAGTCCCACGTCCTCGGTTTGTGGGCCCAGCCTCTACGTGAAGCGAAGTTGTCTTGCCTAAGGTGCCATGGGATTCAATAATAGAAATGTTATGGATTAGGTTGTCGTTCGTTTCACGGCTCACGACATACGATACGGGACGAAAAAACAGCGCAAAAGAAGAAAAGAGTCCTAAAAATGATGAAAACATTCAATTTTGGTCTCCAAAAGTAGGTGCAGCTCAGCAGGCTTGCTGCCCCCGCCATAGAGCTTACGGAGAGCTTTCCAACGGTATGCTGTGCGGCGCAAAACTCTTTACGAATCAAAAGTTATGGGCACCGAAGCGACGGAGACCTGGTCCCAAGCCCCACCCCCTCGGTTTGTGGGACCAGCCTGTACTTGAGGCGAAGTTGTCTTGCCCAAGGTGCCATGGGATTCACTAATAGAAATGTGATGGTTTAGGTTGTCATCCTTTTGGCGGCTCACGATGTACGATCCAGGACGGAAAAAAAGCGCAAAAGAAGAAAAGTGTCTCGAAACTAATGAAAACGTTCGATTTTGGTCTCCGAAAATAGGTGCAACCGATCAGGCTTGCTGGCCCCGTCGTAGAGCTCTTGGAGAGCTTTCCAATGGTGCACTGTGCACCGCGAAACTCCTTACAGATCAAACGTTATAGGCACCGAAGCGACAGAGGCCTGGTCCTAAGCCCCACGCCCTCGGTTTGCGGGCCCAGCCTCTACGTGAAACGAAGTTGTCTTGCCTAAGGTGCCATGGGATTTGGTAATAGAAATGGGATGAATGAGGTTGTCGTCCTTTTCATGGCTTACGACGTACGATTCGAGACGGAAAAACAGTGCAAAAGAAGAAAAGTGTCCTGAAACTGATGAAAGCATTCAATTTTGCTCTCCGAAAATAGATGCAGCCCAGCAAAATGGCTGCCCCCGTCGTAGAGCTCTCGGAGAGCTTTCCAACGGTATGCTATGCGCCGCGTAACTCCTTACGGATCAAAAGTTATGGGCACCGGAGCGACGGAGAACTGGTCCCAAGCCCCACGCCCTCAGTTTGCAGGCCCAGCCTCTACTTGAGGCAAAGTTGTCTTGCCTAAGGTGCCGTGGGATTCGGTAATAGAAATATGATGGATTAGGTTGTCGTCCTTTTCGAGGCTCACGACGTACGATCTGGGACGGAAAAACTGCACAAAAGAAGAAAAGTGTCCCGAAACTGATGAAAATATTTTATTTTGGGCTCTGAAAATAGGTGCAGCCGTGCAGGCTTGCTTCCCCCATCGTAGAGCTCTTGGAGAGCTTTCCAACGGCATGATGTGGGCCACGTAACATTATACGAATCAAAAGTTATGGGCACCGGAACGACGGAGACCTAGTCCCAAGTACCACGCCCTCGGTTTGTGGGCCCAGACTCTACTTGAGGCGAAGTTGTCTTGCCCAAGGTGCCGTGAGATTCGGTAATAGAAATGTGATGTATTAGGTTGTCGTCCTTTTTGCGGCTCACGACGTATGTTCTGGGACGAAAAAATAGCTTAAAAGAACAAAAGTGTCCTAAAACTGATGTAAACGTTTGATTTTGGTCTCCGAAAATAGGGCAGCATTGCAAGCTCGCTGCCCCCGTCGTAGAGCTGTTGGAGAGCTTTCCAATGGTATGTTGTGCGTCACGTAACTCCTTACGGATCAAAAGTTATGGGCACTGAAGCGACGGAGACTTGATCATAAGCCCTACTCCCTCGGTTTGCGGGCCCAGCCTCTACTTGAGGCGAAGTTGTCTTGCCCAAGGTACCATGGGATTCGGTAATAGAAATTTGATGGATTAGGTTGTCGTCCTTTTCGCAGCTTACAACATACGATCCGGGATGGAAAAACAGCGCAAAAGAAGAAAAGTGTCATGAAACTGATGAAACGGCTGATTTTGGTCTCCGAAAGTACGCGCAGCTGAGTAGGCTTGCTACCACCGTCGTAGAGCTCTCAGAGAGCTTTCTAACTGTATGTTGTGCGCCGCGTAACTCCTTACAAATCAAAAGTTATGGGCACCGAAGCGACGGAGACTTGGTCCCAAGCCCCACTCCCTCGGTTTGCGGGCCCAGTGTCACGCCCCAACCCGACCCATGAAGGTTAGACTAGGGTGTGATCTAAACATTCAAGTCATATCACGTACTTAATCGTTCAAGAGGGTTTAACACTTAACGTTTTAGTCTAAACTCCACAAATTCTCCAGAAACTAGCAGGATAACGGTTGTAATTGGGCTCTTTAGTTTGACCTAATTCTCTAAATGCCTCAAAATTTCCAATCTCAATTTCATTTCTAACTAAGATTACTATTTATAACCAATCGAAACGCCTACCAGTTATCTCGAAGTCTCGTTTGATTAATAACCTAGCATGATACTATGTCTCGTTTGTTTGTTAATCTTTGTTACAAACGTACCTGTTGATCTTAGCTTATCAATGAGTACCTGCTTAAGATTGGATAGGTTCATTTTACTTAATCCTTACCTGATACTTCATAATCCTATGATAGATACTAGCCAATAACGATAACAAAACGACCATAGTAGTGTCTATCTAGTTATGATCAGTACAAGCCAAAATTAGACTACAAATTACAACGAGGGTCTTTTACATTACAACAACAAGCAACATAAAAGAAATAGTCTTCAAATAACATATCGTTCACGAAATGGCCATAGTCAAGTAAGGCACGTAGGGCAAGCAATCATTCCAAGGAATCATCATTAGGCACGTTGTCCTCGGGTACCTGTTCCTGGTCTTTTTCACCTGAGATGATAAAAGAGGGTGAGTCCTTATGAACTCAGTGAGGGGGAACGAGAAATAAGTTTTGAAACTCGTTTTCTAGTTCAACTTATGAAAACCCTTTGCAAGCATAACATTATATCACAAGTAAGTACATAATGTAATGTAAAAGTAAAAGAACGCAATTACCCGTCTTTCCTCCCCGAGGTCCTCTAGGAACCAAGCGAGAGTACTTATACACATAGTAAAAAAGATACGGTGAGCTTTTGCTCTCAGTTCATTTCCAGTATCAATTGTTGCGGCCGGCTTCAATTCATCCCCTTATCACGCCAAATGGGTGTACTCCGGATGTACCCCGAAATCCTACGACCCAACTCTCCGAGGAAGTCTAGCCCCCAAGCAAGAGAGGGAATTGGACAATGGTAGTCACGGTTGCACCGGTAAGCCCAATGCCGCCCGGTGTGCGTGAATGCTACCACGCCAGAATGAAAGGTTGCAACCTTGTATGCAATGCACATTTATGACATTTAATATATCACATTTGGAGGACAACAAAGTAGGTTGCCTCCGAGCAGTCATAAGATTGCACATTGACAAGTAAACACGCGAGGCACGATATGACAGGTAATTTCACTTATAAGCACATAGAGTTATATGAATATTAAATGGGCAGCCATGTAACGTATGTAAATCAAGTCATATAACTCATTTCGAAGTTCACGTAATCAAATAATAAGATTATTCAACAAGCAACGACATCTACGTGGGACCGGGTGCAAGAAAGGCCTACTTGACAACATGTAATCATCGGAACCACATTTAGGGCTATAAGGGCAACTACGGGCAGCCTACTAATCACATAATTAAACACGATATTTATAGGATCAACACTTAGCGAATTTACCTAGTCACTAGGGTTTCAATTTGTGCTTACCCGTGCGATTAAGCCCCAAGTCATCTCGTAATTAAACTCAAGCCATGCATTGATTAATTCAAACACCCTCAAGCATTCAAAACAGTCCACACAACATCCAAATGCCACAATCCCAAGCATTTAATACAACAAGAGAAGCTACAATAATTTTTCTAAGCATATCACTAGGTGAAACCCTCACTGCAATGGACTGTTTTCTCACAATCATTGAGATAAGCAAACAATCTCCAATTCCAGTGAACAAGATGTCAAATTAAATCTTAAGGAGTGAAATAAATTCAGAAACAAACCTCGTATCATTTGGAGTTCGGGTTCAAGAGTTATAGCCAAAACAGTGAGACTACGCAAAACTGTTCAGATTTGCACACATTTCAATACTTGTCGTTTTTGAGGGCCTTAGGGTTAGATTTAGCCTTAGTCCATTTCTGACAACAATGTCCAGAACTGAAAAATATAGCAGAACACTAAATTTCATGCATTTTGGATGTCATTTACTAAGTCAAAACTGGTTCGTTCTACATGGTCAGTGAATCTGCCAAAACCAGCTTCATTTTTCCAGACTTTCCAGATTTGGACATATTTTGATATTTTTCCATTTTGAGAACCTTAGAGTCAAAATTATCTTTGGCCTATTTCTATGAAAAATTCTCAGAACTGGCAAAACTAGTCACCTACCAATTTTGACACATTTTCAACCTCATTTACCTGGTCAAAATCACCCCGCACCAACAAGACAGAAGGCTGTCCCATACGCGATTTCATCTATCATCACATTCTAGCCAAATATCTTGCCATGCATGTTTATAAAAGCTCATGAACACACATATATCACAAGTACAGAGGTAAAAATAGACATTCAAAGGAATGCATGTGATTTCAAAAGCTTTTCAAGAAGTTTTAGCCATCACCTTAGCAAGACAACGACGAAGATGCACAAACTCTTGAGGATGCACAAGATTGACTATTTTCCTTGCTTAGCCGAGAGACCACTTGATTTTCTCTAATTTCCTAGCTTAGTAACCAAGTTCTTAGTAGGTGCATGTGGTTAGAACAAGAAGAAAATGAAATGGAAGCTAACAAACTCACCTAAGCCGAAATGGATGTGCTAAAGGCTTGCATGTGCATTTCTTTGCTCCTAGCTTTGCTTGGTCAAGCTCCTAAGTAGCTTGGAGGTCTTGAAGAGCCTTAGGATGAAGAACTTAGCTATGGAGTCTACAAATTCAGCTAGGGCCGAGAGAGAGAGAGAGAAGAATGAGAAAGAATGAGAGAAAGAGAGAAATTGAAAGAAAAATGAAAAACTTTGATGGGTATTGATGCTTGTAGGCCTAGGGCCTTGTAAAATCAGAATTTTGTGTCTTCAAGAAGCATTTTTGAATTGTCTAGTATGGGCATGGAGTTTGTGTTGAGAATATGGAGCCTTGGGTAGAGTTTTGAGCCAATTTTTTTTATGCTTTGTGTCATAGTATGTCATAGAAT